>PVKB01003623.1:0-188749 GCA_004027205.1 Ctenodactylus gundi | reverse complement strand
CACTTTGTTTTTCCTTTTAAGTTCTATCAGATTTTGAAAAGGAACAGCTTTGTTCTCCTTTGGCCTCTTTTCTCCTACTCAGGCCGTCAAGTAATCGGATGCTTCCCATCCACGGAAATGAGGGCAACGATCTTCTCTAGTTAATCTACCAATTCAAACGCTGACCTTCTCTGGGAACATCTTCACAGACACATCCAGATGCAATGTTATGCCAGCTCTCTGGGGATCCCTTAACCTTATGCAAAAGAATACATGAAATTAACCAACATACCCTGGGAAATTACATCTGATTAGTTTATTAATTCAAATATTCAGAATAAAGGTTTTAGATGTTGTTTTATTCAATATCCCTTTTTATGTTCTCATGAGACTTTAAAAATCATATGCATATTAATTAAAAATGTAAGAATGTTCATTATAATTTTTGGGTTAATTGCCATCCAATTAATTACATAATAATGATAGTTGCATCAACCATTTGTTTGAGAGATTACACTATCCCAGGCAGTTTTCTTAGTTTCTGAATGCACCACCATTTTGTAAAATAAAAATATTTTTAGCACAGTGATTCATGGAAAAATTATGAAAATAGTTCAGAGTTCCCATACATTATCCTATTGGCAACTTCTTGTGCTTATATGGTACATTTGTTACAACTAATAAATCAGCACTGACATACGATCATTAATTAAAGCCCAGAATTATTCTTAAATCTTTGGTTTTCATCCAGTGGCCTTGAGTCAGGATGATGTCTGGTATCATAACATGTAATAGTAACTCTCCTTTGACCCCTCTTGGTTGTAACAATTTCCTGAACTTCTTCTGGTTTTGATGACCTAACACTTTTATACAGCATGGATCAGGTGTTTTGTCCATTGATGAGTATTTCTCTGATGTTTCGTTCATTATTAGAGAGTTGCAACGTGTTTTGGAAGGGAAAAACTGAAAAGTAAAGTGACATTTTTACCATATTATGCACGTGTAGCCAAAATGACATCATCATCAATTTGAATTTTGATCACATAGGCGGAGGTATGCACCATTTCTTTATTTTTAATTGTTAGACCAGTATTATATGCATGTGATGGACATATCTACTTTACAGACGAGGAAACAAAAATGTAATAGAACTCAGTCACAGTCACTAGTGGATCTGTCTGAGCAAGCTCTTCTTTCTACTATTAAGTTAAATTCTTACAAAGTGGAACTGGAGTGAATAGTGTAGGGAAGTTCTTGGCTTTAGAAAGTACACATGCTGATATTTTACGTGTGTTTTTATTTATTTCAGTACTGGAGGTCTAATCCAGTCCATTAAGTTATATCTCCAGAGCACCCCAACATCTTTTTTTTTTCAAGCTTCTCATCCTTCTGCTGTAACCTTGCAGAGTGCCGGGATTTTAGACCTACTCCACCAGGTCTGTGCATGGAGACCATTTAGAGACAAATTTTTCCATGATATGGATCATTGCTTTTGTCCTAGAATTAGGAGAAAGAAAAATGCACTAGATTGCCTATAGGATGTTGATAAGAGGAAAGTGGGCAAAGCGTCACTTCTCAGTGACCTGTCCTACTTGGATTGAGAATGTTAAGGACAGCACAATAATTCTACATTCGCTATATTTTATTTACATTAATTCTGGAGTAAAATCATTATAAATTACTGCTCTGAACACTTTCCAATACTTGGCAATTTTACATGGGTAACCTCATTTAATTTTCAAAATAAGACAATGAAATCATAGTATCCCTCCTTGAGAAGTGCAGCAATATCTGGAACTCAGAGAGCTTAAATGATTGGCAGCTTCACACATTAAATCAACTGTGCCCAGTCCGTTAAACTCACCCGTAGGGACTTCAAATTTTCATCCTTACTTATGGTACATGTCTAAAGATACAAAAATTTTCGAAATTATTTGCTAAATTGACTACGTGAAGGGTCGGCTGGATGAAGCCGTGGTACTCAGGTACAGCAGAAGATTCACCAGTTCCAAATTCAGCAACAGCATGCAGCTAGTGGAGGTTTATATGCCATCTTCTCTGCGCCTTTGTATTTCTGGGCTATCATGATGATTATGCTGGACAAATAAACCATTCTAATCCCCGAAAATATCTCCACTGTATTATGTTTTATGGAAATGTCTAGTGCTTTATGAAGAATTATGCATCTTGGCCACTGGATTAATTTAATGTAATTGCCATCATGCTTGGACATGTGGTAGGCCTCTTAGTAATGGAACTGCACTAAGAAGCCCAAAAAGAAAAGAAGATAAAATAAAGTGAATTGGAATAGGCATTAGGAGAGAGCACATAAATAAGGCTCTTACAGGAGGTATAAGCTGCTGAAATGGAAAGCCTGTTATTGTTGCAAAGAGGTATCAAGTATTTTAATCACATATACCCAAAGAACAATATCCAAGAAACTTTGAAAAATGTTTCAGCACATTTATCTGTTATCTCTCCCCTCGTCCCCCCCACCCCCCGCCATGTCACAAATCAGCAGCTTTTGAAGTGTGTCTGTAAGGGGGTGCTATTAACACTAAAGATCATTATTATTTCAGAGGTGACACTGTAGTTTTGCCTCATTAAAGATTTATCTTTTTTTCTGACCTTTTTTAAACTCTTTCATTAGTGTGTATTTGCAACACACAATAATAACAGTCAGTTTGAAAAATTGGTGTATTTATGTATCATCAAAGATTTATCAACCTAGAGTATTTGAATTTCTAAAATTTCCTGCTCTGTTCTTAGATCAGATCTGGCTCTGTATTTCTCTGAATGAGTCAGAAGCTATGAATTCATTTCTTTCTAGTGTAACTCAGAGCTCTGTAAGAGAGTGGAACTATAGTCATTTCTCTTCTACTGCTCTGAATATGAGTAAATTGAATTCATAAACCCCCACTGCTGTATACCTCTGTGACCTTGTCCCTTAGAAACAACACTCGGGAGCTCTGTTTTTGAGACTGTTCTTCCTGCATTCAGATTCGGATACAGCAGGGGATGGAAGAAGCAATTTTCAGATTCCATGGTGAGCGGGATTAAATTACTCCACAGGCCATATGTCTCACAGACCTACTAGAGTGGATTAAGTGTTTTGCTTCCTCTTTGTATTTGAATACTTTTTTTCATAAAAGAAAGAAAATGTTAATGCAGACCTAGTAGGGGAGAGACAAACAAACAAACAGATTGAGTTAGCAAGGAAACATCCTTGATACTTCCTCTAGACACATGACAGCTAGGACCAGAAGGATTTGAAGATAAAAAGGTTGACACAGGCCTTTCTGCTTGGACTTCATTAACTGCGGACACATGGCCTATCAAAGATGCAGAACAATCCTCAGGTTTTTGGATTGTTTTTAATTCCTTTCCTGAATTTTGGGATTGCGATTTAAAAGTAGAAAACCCTACATATCTACATGTGCACTTAAAGAGAAAATATAGAGTTGAAAATATATGGATTGCTCTTTCTTGAACAGGAAAATTATGATGGATTTCATTCTTCAAGTCTTTCTTTTTTCTATAGTCAACTAGGGTAAGACCTGTCACAATGAACTTTCATAAGTTATGTTGGAGGTGAAGAAAGTCAAGTTTTATATATATATAACATATATAAGATTATGTAGTAACACTGGGATTTCAATCCTGGTCTTATTGTCTTCAGTCTAGATACTGAATCACAATGTTGTGTTTGTACTTCACAGTGAATAGTAATAGAACTGTAGCAACCATAATGTTAGCTGTCTTTGTGAATCAGATGTGGCATGGGTAATGTGGGGACAGAAGGTGGGAGAAAGCGATTAAAAATTTTGAGTTTTTCAAGTGTTTTTGTTACCCTTATTGAGTTCAGGAAAAGGCAGTAGAAATGAGGTCATATTTACTGAGAAATAAGTCTTAGATGTCGATAAAGCATCTTATTTTTTGCCCTTGTAACTTTCCAAGGTCACTGAATTTAGAGAAAAGCAGAAGCATAATATAAATAGAAATTATTAGGCCTATGGAAGAAAGATTTTAGATTTTTGGAAGAAAACATATTGATGGTATAATTGAATATGCTGGAAGTGTTTATGTTGTTCTAGGAAAGTGAGCCAACCTATTACCTGACACTCCCTTGTGGTCCCCTCCAATTTTAGCTCTTTTCGTAACACATGATGTTTCAAAAATGAACCCAGCCTCATTGGTGCAGAAAATGTTAAATCTAATTTTTGGACCAAGAAGACAAGAGGGCCCCAAATCACTCAAATAGATACGGATGTTTGCACCTTCTGAAAAATATGTAGGGCTTCACTTTTGCCTCTCATATGAGCTTTTGCTCAGAGAAGATTACCTCACAAAATTCAATACTTCTTTTCAGGTTCCTCTGAAGGATTAATATGGTCAAATATGCACATCTAATTAGTGAAATGTTAAATAAACATTCTTCAAGGTTTCTTAGCCCTGTGATGAGGTGAGCTGGCAGCCAGAGTAGTGTGCGACTGAAGATAGGACGAGAAAGCGCACCTCTGAGAACCATGTTGCTAGGTTTTGCTCAGCAATAAAGGAAGTACTAAATAAATTGAATTTTAAGCCATTTGCAGATTAGACCATTAGACAAATCGACAACTAAGTGGGCAGAGGCACTGATTCTGCGTATTTCAGGATTTTTACTTTACTGCTAAATATCTTAAGTCTTCATTCTTTCCTCTAAATTTCCACAATGTGTTGAATTTAGATAGTGGAAAAATGCTATTTGGTTAGCTCATCACTTCCCAAATTTTTAATGTAATGGCAAACACAGGGGTCAAATGGTAAAAATCACGTGTGTTGTTCTGAAATCTCTCATGAAGCAAGATTCGATGCCATTAAAAAAGCCTAAGCCAGATGACATGTCCAAAAATTGTGAAGGTTTGTTTAGGAAGTACATGCCAAAAGCCCTGTCTTCCTTCCTTCTGTTTCCTATCCCTGGACCCAAATGCCTAGGCCTTCAGCTCGACATTCCTTTGGTTTGAAGTACAGCATTCTTTAGCAAGCTCTTAGCTGCTTGTTTTGTGGAACAGAGGTCACGCTCTGCAATGAGCTGCTGCGGTGGGGGGATACTGTGCCTACCTCGAAGCCTAGCAAAGACTTAGCCCTGGTTACTCTACTTTCTTTGCGAACTAGAGTGTGTTGCATTGTTTCCATCCTGAGGAACCGTTTAGTGAGGCTTCTGAAAACAGGTGTTACCAAGTGAGGGTTTCAGTTTGCCACAGGCCCCACCTTGGATTTGCTGAACAACAACGTGTGCACAGATTGCTTTCATCAAACATTCATGCATCCTGCTAATATCACCTTGATACTAGGACAGCAATGGAGATTTTCCAAGTAAAGTTAGACCTCAACAATCTGTTGCATTCTGCAAGGGATCCTTATACCAAGTGCCCCGTGTGGATCAGGAACAATGGCAGCTGCAAAGCTATAGAACTAGAAACTGGCTAAGGGCAGGGAGCATTTTATGAATCGCCTGTATTTTATTATGGTATGCGGCATGTCACCAAAGCCTAACAAGGTTGGGAATAATCTCATAATTTACACATCAGGAGAACTCACAAAGCATCCCAAGGTTAAGAGTTCACTGAAGCAGAGAAATAGCTTCATTTATTGTGACCTAAGTTCCCTGGTTATAAATCACTACAAAGGGTAGTGGATTATTTTCTAGAGTGTTTCAGTTCACTTAGGTAACAATTATTAGTAATGTTTTTCTCAACTAGGGGAAATTATGTAAATAAAACTAAAGTGACTGTGATATCACTTTTATTCTGACCACACTGAAGCAATTATCATGACTAAATTGAAAGTATACTTGTAGGAGTTTTTTATGCATTTTATATATACTTAGCATTAGTATATACAGCATAAAAACTATTGTTTTAATCCAATATGTGTTGTGAATGTTTCTCCCTTATTTTTATAATCTTAGTAGATCTCTAAATGAACTTGGAATTGTGTGCTTCCCAAATTCATATGCAAAGCTTTAACTTTCAGTGTGACTACCTGTAATAATTAGTGAATAATTAAAGATATGAGAGGTCATACAAATCAGAACTTAATATGACAAGACTGTGGTCACAGGAAAGAGAGAGAGAGAGAGAGGCAAAGACAGAGATCCTCTTTGTAAGGATAAGGGTGAAGGCAGAGATCTGCAGCTGACCAGCCCTTAGCAGCACACATGTCTGAGATTCCTTCCCCCCAGAACTCTGAGAAAATACATTTCTTTCATTTATGTTTACATCTAACCTTTAGCTAACCTTTGCTTGCTTCCTACCCTTTCTATTTCCATTTATTCTCTCCAATCCTGACTCCCCCCAGTCCTGGGGCCTTAAGTATTGCATGAATGCCCTTCCTCTAAAGAAGGACTTTCCAAAATGGCCCCAGGTGAAGAAAGGACACTCACAGAGCTACTCTAGAATGACTTGTCTACCAATCTTCTAGATGTGCTGTGGCTGCTCATGAAAGCACTTAAATATGCGAATTAGTCTGCTAAGTCACAGATGGCCAACGACCTTTGCTCTCAAGGGCATACTAGGTAATACAAGGATAATTTTTAAAAAAAGATTTTTGTTAATTTTCTTCATGTTTATTAATTGGCCTACAAAGTAACGACCAAAATATCTTGTGGAATGTGGACAAAGAAACAAGAGGCTTCTTTTGGGGAGTCATATATTTGTAGGAACAAATAGATGTCTTACAAAACTTTATTAATGTTGTAAATGGTGAGGCACAGTCACTAGTAACATTAAAATATTTATTTACCATTTTGTTATCAATGGACTATTTTTTAATTGGTGTTTTAAATATTAAAATGATTTTGATTTTCTCAATTTACATCAAATGGCTGCAAAAAGCAATTTCTAAAATGCACTGGGAGAATGGACAAGGAAAATGATGCTAATTTTTAAAAACACACCCAGAATGAGATATAAGGTAGATTTTTCCTTTAAAAAATTAGTTACTTTACCAGTACGCACTGCTCCAAATTGTAGTATCTGCACATTAAGCTTAATGGAAAAATTATAAGGAAGAAGTTATACTGTGAAAGAGGCCTACAGAGAAAAATTAACTGCACTGAGGTCATGTAACTTCTGGGGAGTTCTCACTCAAAAAGTAAGGCCAGGGAGGGAGATAGGAAGCTGGACTCTGCAGTCTTCAAAAATTTAAATGATGGAAACAGAAGCCTGGAAGATTGTGTAAGTTTTTCCAGGTTACACAACTATTGACAAATTCAGAAGCAGGATTCAACTCTCCAAATACATAAATTCAGTTTTTTTCTTTTCAATTCCACACAATGGCATCTGTGTTATTCCATATTTATAAATGTGACAGTTTTCATTTAGAAGATTTTATGTCTACATTTAGCCACTCCACCTAATTCTTTATAAATATAGAAGAAAAAAACTAAAAATAAAGCTTACATTATTTTCTATTTCCATTTCCTCTTCCTTTCTTGCCTCCCTTTTTCTTACTTTTTTTTTTTAATAGTAGAGACACTTAATAGGCAGCGTTATTTTCTGGAGAAAAGCACAATACCACCAATTCTGCGAGTGAATATTGGTTTAAATTCTTCATCAATTAATTTAGTTTCACAAGCTTCAGAAAGAATACAAATAGCACCTGTATTTAAAATTGATTTTTTTTTCTCCTGCAGTGTCTTGGCAGAGGGGGGGAAGTTGAAAGAGTGGGACTATTTGGTAAAACACTTTGCCCTTTTCTTTTTGTAATTGTTGTCTTTTTTGTAAATGTCAAGCCCAAATTATAGGTGAGTATTGGCAGAGTTGCAGGGACTATCTGAGACCCATTACAGACTCTGGCATTTGTGCTGCTAAATTTGTAATGAGTTGCAGGTGTTTGTGATTGAATTTTGTGCTGCCTTCGTGATTGGCTCACTGCTTCACAGTCCATTAAGGCCATGGTTTTTTGTGTGTGGATGTTAAAATTGTGGTGATGCAAAAACAAAAGTTCCAAGAGTAACTGGTTAATCATTTTGACAGAGAATGTCCCGTATATTTTAGGTCAGTGTCAATTTTCACACTTGTTAATCTGGGCACTTACCAGTTCAGGAATATATCTTAAATAGAGTAGTAGCAATTTAACATACTCCATTGACGATCAATGTTAAAAGATGTTATTAGAACACTTTCTATCCTAGTAGTTATCAGCACTTAGCATGGATAAAGATTACCTGAGATTCTTGTCTAAAATGGTCATTCCTGGCGCCTCTTTGCTTTTCTTTAAGATTCAGACTCAATAGGTAGGTGAGAAAAAGAACCCAGGCAATTGCTACAGAGGAGTTTCATGGACTAATCGATGAAAACCACAGTGAATGGTCAACTTGGTAAGGGATGAAGAATCAGGATGCTAAAGATGTTGCACGTGTTCTTGCTGCCTAATGATTTCGCAGGAGAGGCAAACTTGTTGGCTTAGCCCCACTCCCATTTCAATGTCATTTTAAAAATTATTTCTTTAGATTGTTCACAGACTTGATTGAGAGTTATATATTTCAGCTAGTTATATTAAATTGGTACAGAGGCAGGAAATTTTAGACCTGTTCAGTCAAAGACCTATATATAATCAGAAGGTTTGTTTGATGTAGAAAAGATTTTTAATGTCATATACTATTATGAATATGGAGACTGTGATTTTACATATCTAAATATCTTTCAGGGTGTTGCCCAGTACGGGATCATCACTGGTAATAATCAAGTTCTTGAGCATTCACCACACAAGTTGATGAGTGTTTTATTGCATTATTTCAGTTTATTCTCACAATGCCTTCATGAGGCTGGCAATATCATTTCTAGATACCTTCTTGCTCCGTGTGAGGAAGTTGAGGTGTGACGAGCTCAAGAACTTGTCCAAAGACAAAAACAGTATGATAGGAATCTAGGGGCTCCACCTAGGAATGTTGACCTGAGTTAGAGCCTTTGAGAATCTGATTTGATTTTTTACTTGCAAAGGATATGTACAGATTTCACCACAGGATGGGTTTTCTTGTGACTTGTTACCAGGATTTCGGTTTGATAAAATGAAAATACATAAGCATTTATTGCGTTTGCCTCATCTAACTCAGTTCTCCACTTGTGGACTATGTGGGTTAATATACAGTTGCCATTCCTCGTTCTCTCATTTTATCCAGTGACCGGTCTCTAGGTTGGCACTTCTCATGCCTAGGGTAGGCATTCTTTCCTCAGTTCGATGGCCCACATTTAATCATGTATACTCAAGGCTCTGCCTTGTGGAGTAGTTGGGTGTTTCGTAGTCCATTTAACTCGATAAATGCTTTTGAACAAATTTCTGCAGTATGATTGGGTGAATCTATGAGTACAAATCAAGTATAAACAAGTCAAATTCTATATGTGTATGTATCTGTGTATTTTTTATGTTTTGATACAAGCCTATAAATAACAGGAACGCTAACAACAAAAGCAACAACAAGGAACACATTTTTTTGCAGTAATTTCTCAGCTCACATGTAGTTAAGGTTCTTAGAAAAACAGAATTACTAGAATATATGAATATAGAATATATATATATATATATATATATATATATATATATATATATATATATATATATTAGATTGGCTTACAGAGCCTGAGGTATCTGTGTTTGCTAGAGCTGGAGGATCCAGTAGCTGCTTGGACCTGAAGATGGAAGAAAATCACTCCAAGATCACAGGTCTATATGTTCCCTGTAAGACATCTGGTTGGAGTGTGTGTTGCAAACAGATGTTCAAAAGGGTTGGCAAAGACTGAAGGACGGGAGCTAGTCTGCTCCCGAGTTCAGTTTCCAGAAGCACAATGAAGGCAGGAGCGCATCTGTACTGGAGTCGATGGGGAAGGCTGATGCTCTCCCTAAGAAAAAGAAGCTGTGTTGCTGTTCCTCCTTTCCTTTCATTCCAATGACCGGCCTATTGGTTTGTCCTCACGCCTGGGGTAGGTCATCTTTCCTCACTCTGCTGGCCCGCATATCAATCATGTACACCTGGAGTTCTGCCTTGTGGATTAGCTAGGTGTTTCCTACTCCATTCAAGGTAAATGTTTTTGAACAATCACAAAATATTTTAATCAGTGCTTTATGTTGAATTTTAATTGTTCCAAAAAGAATTCCTACCCAAATTAAAATATTTACTTTACCTTATAAGTATATAGGTCACATACACACATTGCTAACCCAGTGCCTGGTATGTGATGAGCACTCAATTAATTTTCTTGAGATAAAGTATTGTTGGTCAGTGTACACAATGGTCACATACAATATCTGCACCGATCATGGTTTTGGAAGAAAATAAATGCTTGCTTAAAAAGGTTTAGAGGAATACAGGAAAGAACCATTTACAAAAGAATGAACGATCAGGCATTTGATTGGGAACAATAAAGGGAAGGCTTTACCACCTCTGAAAAGGCACAGAAATATAATGTTACCAGAGCTTGGTTAAATACTGGGGCTTGGAAGGGAAAAGCAGATCCCTGCAGAGGCTGTTGCCACAGGCAGCTGGTCTTCCCCAGCTAAGGTCAGTTAGGAAGCAAATGGGGCAAAGAGGAGGAGCTCTCCCATCGCTGGGTTTCCAACTGAAGCTTAAGGTAAAATGGATCTGGACAAAATTAGCCAAGGCCAAGTTGCAGAGCAAGTGAAGTAAGGCAAAATGGATCAGTAGTGGAACATAAGCTGTGTGTCATTTCATGGCATTTCATGAACGATAATGCACTATGATAATGGTGTGTATTAAAACAAAAGGGAAAATGCCCGAGGAGAACAAGCTCGTTCTACAACTCACTGAGAATGGGAGGAGCTATGATAAAATCTTTGATCTACAAGGACAATGGTCTAAGCATCCTCATTTAAATTTTTTTTTTTTTTTGAGAAAGGGTCTCACTCTGTAGTCTGGGCTGGTCCTAAATTTACTATGTGGCCCAGCCCAGCCTAGATTCATGGCAGTCCTCTCCTGCCTCAGCCTCCTGAGTGCTCATCATTTAATATTTTTCACTACTCTTAAACTGATATTTATTATATCAGCTTGTATCTTGATACCATTGAAAAAAATTTTCCTTGATGAGATTCGGAGTCCATGTTCTTCTTAAAATACTGAGTTAGAAAATAAGAAGCCAGTAAAGAAACCTGGTGAATAGAAAAGACAACTTCAGATAAAAATAGGTATGGCAAGGCAGTTCAGTGTGGTCATTCTATGACAGAGAGGCAATCAAATGCCACAGAACAGGAGTGCAGAAAGGACCCTTGAAAGAGGTAATATTCAAGCAGAGACCTATGGGATATGAAATGTGTGGGTTTTTATGTTTTCCTACAAGCACATAAACAAAAGAAGCACTAACAACAAAAGGAACAGCATGGAACACAGTTTTGCAGTAATTTCTCAACCCATATGTAGTTAAGGTTCTTGGAAAAACAGAATAACTAGAATATATGAATATATATATATATTAGATTGGCTTACAGAGTCTGGGGTGCCTGGTGTGCAAGAGCTGGAGGGCCCAGTAGCAGCTTAGACATGAAGATGTAAGAACATCTGGTAGAAAATGCTCCAGGCCGAAGGAAGAACAACGCAAAGCCTAAGAACAAAGCAAGCTTACTCCTTTTTAAATTGGGTCTTTGATTTTGAGGGGTCTATTTTTATTCAGTTCCTTGTATATTTGGTTGAACATATACTTTATTATTTGAGGTATTTGTAGTGAAGGTTTTCTTCCTGTTTTGTAGATTCTCTCTTCATTCTATTGATAGTTTCCTTCATCATGTAGAAACTTTTCAATTGGATATAATCCCATTTGTGGATTCCAGAAGCTATTCCTTTTGCATCACATGTCTTATTTAGAGAGTCCTTGTCTACTCTTACATCTTCTAGAGCTTTATCCATTTTTACCCCCTGGAGGCTCAGTGTTTCCTTCTTAATATCTAGGTCTTTGATCCACTTTGATTTGATTTTGTTACTTGGTTGTATGTGTCTATCTAGATTCATTCTTCTGCATCCGGATAACTAGTTTTCCAGCACCATTTGTTGAAGAGGTTGTCTTTTTCCAGTGTATGCTTTTGGTCCCTTTTCCAAAAATCAGGCAGATGAAGTTACTTGGGATTGTCTCTGCACTCTCAGTTCTGTTCCATGGGTCAACCTGTCTGTTTCTGTGCCCGCGCCACATAGTTTTTATTACTGATATTTTGTGATGTAACTTGATGTCTGGAATCATAATGCCACCTGCTTTTGTGTTCATGTTGCTTAAGATTGCTTTGGCCATCGTAGATCTCTTTTGGTTTCATATGAACTTAAGAATTGTTTTACTCAAGTTCTAAGAAGAAAGTTGTTGGTATTTTGATAGGAATTGCATTAAATCTGTCTCTCAGTTTTGATAGTATAGCCATGAAATGAATAGGCAGTTTTCAAATGAGGAAATTCAAATGGCCAGCGACTCTATAAAAATAGGTGCAACCTTCTTAGTCATTAGAGAAATGCAAATCAATACATCACTAAGATATCATCTTACCCCAGTGAGAATGGTGCATATCAAGAAGTTTAATAGCAGTCAATGCTTGTGAGGTTGTGGGGGAAAGGGAACTCATTTTTATATTGCTTATGGGACAGCGAACTGGTACAATCACTGTGGAAAGCAATTTGGGGATTTCTCAAAAGACTGACAATAACTATTGCATTGAATCCAGTGATATCTCTTTTGGATATCCTCACAAAAGACCTAAAAGCAATGTATAACAGAGATACATGTATACCATGTTTAGAGCAGCACAACTAACAATAGCTAAAATGTGGAAGACTTCAAAATACCGGTCAACCGACCAATGGATACATAAATTGTGGCATTTATACACAATGGAATACTACTCTTCTACCAAGACAGATTAATTGGAGGCATTGGTAGTAAATGGATGCAACTTGACACCACCATGTTTAGCGAGTTGAGTCAATGTTGCATGGATTCTCCAGTATGAGAAACCCAGAATACAGGTATTTTATAGAACAAAATGGATGTAATGGGAGTAATAGCGGGAAGCAGGGGGAGGTATCAGGGAGGAACAATAAGGGAGAGAAGGAGCTGTAATGTTGTCGTGGTGTATGTGTGAACAAATTCCTCAAGCCTGATGCAAACATTGTATATTGCATGTATACACTAACACATTGGATAAAAAGTGGAAAGAAAAAAAGCTGGAGGTGTTCATTTGTAGACCAGAAATGACAGTGGAAAACCTTTGGGGAAGAATGACGCAGGAGAATATGGGGAGTAAAAACACAAGGCCTTATGATGGATTGTATGTACAGAGTCATTCGGTACAAATTGAATTGTAATTTCTATAAGGATTTTGAGCAGGTAATGATACTGTTTAGCTAATGGTGTTAAAAGAGCCAATGAGTTGCTGCATTGAGGTTACTGTGGACAAGTGGACAGACATGGTAGTGACCTAGGGTCGTAATAATAGATTTGGTAAGGGATGAGTAGGTGATTCCAAATGTGTTTTGGGGGTCAGAATTCCTACAACGATGGGGGAAAACAACGTGCGAATCATCATTATGCTTTTGGTGTGACTAAGTGGGGAATGGCACTGTCATTTACTGAGATGACATAGGTTGAGATAGTTGTGGATGAGAAATTACAGAATTCTAATTTCTACATTTGATGTTTGAACTGCTTATTAGACAGCAGTATAGAGATCTTATGTACTTGAAGAGGTTAATGGCAGAGATTAAATCTGTAGCCAATGGCTTATTGATGAGATTTAAAGCCATGAGGCTGATTAGACCATCTGAGATGAGAAGGTTGAATGAATGCCAGATGGAAATAAGTGTAGTGCTTTTCATAGAGTGCTTTTCATAGATGTTGGCCATTTGTTCCCTAACTCAGATTGATGGCAAAGACATATTTTTTTCTGCAAAAGTATTTAGAAAGTACAATAACTTCTGAACTTAGTTTTTAGCATTAGAATCTTTTGCAAATAAAATCTTATGAAGAAAATCACAATATAAAATATATCGATGTAGTGATTTCGTAAAGCTGGATAATAGGCACATGAAAGTTTATTGTAATGTTCTGACGACTTTGAAGTAGGTTAAAAGTCTTTATTGCAGATGAATAAAAGAAGATAAGAACTGCCTTGCTTAAAAGATGTTGGGCTTTAAAATTTCTGCTGTTATGAATACCTTAAAAATGGATGTGATATACTAATTCATCATAAACAGGAAATACAGCACAGTTGTTGTATACCACATTTTACATCTTTGATAATGGTTATGAGCATGTAAAATAAGGGTTGCTGTTAACAACCCCCATTTTGTACATGGAACAGCTACGGTAGGAAGACCTAGTTAAAGTCGCTGGTCACTGCTGGAGCTGTGATTCAAGCTCATATGCTGCCCAGCTTCCATTAATAACTACATTAATTACAGCAGGTGACACTCAAATTAATTTCAATAACAATCAAAAATAACAAGTAGAAATTTAATCAGTTCCTTATTCAGGATGAGAATTTTCAAATTAAATGCAGAAAAGATATCAAATCCTGGCAGCCCATTTTGCTCCATTAAAAACTTTCTCCACATTTCTTCACATTCTTCCCCAGAACTACAAAGTTTTTGTCTTCCTCTTCCGATTTACAAAAGTTTTAGTTCTGAAAATAAATTTTAAATAGAGGAACGGTGACTGGCATTTACTCTTAACCTGCTGACAGCAGAAAATCAAAGTTCAAAGAAATGATTAATTAAGTCAGTAATGCAAAAATCACGTATAGTAACACCAATTCAAAGGCATTTGTAGCAGGTTGCTTTTTCTTGACTAGACTATTATCACCTTATTTTAGTTGAGATTTATGTCCAAATAATAAAAAAAAACTTTGATCCCGATCTTCTTTTGGAGATCAAAGTTTTACACGTAACACTGTGCTTTACAAGTTCTCAATGCATTGCATGTTGTAAAGCAGTAAACTAAAGCTGAAGAATAATTTGCTTTCATGTTGAGAAATGCAACTTAGATACGTGTCTTCCAACACTGTTGTAAACAATAGGGGAGAAACGAGGATCTGTTATTCAGCAAACATCAATGAGTTTTAAAATTTCTTCTTAGTTGTTTGCTTGTAACTTTTAATAGACCAATTTGCTTGAGGTGTGTGTGTGTGTGTGTGTGTGTGTGTGTAAATTTATTAATGCGTTTTGTTGTTGTCTCCTATTATCTTATTTTTTCCGGGGGGTGGGCAGCGTTGGGGAAGATGGAATGCCAAAGCTATTTCTAAAATATTTCTTGATCTTTCTAATGCTGATGGCTAAATGGCGTAAAATATATATTAGTCTTTTTTATCATTGTCTCCATTCATGAGTACAGCATCTAAGCAAGTACTATAAACATGGAGGGAGGTCTTCAGGGACAGTGGCACAGAAGACAAGATCGTGTCATCTCTTATGAAAAAAATATGTTCTTTCTGTGCCTCTTTTTGGAGGAGTGTTACTCTTTTAAGAAATATGCCTGTGGTGGCTTCTTGTAACATCTTTCTCTTTTTATTATACATTGTTGTAGGCAGATAATACTTGCCTAATATTCCTCTGTAAATGAAAACCTTTTACTCTTATGTCCTACCTTTTCAAATACTTTCAGAAAGCTTATTGAAGTTCACAAAAGCATCTGTCAAACTTTTTCCTGGGAACAATTTTGGGGGAATTTTCATACTCTAGCCCTCAGCTGTGCATTCACTTACTACCTGCTTGGAATTTTTGTAGGATCATGGTCACATGCACAGTCTGACATTGAAATATAATATATGGTGCATGACGATATCTTTTTGTGATATTGACAATTTTGCATGTAAGGGTAGGTCCGTAATATCTATTCTCGGGCTTTACTCTGCTGAGTCTTCAACGATTCTCCTAGTTAAGAACAAGGGATTTTTTTCTGTTTACAAAGGCTTTCTGGTCAAAGGAATGATACAAATGTGGTATCATATTTCTTCAAAGAGCTGTATGACTATTGTGGGGAACCATAGACGTGCAGCGTACTTCACAACGTGCATACTACAAGCCATGACTTTATTTCTAAAAGGCGCTTGGTTAGGAACTGTGGATAGGTTTAGGCAAGAAAAGTGAGACAGGCATTGGAAATATATGGAAAATTAAATTACATATTTAAGAGTTGGGAGGTAGGTCCATTTGACCAAAATAAAGGTTTAAGAAGCAAAAGAAAAGATCATGAAGCCAACAAACTTGAACCAAAATATGTAAGTTGAAACATGTCAAAAACTTTTCATGGTGCACTTCTTTAGTATGAATGACAAATCTATTATTTATCCTACAAAATCTGCATAATCTGATCTCTGTCTACTGTATATCTTACTGTATAAGTTGAATGGTTAAATTTGTTTTTTTTTATTATGAGGTGTACATATCTTGTATTTTTTCTTATGAATTCTAGCTCAATGCTCTTACTTAAAATTTTCAAGCATGCCTTGACCTTTCAAAATACCTTCCTAACTTTGCATATACTGTTTCTTTTGCCAATATTTATTTTTAAAAAGACAAGCATATCAATTATTCAAATAGTTACTAAATTCTTTTATTCCTAAATACAATTTCTAATACTTTCCCTTAATAATCAGGAAACCCTATTATATCCTTTAATAACACCTGGCAACATTTTTATTCATATTGTTTATTCCAACAATAACAGAGTAATTGATTCTTTAAGGTGTCTCTCCCCTGACTGAAGAATAGAAATTTCACCAACACACAAAATTAGGTTTCGTGAAAGCACATTATAGAATGGGGATTTTGACTGAAAGAACATTTTTGAAAAAAATCAAACTCAGTGCAAAGACATATTCATAACTGAGACAATGGGTGCTAAATTTGACGACCTCCTTTAGTTATATTGATTTCAGGTAATTAGTAGACATTTTAATATTAAATATAAATCTGAAAATACTTTATAATGAAATTTACACATATTTTGCAATTTTGTATAGTAAAAGACATTGGAATAAAAATTAGAAACTTTGTATCCTAATTCTTAGTGTTAGTTGGATGACTGTCATTGTAATATGTGAGTCTTGATAAATTGTTTTGGCTTTTAAAAATATTATCTTTCTGAAATATGTAAGAAGTGGTAATCTTTTTGTTAATAATTTGTTGAAAATTTGTTATCTAAAATCTGCACAAGTATTTTATTAGCACTTACAACCTGAAGTCCAGTTAACTTTAGGTTAATAAGGTAATGATCATTTATATTGGTGCATTTAATACATCTTTATTCTTTCTTTAAAATGTCTTTTTTCACTGTAATATTTTCCAAAAAGTACTGTCATGGTATTATTTTTATTTTCAGAGTGCTGTGTATACGTTTGTTTTGAATGCAAAGCAGATCTAGGGATCACTGTAACTACCAGGCTGTTCTTTTACAGTAGCGAGGGATGCTGGGAGATGGACACCTCATACAGACTACACCTCTGGAACACACTGGTTTGGAATAGGTGGATCTTCTAAAGAGTATGTGTTGACCAGGTTTTTCAGCTCATTTTAAATAGCTATTTACACAAGATAAGGTGTGTTTCTGCACATCTCAACAATTAGGCAGAGGGAAAAGGATATACTTTGTTTCTCACTAGAATTCATCCTATGAGTATCAGTCCATGTATGCTAGGCCAGTTGTCACTACCTGCATTAATTTTGAAATAAGCATTATGATTTACAAGCTAATAAGGATCAGCTGGAGAGACACAAGCCATTTATTGATTTTTATCTTCAATTACATATTTATTTGACAAACTAAAAAGAAAAGCAAAAGAACAAAACAAACAAAACTCCAAAACCAAACCAAAACACAAAAAAAACCCTCAAATCGAAACCTTATATATAACAACAAACAAACAAACAATAAAATTCAAAGCCACTCTTTTTCGAGTCTTTCCGATATGAGACCCAAGGAAGAAGGGCTGGCCACTGTTTTCCTTATTGTTTGTCCTCTCAAGTGCTAACTCTGTGTTGATATTTTGCAATTAAGGAACATTTATGGTTTGATTTTTGCCTTCCTTAGAACCCAAGTTTGTCAAAAACCCTGCAGCATATTTTCAAGAAAATGGAAAAAAAAAACAGACATTTCAACCATCTGCCAGATATACCTATCAAATTATTCATTTCTCAGGCTGCTTAAGGTTATTTAAATTCATAGCTTTTCAAACTCCTGACAAGGTTTGCACACTGTGAAGAAAATGAATATTGTTAAGGGTTAAATGGACAGCTTCACACTTTAAATGCATTATAAATTCACCCCAGGCACTCTCCTAGTGATTTTCCTTTTTATTATTTTATTTTACAATCAGAGACTCTTCATAATTGTGGACCATGCTGACTATCTGCATGACAACGGAAAGATTCAAACAAAACTGACCCAGGTATGGGACAATAGTTGCATTATGCCTCCAAGGAAGCAAGCTTTCAAATAAATGTTAGATACACAACCAGCACTTGCGGAAGAAAAGATCAGCACTTGAGTCTGCAGCCTACCTCGCTGTGCCTACGTGCCTTCCCTGTGCAATTTGCATGACTTGACATGAAGGCTGGCAGGATCACCTTTGGAAGTGGTCATCATTAAAATGCAGGCTGTCTATCAAGAGAAATTGTCTCCCCAAAATCAATACTTTAAAAACCCTTGTGGCTAACTGTTCTGCCAGACTCTTTCAAAATTTTATAATGTTGAAAATAGTGTAGAGAAAGCAGAGGTTACCTTTCTTTGATTTCTTTTTATCACATTCTGTCAATCCTCGATCAAGTTTCATAACTCAAAGACATACTTTTACCACCAGGTGTAGTTCAAAGGGATGCTGACTTTTGATTTCCAAAATCCGTTAGATTTACTCTATGCTTTTCCAGAGAGATTCCTGTTTTTATGTCTCACAAGAGTGATACAAACAAGACCTGCAGTATGTGGGACACGATTTGAGACCCTGCTAACCCTTGCAGCCCTCATGACCAAGAGGCCCATATGTCCTTTTTCTTTTTATTCGGTTTTGCAAAATTAGTTTAGTGAGGGGTTGAAAAATGTTGCAGTAAACATTTATACATAGCGGCAATTATGCTGTATGTGTTTGGCTGATAACAAATGTTTGTAAACAATAATATTTGGACTAACAAAACTCTGTGTCCTGGTCCTGCTGAAATAAAATCATGCTTTATCGAATTAGGTATACTAGGCAGAAAGATATTCTAAATCTGCCTCAGGCTAAACTCAGACTAGTTATATAACATTTCTAAGCCTTAATTTTTTCACCTGTATGGTAGGACTGCTAGATCTACCTAAGTCACAGAATTATTGGGTACAGCATTGGCTTAGCTCTATAATTTTGAAATGTTGGAAAAATGACTGTTGAAAATGAGGGTTCTAAGATGACATCAGCACAAATGATATAATAGCTGATAGTTATAAATAATATGTACGAATAGTTACATATACATAAGGTTGGATATTTATTTTATGAATTGTGGGTACTGTTTACTTCCTGGTAGTCCTCAAGTTCACACATATAGATAATAGAAATTGTTTCTCTTTTTTCTATTTGGTTATAGAGTGGGAGAGTTCACAGATGTCTCTAATGTAATGTCCTTTCACACTGAGAATAGAAAATTGTGCGGTTATAATAGCATTTATGCCATTGAAATATGTAAATCTTACAAAAATATTCAGTACTGTATTAGATAACATTGTCTCAGTGAAAACTAATTACTTGGAAGGTGACAGATACATCCAAACAGAGATGTTGGCTCTGGTGGAAGATATTTTGCCTCTTAAAGAGGATGTGGAGTTTCGAGGCAACAAGACATGCACCGTGTTTTTTTTTTTTTTTTCCCCACAGTCTCAACATCTGAATTCTGGCTCCTTGATTTGAAGGAAATTGTGCCACAGACTTGTTTGTTCCTCTGTTTGTATGTGTGCACTAGGGAGATATAAGTAGCTGTCAGATCAATGTTCTAGTTGAGGATGACATGAGTTCATATATGTATCTATATGTAAGAAGACAGAGGCAATAACAACAGTGACAGTGGACTCTGTACACATTTCCGTTGTATCCCTTGTATCATGATCTTTGGTGATATATTTAAAACTTAAAAAGTACTTGAATATTCTTAAAATGTCTAATTTTGGGGCTCTGCTTAAAAATCATCAGGATGATGAAGACAGAATAAATTTTCTTTCACTTTTGAGCTTTTACAAAAAAAAATTTCATGTAACACAGTGAGGACACAGCAAGTGACAAGTAGAACTTCCTAAATTTGGAATTCTTTGCACATTAGAACCGATTATCAAAGGAGACAGAATTTCATTGTTTGCAAAATTTTAAAAATATGTTTGTGAAAAGTAAGAAGAATGTTTTTAAGCTGATTTTATAAGAAGGCCCAATATCTAAATATTAGTCTATGACATCATGAATTTTTACAATTCATCTCAGAAACTGAGCTTACTGAAAAGATTTAGACCTTGGTATTATCCTTCTCCTAATCATAGGGCAGATTCATGGGAAGCAGACTGTTGTGCAAAGACTGAAAACCAGTAGTCAGTCTAGACTATTAGGACAGTGTGAAGGACTCCAAATCAGGAATGGGACCTCAGTTTCAACCTCACTGCCAACATGGTTGCAAGGTGGAAAAAGGACAGTTTTTCTGTAACAGTTACTCATTTTAACACATTTTTGTTCTCTCCAAAGCTATTAAGCACCATACAAAAATACCTAATGCAGCAAAATAAAAGCAAACTAAAAGCAATTAGGTGGGCCTTTCCAGTGTGTAGGAAGGTAAATGTGGTAGAGAGAATCATGCATGAGATTGTGTGAACAATATCAGTTGTGAGGAACTGTATAATTTGACACAGGTGGATGCTGAGTATTCCTAACAACTATCAAAAGACACACAGTTACATAATACCAAGTGTCTCCAACATGAAAATAAACTGGCCATTAAATAAAAACATTGAATTTCAGAGAAAATGTAATGACTTCTTTTCTAGGCTCAAAGAGAAAATCTCTCCACAGATCTTGTGAGGAACTCTCTGTAGAAAGGAGTGAGAGACAGTTGCAAGTGTGAGTGTAATATGAATACAGG
The DNA here is from genome assembly GCA_004027205.1 of Ctenodactylus gundi. Taxonomy (NCBI): domain Eukaryota; kingdom Metazoa; phylum Chordata; class Mammalia; order Rodentia; family Ctenodactylidae; genus Ctenodactylus; species Ctenodactylus gundi. The sequence goes on along the minus strand of PVKB01003623.1, from coordinate 167,658 downwards.
AATGGATTTCATGGAGCCGGCTGGTTCTCAGGGTGATTTTACAATGCAGGCTGTTGGTGTAAAAACAAGAAACAAGCATGCCAACAAAAAATAATTCTTATGGGAATATTTCCAGAAGAGGTGTCACTGGATTGAAGGATATATTTATTTCCAATCTTTTGAGAGATTTCCATACTGTTTTTCATATTGGTTGTACCAATTTACATTCCCACCAGAAGTGCAGGAGGGCTCCTTTCTCCACACAGCCTCACCAGCACTGATTGCTGTTTGAGTTGTTGGCATAGGGCAGTCTCTCTGGAGTGAGATGGTATCTTAGCGATGTTTTAATTTGCATTTCTCTTATGGCTAGAGATGTTGAACATCTTTTCATGTATTGTATACCAATGTTTATAGCAGCACAACGAACAATAGCTAAAATGTGGAAGACACCAAAATACCCATCAACAGACCAGTGGATACACAAACTGTGGTATTTATACACAATGGAATACTGAGCACAAATAAACTCAGATAGGTTGGAGGCACTTGTAGGCAAATGGAGGCAACTTGAGACCATCCTGCTTAGTGAAGTGAGTCAGAAGCAGAAGGTGAAACATCGAATGGTTCCTCTGATATGAGAAACCCAGATCACAATTACCTCACAGAACTTAATGTGGAAAATAATGGGAATGAAGGGTGTAGGCAGGGGGAGGGCCAAAAGAAGAGAAGAGAAGGTCTTGTAACTTTGCCAAGATAAGTATGTGCACAAAATGCTCAAGATCAATGTAAACTTTAAATTTTGCTCTTATACATATCAATAAAATGGGGAAAAAATAATTCTTTGGGTGAACAAAGCAAACCAGGGTAACATGGCAACAATAATACAAACACAAGCAACTCTGAACAGTCAACAAGTACCAGTGCTTGCATTTGGTCATGAGTCAGAGTCCACATTTTCTCTCTTGGTTAGAAAATTCTCACGAACAAAACCAAATTCCAACACAACAGTATGAAGGAATTAGTCAGATAAGGAGAATGATGACTATGGGGAGAAAAGGAAGAAGACAAAAGACGTGGTTATCCAGATAGATAAAATAAAGTTGGTGTCTTAGGAACATTGCCTAACTTCAGCCATAGGCTTGAGGGGAAGAGAACAAAAGTAATGTAATTTAGTTGTGTAGTTTCATGGTGCATTAAAGGAGTTATCCAATAATTCCATTCCGATTAAAGTGGGGGCAAGACTGGAGTAAAGGTTGAGCGGTGTTAGGTAGGAGCAGAGCACGCGGGAATTGGGAGGTACTTTGAGGTCATTCGTTCTGCTTTTCTTTCAAAATAACTCAACTTTCAGTAGACTCAGATGGTGAATATTGTAAAGGGACGTAAAAGCATTAAAATACCTCAGAAGGCAATTTGAAGTTTCTCATCTGCTAGTAAGCCTTTTTTAACTACTCTTTTTGAATTTCCAATAACTTTGATGTAACTTCAAGAGGCGCCACTTTTACAGAAAACATAACATTTCCTCATAGGCTTATTTCTATTATGATTTCTGGTTTATTCAAGTATTTTGTTTTCCCTTTTTCTGCCTCATTTCCTCCATTTTCTACCACTCACTTATAAATTATTGCCTTTTTTCAAGAGTTTGGCTAAGTTAGTCTTGCCTATAGTGTTGGACAGAGAATTTGCTTATTTCAGTCAGATAAAAGTATTCTTGTTTTTCTACTAGATTTTATGTACACACTGTTAAAGTTTTAATTATCCAGAAGTTTCAATGTATTTGGACAAGTAGTGCAGATTCTAAGTAATACAACTCCATTGGTACAACAATAAATGGAAATGACTTTATCTAACAGATTGAAAAACGATCTCTTCTGGGGACTGATTTAACAGAAAACAAAACGGAAAATCTCAAATATCTATTTTGAAATTGTTGTCATTATATAGGTGACACCAGCAGCAAGGGAAATAATTTTGTGCCTTAGAAAACAATTCTCAGCTGCGACTTTCTCTTCTTTGTGCAAGAAATTTCCCCTGAAGGTATACATATGAGGCTGAAGTTCAATAAAATTTGGAGTGGCTTGACTTGGTGTCAGTCTGAAACTTTAGATTTCTAAACAAAATTGACAAACTCATTTATAGAAACTTCACAATTTTTATCCTTGGGACTGATAGCAGCAGGGAATAGAAGCATCCAACTGGCAAGACAGAAAGAAAGGTCCCCTGATGCTTTGTGATTTTTAAATGAAAATAATAGAAGATGAAAGCAAATCTTCACTTAGTCTTGTTTGTGATGGCTAATAATTATGCTTGAGGAGATAAAAATACTCATTGAGGAAAGCATTTAAAAATTTTGGAGGCTTCGTCATGCCAATGCAGGCTTGACTACATTTATTAATTCTTTTTGAAAAAGTCCTTCTCTCAGTCATCTTCTTAAAATGATTTGGAACTACTTTTCATTTACTGCTCATTCAGAAATTCAATTGCATGACTTTTTCTTACACTTGCTATTAGTATATCTAAGGGAAATATAGGTGCTCCTTGACTTTTAATGCATTTACAGCTTAACAGAAATATATTGAGAATCAATTGAAAATGCATTTATTACACCTAATCTATCAAAACAATAGCCTCTTAGTCAACACTGTAGGATTGTATTGTTTATTCTTATAGCTGAACAATAGGTACTATGAGCTAATATTTCCCAAGATTGAGAGAGAGCATAGGATAAAAATTATCAAAAAACAAAAACAAGATAAAGTTCATGAAAAAACAAGAAGTATTGGAAAGGATGTAGAGAATTTGGAACACTTGCACATTGTTATTGAATTAGGGTATAATTTCTGTTAAAAACAGTATGATGTTTCCTAAAATAGTTTAAAATAGGGTTGTTATAAGATTAAGCAATTCTATTTCTGGATGCATTGATATACACCCAAAAGAATCTAAAGCAGGATCTTGAAGAACTAACAATACTCGTGTTCATTGCAGAACCGTTCACAATAGCTCATCCATAGAAGAATGGATTAATAAGTGTTTATACTTGCATTGGAATAATATGCAGCCTTAAAGAAAAGGAAATTTTGCAACAACATGCATGAGCCTGGAGAATTATTCAAAAATAAGATAATCAGAAAAACAACTACTGCATCATTACACTTCTATGAGTCATCTCTAATAACCAAACTCACAGAAATTAAGAATGGAATGGTGTTGTCAAGGCCTGGACTGAGAGGGAATTGGGGAGTAATTAAAAAATAGTCATTAAACTTCAATCTAGCCAAGTGCATAAACTCTAGAGACACATTATACAAAATTGTACCTATAATCAAGAAAAATATAACACATATTTAAATTTTTGAGGGGGTAAATCTAATGTTAATTGTTCTTATCAAAAATTAAAATATAAATATAAAGAATATGAATCAGGTACTGTAATAAACCTTCTGTTCTTAGAATCCAAAGGTTCTCTGTCATTCAAAAAAGAAAATTTTGTTTGATCCTAGTATGTACATCCAACTGAGAGGTAGAGCTCTTTTTCCTTCCTATTGATGTTGTGCTGGACCTTTAATTAGTGATACCCCAGGGGTACAAGCATTCCAAAGGCATGCTACCGTGTTCCTTTCCTTCTGGGAGCCTGACTGTTGGGAATCCATGGAGGCAGATTCATGTGGTAAACCCAGGTACTGACTGCTATGGCGATGCTTGCTCATTTCTAGGGCACATCCACATCGGCCATGAGAGTGATCACTTTCATCCTCAGATGAACCATTGCAGCTGCTACCACATGGAGTTGAGATTTGCTTTTCTCAGACTCCACCCAGTTGTCAAATAGTCTTTATTTAAACCATAAAATTTGTTACAAAGCGATATACAATAAAAGCAAAGGACAACTCCATAGTGATGTTGAAATTCAAGTCCTCCGGAATGTGACATTAGAATATCACCCCCACCTTGCACATGCAAACTATATCATCACAAGATTTAAGGTGGTCCTTTGGTTTAGGGATGCTAGAATCTCTTCAGATTTGCTGCTTTGTAATTACTAAGGTACTCAGGCAATACAAAACTAACTTTGATTCTTCGGTATGACCACACCTCATGAATATAATTACTCAACGGACATTGCAGACAATCGTTTGTAGCCACTTGATCCTGTACATTGTTTCTTGGCCAGATTCTCATTTTTTTTTTCTGGGACCTTCTTCTATTACAGTAGTTCCCTGAATTGCCACTCAAGGGAGGATTCCAAAGAACATATGCCCAAGTATCTTGAGGTTAAAATAAAAGACTACATATTCCCTGTTTATTTTTTCAAATTTTCTTTTAACTATATCTATATTGAAAAAAAGACTGGAAAGATACAGTTTAGATTTAAGAGCTTCCCAAAAGGCCCAGGCGTTTACATACAGGATCATGAATGTTCTGTCCTCATCAGTGATTGATCTCAGATGAGTTTGTAGCTATTGATTGCTAGAATGTGAGGTTTACTCAGAAGAGGTGACTCACTGGGGATGGGACCTGGACTTCATATTCTTGTCCCTGGGTCCTCCCTTCTGACTTTGTTTCTTGGTTTACATGAATTGAGACAATTTCCTCTCCATGTTCCTTCATTTTGATGTTTTTGCCTTGAAGTTAGCTGGCCGTAGACTGAACCCTCTGAGACCATGATAAAATAATCCTCTTCTTCTTTAAATTGTAGGTGTCCAGTGTTTGGTCCCAGTGATGGGAAAGTGACTAAAACATAATGTATTAAAATATGCATCCATAAACATTTTATTTATATTTCTACATGCCATTTTGTCTACATACTACAATAGAATTTAGGTTATCATGTATAACACATTAGTGACCAGTGCTTGCTTAGGCTCCTCTACGCTTTTGAATAATCACTTCAAGGCCAAAAGTCAGATTCTTAATTTGGGAGGATGCAAAAGCCTTTTTCTGCCCTTGTGTCTGTATATTAATTGCTATCCAGTAGTAAAATTCTCTTGGGCACTTGCCCCGTTCTGGCTCCTCTTTTCTTTTAGAGATGGTCTGTGAGCTACATAATTGGTAGATGAGGGACATGTGTGAGGCATTCACTACACAGCTTTTTGCCTCATTTCTCTCAAGAAGTAGGAGGATAGTAAGAAGAGTGTTGTATTTCTCCTTGCCGAAGCTTGCCAGAGGAAGGTTGCCGCGTGGGGTAGCCTGTGGTGATCCGTTTCTGTCACTAGATAACACATATCCTTAATGACAGACTTTCTAATTAGGAAGGTAAGTGTTGCACCCTAGCTAAGTGACATTCCTCAGTAAAACTTTAGGCAGGGCAATTGCATATTTTGTCGTCTGTAATGAGAGTGTTTTGTGAATAATAGAGTGTCCCAGATAGAATAAACAAATGCTAATTTTCCCATCAATCCTAAATTATGATTATTCTCAGTAAAGGTGATAATCCTAGATTTAACACCCATAAAGCTAATATACTGAGACCTGTTTGATTTATTCTTTTTGTTTATTTGCTCATTTGAGTCAGCCTTTATGAGAAAAGTGGTGTTATTTTTGGACTTTTTAAAACCCCAACACTGATGCTTTTTGAAAGTATTCTGGGTTTCACAGAAAGCCTGCTAAAAATGAATTGCCTATACTAGTCAGTGTGAAAAGATAAATTTGGATGATTATACACAAAAATGTCAATATCACTTTTCTGATGGTATATATACATATATATATATATATATATATATATATATATATATATATATGTATATATATGTGTATATATATATACGTATATATATATATATATATATATGTATATATATATGTTTCACATTATCTCATTTAACCCTATTGACAACCTTGAGGCAGATTTTTTTTCTCTATTTTATTAATGAAAACTCTATAACTCAAAAATATCATGCCCAGGTAATGGTAAAGTCAGAATTTGCACTTAGGTTTGCTCAGGAAGCCAGTCCATATGGTCAACGATGGCGCTCTACCGCCTTACCGTTCAGCTTGTGATGGCTGATAATTAAGCTGGGAATTGATGGCTCGTCCCTCATTTTGCTATGTGTTACATGCCTGGTCCATGTGTGAGGATAAGCGCACCTGAGCTCAGTTCTCAGACCAGCAGTGAGCACGCATTTCTAATTAGCAAAAACACGCTGCATCACATCTCTGTGGCCCGAGCACCATTTCTTCATCTTTAACAGCCACACTCTGTCTCAGTTGAAATTTTGTCACTCTGGCTGTCTTACCTTTAATACAGTTCTCGTGTATTTAGTCAAATGTCTTGTATGCAGAATTCTGCACATTTAGGCAATTTTCATTTTTTTTAAATTGACGCAGTTTGTGCTATTAGTCTTGTTTCATAACTTACTATAGAATGAAACAAATGTGCAGAAACGCATGAGCACAAGATTAATGGCTGTGTACTGTATTCAATTTTGTATGTGGACGATTGGAATTCAAATTTCACAGCAGATTTTGTTTTCCATCTAATAGCTTACTTCTCTCTTTAGAGAAAATTTACCTGTGCTGAGGAATCAGCTGTGAATGAACTACACATGGAGAGAGGTGATATGCTCTGTGGCAAACCACATGTGGACGTTTACCCATTCCACAAAAGGTCTTATTCCAACCCTAAGTCCATTTCCACTTTTAAAAAATAAATGCTATGTGCTTTACTAAAAGAAAAAAAAAAGCTAGGAAAATGTGTTTTGGCTTGAATATATGAGTACTTCAATCAGCATTACTCTTATTTGAGAGTCAGTGTAGGACTTTGATCCTACTTTGAAGGGATGCTGTGTGTGGACAGCTCTGAAAGAGAGTGACAAAATAATTCAGCAGGGATGAGGCCAAATAAATACAATGGGACCCTGACACAATGCTACTTAGGAAAGTGTGTACTTGGGAGGGCTTGCTAGTTTACACTAAATTTTTTCATCGATCTACACTTTATTTTTTGTTACAACTGAGAGAAATAATAAAATATTCATTCTGTAAAATTTTGGAGATAAGTAATTAAATATTAATTAAGCAAATATTATAGCTTACAAACCTGTTAGGTATATTTTTCTATGGCAAGTTATTACATGTGAGAAAAGAAAGCTTATGTTTTCATATACATATATGTATATACACACACATATATAAATGTTTAACATAACCATTCCCACTTAGAGATTATGATCAACATACTTAGACATAGTATTTCTATTTAAGAAGCAACTTTTTTGATTTAGTAGATTTTCAACACAGTGATATAACTATACGAATATAGTTATATCAATACCAGTGATACAATTAGCCTGGAAGATAGATACACAGAATTACTTCTTATCCATAGGAGTTTATTATCTTGTTGAGGATAAAAGTATCAACTGGATGGAGAAAAAAATGGAAACTATATGAATGAAAACTGCCAAGAATCATTCAGATCAAGAAAAATGAACTCTCCTCATTGCTAGAGTGATAACATTTTTGACAAAACTCCATAAGAGTTTTCTCTTGTGCAATTCCTACTATTAATACACTTGTATATATTCAATAAAAACATCACACGTTAAATTAGTAATGGTTCACCCATTGACAAACATCTGAAGGTTTACCAATCTTTTGGCAATATGCATAAGGGAGTGGATGGTTCTCAGTAAGTGGTCAATTGTTTTTAGCTTGACTCAAATCATATTGGTGTGTATTGTTTAGTGTGATTTTTAATATAAAGAAAAACATGAAAGGATTCTCTTTTTCAGAACATTGTACTTTAGTCTTAGATCTCAACTTTAAAATACTTCGACTTAAAAATTATATTAATAATTCATGGACTATATTAATGGCTGAGTTAAAACTTTAACAAGTTGGTGCTACAAAACTGTCAGAAACGTAACAGCCCTGCCTTCTTTAATTTCAACGGCTTCTGATGAAGCGTAGGGAAATGCCTTATTGGTGTGCAGTGTCACCAATTATCTGACAGAACCAGAGTGTATTTCCAGCTAATCAGAAATAAGAGTACAGAATTAAATCTCCCGTGTGAAACTCGTCATTTACATATTTATGATTCAAAAATGATAATAAGGCTAATGAGAAACTCACACACTGCCTTGAAAAGTCAAGCCAATCTTACAGTAAAATTTTAAAAGATAAATCTCCTGATACATGGTTGTTGAAGGATGATGTCTGTTGATGATACCTTAGTTTAATTAAATATCACAATCGTTCACGTGAATTTCTCCATATATTATATATGGGACATTGTATTTCAAGTTCACACTTTGGGCTCAGAGTGAGACACAAGTTTAAGGGAAATGGGAATAATACAAATCTGTAGACATGCCGTGCGTTGGGAAGGATGGTGCGAATACATGCACGTATCACACATCTAGCTCTAACAGTCCTTTATGTGCACCTGGGATTGTTAGTGAGGAGGTGACCAGGTGTAGTTTGTGGAGGCCTTTTAAAGCTTTTAAGAGCTCCAGATTGTGCACTGCAGCCACCTTTCTGATGTGGCTCCTATCTTCAGAGTCATGGCATGTGAGCATGTTCACTGCTGCAGCATCATTAGCTAGGGAGGTGATGTGCTCACGCCCCACATCCACTAAGAAGTGTCTGACATGTGTCATGAGCTTGCTGAGGCTAGCAGATGACCTTTTTGTTGTATAACGTGAGTCTCTGTAGGCGTTCACATTTGAATACAGGATTTGGGGCACATTTGGTGAAGTCCAGAACTGTCATATATCTCATTTTCAAAGTACACATTCTTCTTTTCTGAGGTAGTTTTAGCTAAAATAAACTTGAAGAGTTTTTGTATCATAAAAACTTTCTTTCTGCTTTGTTTTTCTCTCAAACTGCCTTATAGGAAGACCCTTTCTATTGAATAGCTATGCCACATGGAAAAGAATAAAGACACAGCATTTTTAGGCTCTGTTACAGTGCTATTTAATGCACTATTGTTACTAACGTTATTTTGATAGCAATGATTTAACAGCAACAAACACAATAGCCCCACAGAGCAGTAACAATAATCTATATAGTCATGGGAATCAGAGGGGGGTGATTAGAGTTCTGAGAAAAAAATGTCATCAAAGCTTAAACAGAATTTTCTATCTACACTGTTACTTAGTTTTTGATGCCTTCATAGGAAAGTACAACGGCATGTAGCTGGTATTGCGTCATTTTCTTGGGTCAGGAGTCTTGGTCCCCTTCACTTGGTTCACTGCTCAGGATTTCACAGGCTGAAATTGTAATGTTGGTGGGGACTGTGGGCTCCACCGAGGTGCAGCACTCTCTTGCAAGGATGGTTGTTGGGAGATCTCAACTACCTGTAGCAGTAGGACTAGGCTCTAAGGACCTAGAAGTTACACGAATTCCTGACATATGTTTGTAGTGCACTGAATGTTTTGCGTCCGGCTTTTTGAATTCATGTATTTAATACCTATCTCCCAAAGTGGGAATGTGCCCTTCGGGATGTAACTAGCACTTGAGAGAGGAGCCTTCAAGAATGGAAATAGCACTTCCTAAGAAGAGACATTATTGCTCAATATCTATCATCTTGCTTCAATATAAGAATATAGTAAGAATACCAACGTCTGCAAACTAGGTCAAGAATCCTCACCAGATTCTGGGTATGCTGAGTCCTTGATCTTGGGCTTTGCAGTCAGAAATAAGTGTCAACTCTTTAAGCCACCTTTTCATCTAGTGCTTTGTTATAACAACCTTACCAAAGAAAATGTTCTAATTTCATAGAGAAATTCACATCACAGATACTTGCTTACTTTAGTCTGCATTTGGTCATGTGTAGTGTAACACAATCTTGGGAGTAAATTCTGTCATTTTTGCCATTTTTTTGTTGGTTAGAAGGCAGAGAAAGACTTGGTCTCATTCAAAGGTATTGTACCTGGTTTTAAGATAAATTTTCGTTCTGCATTTCTCTAGTAGCCCATCACAATTCCCTCAAAACAGCAGAGTATGAACACATGCACTTCAGCTCGTGGACAGTCAGGTGTTGCTTTATTAATCAGTGTTCATGTGGCATTGGAAGACACTTCATTGCTCTCTGTTGTATTTTAATCCTTTAAAGAAGGATAATGATCAGATCTACTCTGATATTGTTGTGATGATTAAATGTATTGATTAACTTTAAACACTTAAATGTTGAAGGATACATGTAAGCTTTCAATAAAAGTTATTATCGCTGATATTTGTGGTGAAATAAGTAATTCTTAGTTCTACATTCTTTAAGAAAATGGCAACACTTGTACCTTACCACTAGGTTGTTCCTTTGAACCTCCCAAGATTTATATGACTCCAATTGTGGAGATTATTATTTCTATTTGTATATCTATAGACTTCTGGAGATGATCTCTCAGTGAGTAAATTTTAACCCCAAAGACATATTTTTAAATACAGAAAAATATTTAGGAGATACGGAAGATTTACTGAGAAACAGCCGAATTCATCTTGTACGAAATCTTCAAATACTGAATGGCAGATGTAGTGGCAGAATGCAATTGAAGAAATAATTGTAAATGAAGATGTGAATTCCCATTTTTATTGCTATTCTTATTTTGTGTGTTGAACCACTTAAAAAAGTAAACCCAACCAAGAAATACTGAAGGAAATGTTCAGAGAATCAAGAGAACAGAGATAATCTGAAAATCTCCTTTAACAATAAGTACAGCAGTATGTTCATCCCTAGACATATTTTCTAAAGACAAAGATGCCTTTCTTTTAAATAATGATAGATAACTTTTTATTGGGCTTACCTTTGCTTCAAAGTAAATTTTATTTTTTATGAGATAGTTTATTCTTACACACGGAAAAACTGAGGTAAGATTTTCCTAAACTTACACAGGTGCTGAAAGACGAGGCATGTTCATCTGTGCTTCAACTAAGCTCAATTATTATTACAGAGTGATAATGAAGTCAATATATCTTAGGTTTTACTACAGAGACTTTAGTATTCTAACTCTCTCAAATAATGAGAATGTATGTGAACTCAGTGAACAAAAGCAACATGTACAGGATTTAGCAAGGGAAAAGACAACAAGCATAGAATTGAATAAATGGTGGCAGTAGATTCACTTAAGGAATGATGACTATTTTCTTAAATACAAAAGTAAATTAAAGGTCCAGAATGTTAAAACAATGTGTTGCCTGAAATAGTTCCTTGTAATGGGCAAAGGATGACAAGGTGTACTGCACAGTGAGATTAAAAACAAAGGTATTGACAAACAATAGATTGTTAGGTAAATATATCAAGAATTTATATTAAAGTTATATTCTAAAATATATACAGGGAGTTCCTAAAGACTGTTAATTGAATTTAGTGCTGGCATAATTTTTCTCATAGCATTTGTTCTACTACAAATACGATGAATAAATCCTGAGCAAGCAGATTATTATGTTATATAATATTTTGTACCATTTTATATGCACTGTGATGTTGAGATACCTTGTATTATAACTTGGACAGATTGACTGTAATAACTTCCCAACTAGTCATTGAATGAAAGAAAAATACAAACTGCAGAAAATCATATTAACTGAATAGCATTGGAGAAAAAGGGGGGAACATAAAAGGCAGAAGAAAAGAGTAGAAAAAGTTAAGCTCTATCACCAGAGTAAATGTAGATGCATTATATACACCTAGTAAAGCCCAACAAAGTGGTTGTTGATAATCACAAAAATCTGCATCAGTAGCTGTCTACTTTAAAAGACACTTCACAAAAATATGAAATCTTCTTAATGAAATAAGCAAAAATATATTAAACAGTAATTGTTCAGAAGAATATTATTAGGTCAGTATAATAAGAGACCAAATGAAAATTAAGACAAAGGCATTCACATACAAATTGGTATATGGCATGACTATAAAAAGAAAACTTACCTAGATTATCTGAAATTTTATGTACATATTGAATAGTATAAAGATAAATAAAAAATAATGGTTAGCACGGCAGTTTCACCAGACACTGGTAAAATAAAGTCCCAAAGCACAAAGTATTTCTCTACAAACCTGACCATGATTTTATGAAATGATTACCCATTAAATACACTTTTAATCTTAAGACAAATAAAGTAGAAACTAGTACTTAAAAGATAATTTTTAAAAGTAGAATGTATTTCAAGATATTAAAATGCATTCAGAAATAAACTACAGTTTCTTTGAATCTTTTGTTTTATTGATTTTTAAAGCTAAATGTAATATTTTGTTTGTTTTGCTCAATTTCATCTTATCAAACATCTGTCTTGCCCTTGTTTTCAACTTGACAAGACCATCTGGGATATTCAATTTACAACCACTGGAAGTTTTATCTTTCATGATACATGCCAATACTTGTTATATACATTCCTTCTGTATACTCAGATCGTTTATGAAAATGGTGAAATTGGGGTGGAGGAAAGGTACAGTGGTTAAAACACTTGCTTGGCTAGTGCAAGGACTTGAGTTCAATTCCCCAGCACCACAGAAAGCCGGGCATGATGGTGTACACCAGTAATCCCAGTAATCTAAAGTCTGAGGCAGGATTGCCATGAGTCCAAGACTACCCTGGGCTACCTAGCAAATTCAGGACAAGCCTGCACTGCCGAGCAAGACTCTGTCTCAAAAAAAAAATGGTGAAATTGTTAAAATAAAGGATGGAGACTTGAACTCTCAATGTTTATAGCCAGTAATGGACAGATTTGTTACCATTAAACAGAGACTTATATTTAATCCATTTCAAATAGCAGTAAATCAGCTAAAAAAGTTATGATTACATGTGCATGCATACTTTTTCTTGTTATTTATAATGAGATAGAAAAACTAATATTATAAAATGTAAAATGCTTTTTTGTAAGGGCCTAAGAGAGCAAAGGAAAAAAACAGCAGTACATAAATCTTTTGATTTGTAGGTGTAACTTTTTTTTCTGAGGCATACAGGTAGTTCTCTGATTATGTAAAAAAATTTCAAAGAAAAATTGAAATTTCTCACAGCAATGATTATCTTCTGACTCATAGAATAAATATCGATCACTGTGTTTTCTACAGAGTATGTGCAGACAGCTAGATTCATTACAGTAGTTCATGAAAGAGGCCTCCACAATTTATCCTACACACAATGTAGGATATGACTGATCTTTTCAATTTTGTATACCTCATTGAGATTTTTGTGTTTCAAGAGACAAAAAAAAAATAGTACTACTATTCATAATAAAAGAATTCCATTCATAGGGTCATGGAGGGGACTGTTCCAGAATTATGAAGCATTATTTACTACAGCCATTAATTCATCATAACATCTTTATACTAGACCCTGAGTAAGGTAATCAGCAGCTAGAACCAAACCTTACTGGAGTCCAGTGCTGGTGTGTAAATTACAGCAAGACCTTCCCTTCTCTGGACCTCATTTTTTAATCTACAAAATGATGTGGTTGACTACGTTAGATATGAAGTTTCCTGTTTATGTAATCTCCTGCCTGGCTAGGATCTCCTCTCTTCCGTCGTCACCACTTGTTTAAAGCATGAATCTTCATAAAACTAAGAAGAAACATTATTTCTTCTCTAAAACTCACCTTCCTAGAAAAAGAAACCCCGCCCCACCCCTGACCGCCAACCCCCGAACACCTCTCTCGTTCTCTTCATGGTGGAGATGTCTTCATAGTTTTGGATTTAGACTAATCTTCTGCCTGCAATCGGCTTAGATCTCTTTTGGCTTGTGTCATATTTTTGTTCTGTTTGTGTGTTTGCTTTTTCTACAGCTATATTAAATACAGATAACTGGCATTTAATATTCTCATTCATTTTTTGTTGATTTGTTTCTGATGCATTGTACTTACTTTCTTTTTTGAGTAATTGGTACACATATAAACACACATCTTGATTATTTTAGGTTTCCCTTACCTTACATTACCCTTCCCCTTCCCCATTCCGTTGATATTCTTTCCCATTCCCAGAAAGTCTCCCTGCCTCCATTTTTACTGCTATTTCTCATCATTTTATACTTAGTTAGTTATTTTTCACTGGGTCTCACTCTGTAGCCCAGGCTGGTCCTGAAATTGCTATGTAGCCCAGGCTAGCCTCAACTCACAGCACTCCTTTTGCCTCTGCCTCCTAAGTGCTGGGATTACAGGCATGCTTCACTACATCTGGCTCCTTATTTCAGTCTTAAATACATTTACACTTTTGTTTTCTCACATAAGAAAAGCAACACAATCTTTAACCTTCTCAATGCAACATTATCTTCCTCAAAATTCTCAATCTGGGAAAAGGAAATCAAAGTCCTTTTTACTGCTTGGTTCTTCAACATACTGAATGTTTTCTGCTACTTCCCTACACCTATTTAAAGTAAATATTCTATTGAATACAAAGAAATGCCTCAGTGCAATTTGGCCCACACTGTAAATCTTCTCCAGACACATTCTTAACTACAGTGGTCTACTGACTGCAAAAACTTGTTTGTAAAACCTTCTCTTCAATGTGCACTTCCAGAGTGAAGTCATTAACTTTTCTCCCAGATGCCTGAGTCAAGGACTTTTGTTCATAGTTAAGAAGGGCATCTACTCTGATGTACGTGTTCTGAATACTTATTGGAGAGGAGCTCAGGCTTGTGACACACCATACAATTTAACTTACTGGTAATTTGCTCTTTAACTTGCTGTAGGTGTACAGGCACTCTAATCACGTGTAAGGAAATGAACTTGTCATATGGGGTATGTGGAGATTCTAATAGATTTCAGCAGACAAGGCCATATCAGCTAATTTTGATTTGTTAGTGAAATTTATACTTTTTGTAGAGGAGTGTCAACAATTTATTTAGTGTTTAAGGATAAGTGGTAATGCGTGCTGTAGAAGGAGAAAAGAATATCAAGAAGTAATGTAGAAAATGAATATATTCTACTTCCAGTGACAGAAATTTGCTGATATGTTTACTGTATAAAGGATATTTAGAGCATCCTTGTATAATAAATTAAAATGACAGTCTGGTAAGCATTGTCACATATTTAGTCTTGAGCAGTTTTTGTTTTTCTAATGGTAAAAGACAAATTTTTTTATGGTATATGTGAGAAGAATACCATAATATATCTGCGTTTTGGCATAATCAAGAGGAGGATGATTTGGAGAAAACAGGGTGCAGGTGCCATAAGGCTAAAAGAGGTCATAGTAGAGGACAGTCCAAGGAGATGCAGTAGGACTTGGCAGCCACCTTGTAGAGAGGTGAAAAGTGTTAGTGAAAGGAATACAGAGAGGCTGTGTCTTATGCATTAGTAAATTAATTGTGGCATTAGCACAATTAGAAAATAGAGAAATGCAGCGTGGGTGGGACCAAAAAGAGATGAGACCAGCCTTAGAAATTTGATATCATCTCTAGAAATTTTAAGATTGAAAATAAAAATTTTAAGTTTAGGATTATAAAATGATTATAAGATTATAATGATGCGAAAGGTTGTAGAATACAATCTTGGTTAATAATGCAGTGTTCATGTAATGAAGGATAGCCTCTTCAGGTGCAGATTAGGGGTATGGCACACAGATATCACTCCTGTTGTAAAGTCGCTGTGTTGTTTACTTCTTAATAGCAAGGACAACTAAAAGCACAGTGATTCCATGTTCATTTGACCCCTAAAATCTAAATTAGTGCAATGTCCTTAGACTGCTGTAATAATACTTTTGCACAGTTATTTTTCAGTATATAACTTAAATAATGGAAAACCTTAGTGAATGCAGTGGTTGAGGATAAATTATTTATTAAAATTATCAGACAACTTATCAGACTGAAGAATTTGTTGTAGTACATTTTGAACTGCTGTAGCAGAAGACTTTTATACTGAGCTTGGTTAAGTGAAAACGAAAGAAAGAACAAAAGGAAGAAAGAAAGAAAGATAAACATTTTCACAGTTGTGAAAGCCAATGATTTCAAGATGAAAGATCCAGTGGGTCTGGTATCCAGTTACAGATTACATAATAGAAAAATGAGAAGAAATTCACATTAAAAACTTCAACATTATTAATATGTTTGCTAGAGTAGAGGCCTCTTTTATTAGCATGCGATTCCAGATGGGGTACATTAGAGACTTGGTTTTACTTTTTTCTTTCATTCATTCATTCATTTTTTTCTTTCTTTTTCCTTTTTTTTCTTGAAAAAAAAACCAGAATCTCAGTCTCACTCTGTACCCCAGGCTGGTCCTGAACAAATTATGTAGCCCAGGCTGGCCTTGAACCCATGGCAATCCTCCTGCCTCAGCCTCCCAATGTGCTAGGAATACAGGCATGCATCACCATGCTAAGTTTAAGACTTGTTTCAACATACAAATATTGGAAAGGACAAGAATGTTGAAGCTGTTGCAGTATTCTTCATTGTTTACTATATTTTACCCAAGAATATCTACCCTGGAAAATTGTATTAGATTTTATGCAAACTTCTTGAAGGATGAATCTATTATTTCTTTTATTATCTGAATAGAATTATATTTCTTTCTAGGGAGCAGGGCGTTTTCTTTTCACACAGTAGTACTGTAATGCAAATCGCTACACAGGTATGTCCTTTGTCCTTGCAATTCCTCTTAAACCTGTGCCTGTTTGTTTTTTTTTTTTAATAGTTTTTCACCATTTTTTGGTCCTGGGTTATTTCTTTCTTATGTAAAAGTGGTAGCATAAGACTTGTAATGGCATAACTACCTACTAATGATTTGATCCAGTATAAATGATATGAAATTGCAAGACATACAGCATGTTAACTTTTCTAGTATAATTAAGTCACATTCATAAGAATTTCTTTGCCATTACTTTTATTCAGAAGTCTCAAACAAGTCATTCCTGCTTAGAGCATCTTGGTCTACAATCGCATTCAGTTCATCTTTCATCATCCTAGGTTTTCTAAGCCACAACTCAGTCAAAATTATATTTATAATATTTGTTTATAAACAGAAGTTTACTATTTTTTGGTCACTTTATTTTATTCTCAATCCACCAAGGACATACCTACATAGCAGAAACTACATATTTAATATCTTGTCAACATAATAAATTTGTCCAAAACCAAATTTTTTTTCCCAGGAAAACTCTAGGGTGAGCTCTTAAAATAATATGTTCTTCATAGCCTTTAACATAATATACTATCATTTCATCATTTGAGAAATTATAGTGAATGGATTTTTCATCACTTAATGAAATTCTATTCATAGTCTCACCCCCCTTGCTGTACTTGTTTAAAAGTACATATGTCCCAATTCCATGATTGCTGTATTACATGTACAATGTATTAATGTATATTGCAGTAAATATTCTCAGGCATTGGGTAAAAATCAAAAAAGTGGTCATATGGTTTCAAGAACAAATTGTATACTTAAGATTTGATGTCATAAAAATAATTTGGTGTTGTGCAATAGGAGCTCGTTTGAGAGAGTAGAAAAAAAGAGAAACTCATATATTAGAAAGCAAATCCAAGAACAGAACAGATGCTAAAAAAATGGTAAAGAAGAAACAAATGTCTTGAAGAGCAGACAGTCATGCCTAACATCATCAGATCTTCTGAACTCTAAAAATAATGATTTTCTGTTCTCTCTAGCAACTTTTAGGGATTTTGTTAAAAAAAAGGGGGGGGGGGTAGCGATGCAGCTAAAAGAAAAGCCATGTGTTTGATCCCCATACTAAAAACAATCATATAAACAAAACAAAACACCCCCAAAAAAGGAAATGCTGCTGCCAAACCTCCAATTGGCTTCAAGGGAGCTATCCAAGGTACTGACTATCTCATTTCAAATTTCTTTGGAGTAAAGACTACTAGAATTTCTCCAGACAAAAAACTACCTATACTAGTGTTCATTCTGCATGAACTTGATATTAGTCTTCAAGATTTATTAAAATTATTTTAATATTGTATTAATATATTGAGCTTTCTTGTTATTAGTTTACTATCAAAACTAATTATCTTGTGAAGCTAAGATTATAACTAAGCTAACATTTACTTTACATAGCTTCCCAAATATTATAAAAGTAGTGTCTCCATCAACATTTGAGCTGTTTTTGTTTTTACCAACTCTCCTTACTCTCTCTATTCCACAATTATACCTTGCCTAGTCATCAGGGTGTAGGCTCAAATATAGGAGGAAGAAAAATTGAACTAACCTAGTCAATCATTTTAAGGTCAAATGAGCTTTTTTTGTTGTGTAATCTTCAATTTTTTTGTAATATAACGACTAGAACTCCCTTCATGTTTAAGATACTGAAACAATGAAAAGCAGTGTAAATCCTTGGCAGAAAGTTATATTTATTCTTAGGGTCATTTTGATGTTTCACTTTATTATTGTATAGGACAGAGCCCAAAGAAGACTGAGATTAAAAGGAGAGAGTAGTATATTCAATGGTACATGAGAATTAAATGCTACAGGTTTAAATACTTATTAAAGACTACATCAGTTCAAAGTACTTTGTACAGAAAACTAACGGTTTATTTATGTTCCAGTGACTTGCTTGTTCTCATCTGAGAATATTTTAATATCATTTTGTATGTAAAGAATAATTAACACCTACAGTGAGTAGTTGAAGAAATAATTTATAGTACTGTATCTTGAGGACAGAAAATTTACCAAACAATATTCATAGGTAATTTCCACAGACACTTTTGCTGTTCATTATTTCAACATATATCACAATCAAAATCAACATGACTTGTATTATTCTGCTAACTTATATAACAAATTATGAACAATATAGCCCAAGTTAAATGTATATTTATTGTATTTATATATGAACAGTAACAATGAAAAGTGTGTTAGAAAACATCAGTCTATTATTTTAGTGGTATATATTTTGTGAAATTTTGTGTATTTTTCTAGCAACTGGGAAATAATAAGGAAAATAAATTTTAACCTTACTCTGTAGTCTACATAATACATACTCAGTATCTAAAGATTTTTTCCATAAAAATTCTTGAGGAAAATGTCCATATTCCCTTAGGTTGTAATAGAAATCATTACAGATTACATTGTATTTTGTGAGGATTGAATATTTGCTGAAAATGATGCATGGCAAAAATTGTTAAATAAGAACTTCAAGTTCATTATTATCTCTATAGAAATTCTTTGCTCCTGACTTTTGTCACTTGCTACTATGCTAATTAATGCTACAAATAAATATTTAACTTAATAAGTCAAAATTAGTCATTCTAGAATAATAGTAATGCTTTTCTTTTACTGCTGTCCTTTTATTAAGTTTAGCCTGTACCCTATGATAAAGTGAAAAAGACATTTGATCTTCTATAAGAAAGTATCATGTTATTTTCCCCTGAGGCAAATTAATTTAAAATATTAATTTCTCCATAAGCTTTATGATATGCTAATAAGCAACCAAATGACTGGAATAAACCATTAAAGTCATAATTTTTTATTCATTCACTGAGGATTGGCTAGGCAGAGAATGAGGTCCAATCTGCATAGAATTGCCTTTGAATATTTGGCTAGACACAGACTGAGCTTGCAGAAGGTAAAATCCTTCTCTGCAGGATAAGAGTAACTTACCAGTAAAGAACAATTAATGAGTTTAGTATGTGGAAAACAATTCCCAGAGCAAATGAAGAACTGGCAATCATTTATGTTGCTCCGAGTCAAAGTAGAGAAACTTGTACTCATTACAGAGGAAATTAAGTAGGAACTGTGAAAGGGTACAAAAAAGTGCTATGGATTAATTTTTAGATGAAGTGAAATTTGATCTCTCAAAAAATAATCAGAAAAATATAAAAACAATTATAATAATCAGAAACCTATATAACTGTCCGACAGAAAACATCTGACACACTTCCAAAAGATACAGTAAAATCAATTCTACACATTAGGGAAACATGCAAAATATCTGTCTAGTGTTTAATTAAAAATTACTACACAACACTGGAAGCAAAACCATATCATTAATCACTGGGAAGGAGAAAATTAGCTAACAGCCAATTGAATAATCAAAACCATTGATGTATGCCTAGTAAGTACTCTCCATATGTGTCCAGGCATGTGAATGATAACATGAATAGGAGAATAGAAATGAAGGATGTGTGAAAAAGCAGACAGTACATCAAGAGATGAAAACAATATTGTACAAAATGAAAAACAGAAAAGCATTTGAAAGAAGCAAATCTATGTAAGTATTTAAAGATGTTATGGTTGAAATTATGTAAAAGTCATATTTTAAAATCTGTTAAAGGAAAAGGGTGAAATTCCAGCTAAAAAAGGAGAAATGCTTCCATGATAAATAATACATATTTGAAAAACTGAAGAAAACTGTGAGATGTCATCTAAGATAAAAGAAATATGCATCACATAAAGCATCTCAGAGAAAGGAAGGACAACAGACTTCTCTTCAGAAACAGTGCAAGATAGAAGTCAGTGGCACAACACAAAACGCGAAAAGAAAAAAAAAAGACTCTCCGTGTGGAAAGCTATACGATAGCAAACATAATTATGAATTTTAAAATAAAAGTAAAATACGCAGTAATTTTAAGAGATAGAAGTTAATCTTCTAAATCGCAGATGTGCCCTCTAATAAATATTAAAACGTTTGTCGTTTAGAAAATAATGGAACTATCAGAACTTTATATCTAAACATATAAGTTTTGGAGATCACAAGAAATGACAAACATGTAGATACAAATATAATTTTGTTATAATTTATTTTGCCCTAAAGTGTAAGTTAAAAATGCCTAATATAAAACTAAAACAATTTAAAAACAAAAATTTAACAATAAAGAATACTGGAGATACAAATGAAATGAACATTCTCAATTTTTTCAAAATAAAAAAAATGAGAAAAATAAGTGAAGAACAGATGGCTTAAATTGAAAATAGCAAAAGAAGGTTTCAAATCAAATATATAAAAAATTCCATCAAAAATAAATGAGTTTATAGTCTATTTTAAAAACAGAGATTGATAGGCAAAATCAAACTGTATCCTTTTAAAACAAAACATACTTTGATTATATCAATGTAGATTAAAGTAATGTTAATGGAAAAAGAAATTGCAAAAGTTGAAAGAGTGCTGAAATAGATTAATATGTTGAAGTATGTTTTCAATATGAAGGAGAGTTATTTGTATAAAGAGGTCAATACACCCAAGAGATATACAAATTCAAAGGGTGTTTACATCTAAGAAGTAGTCAAGATTCATGCAGCAAAATGGGATAAAATGGAAGAAAAAAAACCAAACGCCCTTAGTACAGGAGTGATTGGCAGAAACAAAGAAAATAAAATGTGACAACATAATTAGCAAAGAACAAGATGTAGTGACATTTATGTAAATATTCACTCAAAAACAAGGGCACCTGCCTTTTATATGTGGATAAAATAATAGAATGTACTCTGGGTCATGAAAGCATCTTGATATATTTTCAATTACAATTTTAAGTGTGTGTTCTTGAACAAGGCAAGAGAGAATTAACCCCAAAATGAATAATTGAAAGATACTGGGAATTCTCAAATGTGTGGAATTAAACTACACTCAAATAATCCATAAATCAATAAAGATATAGAAAAGAATAATAAAGATATTCTTTCTATTCGTGTATATAGATATCTACATATCTACATACATAGATACCTCTATATGAATATTAGAGAGAAAAATAAAATGATTCACTTATAATTTGTGAGAGGTAAAATAAAAAGTGGTCAGAGGAAAATCTGGAGCATTTGAAGCTTGAATTAGAATAAAGATCTAAAAGTCATTTATCAAACCTCTATCTCAAAAAGATATTTTAAGTGTAAAATAAACAAAACTATGAAAGAAAGTAAGAGCAGGAATTGAAGAAATAGAAGGCAAAATAGAAAAAAGACGTTCCGTAGTGACATAACAGGCTGACTTTCAGAAAGAGTTCTACAATGGACAAGTCAGATTAATACAGAGTCAATGAAGACATTATTAAAATCAGAAACAAAAAAGAACACATCATTTTATAGTTTATGATAGTAAAAGAAAATGCAGGTAGAAATCACAAAGGGCTTTAAGGAAACTGTTGAATGTGACAGACAAGTTCATTATTTTGATTGTAATATTTTTATACATGAATGTGTTAAATTGTGTGAAATTATGAACTTCAATATTTACCTAATGTTACCTATATTCTTAAGGCCAGCTGTTAACAATTTAATCATGTCTTTGTGTTATGAAAGTCATCCTGAATATATGTTCTACTTTGTGGTGAATATATGCCAATATTGCATGTGTCAATAAAAATACATTGTAGTTTTTCTAAAATTTACTTGTAGTTCTCATTACTGAATAACCTTTTCCTATCATCACCAGTAGTACACACTTCCTCTTTAATTATTCTTGTATATTATAACACACTGATTTGAAACTCTACTTTTTATATGAAATCAAAAGAATTAATATTTTGCATTTCTATGATTGGAACATTGTATTTTTATTCACTTGATAAAAACTGCATGGTCATAAATAGATAATCCAATGAATAATTTATAAGTTTGAGCATTTATGTAATACAAATGATGCTAAATTAGTCTGTGAAACACCCTGTGAAGTAGTTATTTTTATTATCTTATTTTGTAAGTGAGGATGCTGAGATAAAGAAGGTGCAGTTGTTGTAGTGGAAATAAGTAGCAATTAAGTTTTGTGGGCTGAGGGCCTGAATATTTGGCTAGTACCCATATTGCTATCACAGCTAGTGGATATCTATAAATGGGTTAGGACATGTGTAAAGAAGTTAAAATTATGGAATTTTAATTTAAATGATTATATTTCAGAATTATTTACAGAATGCCTGTTGCACTTCAGAGATTATTGCTCTAGATTGAAGAGCACAGAAATGCATTATCTATCTGAGAACAGAATGAGTGATATGTGCTTCATATGTAGACACACAAAATCTTTAAATTTTTTAAGAGACAGCGTAAGATCCTGGCACCACCAAGAGATACTCCTGACCTTGGATAAGAGATTCTCCATGAGGTTTTCATATTTAAACTCACATTTGTAAAAGTAATTTTTCATAGAATTTTGTGAGGAATCAAATTTAACATCAATATGTAGAACTATCTAAATTATATCTACTACATTTTAACAGTGAACAACCAATAAAGGTGATTCTTAGTAGATTATTTGTCACTGGAACAAGAAATCTATGTTGGAACTCAGTTGCAAGGCAGTGTGATTATACTTGTTCTCATTTCTGTTCTTTTTTTTGTTCATTTTCACAGTATGTGTTAATTAGTTTCTATAAATATGCTTATATTAGACATTGTTTTGTTTCATTGTTCACTGTTCCCACCTGCTGGTACTTCCAGCTTCTACCACAGCTGTAACTATTGTTTACTTATAGATGTAGTTGTAATGCGGCCTGCTCCTTCTCATTCAGAGAACTCACCAGTATAGGAGGCTAGCCAAAGGCAGTTTACATCAACGATCACACCAGTAGCACCTGTGCAAACAGCTTCTAATATGTACAAGAACTTGCATATTTCTTGCTCACCTGAAACTAACTGTGTTAGAATCTCTGTTTTTGCAATGGCCAAGGAACCTCCCACAGATCAGAATGGAATCAGAGAAGACCTTGACTGAGAAGCTGAGCTCAGAGACCAGAGCCCATTGCTATGAAATACACCATTATGAAAAACTAACTTCCATCGTCCCCAAAGCTTTTCCTGTCATGACACCTTTTTAGATTTTTGTTTCTGGAAGGGTCTTTGTTCCTTTTTAATATATATGTCATCCACGATGTACCTATTTATAGCAGAATACTTGTCCAGTCGAATGGCTTGTATCACTTTCTAGAAATAAAGAGCATTACTGTTCTGTGCTAGGTTGTTTTTAAAGGCTAAGGGGATGGGCGCCAGGAGAGGGGGGAACCTTAATCTTCCCCAATCAAAAGAGTCAATTTTCTCCTCATCACCCTGCCCCTCCATTCAAAGGGACTTTTCTTTGTGGAATTTCACAAGCATGACAGAAAGGCATGAGATCTCAGACTCCCTTTGAACAGGAAACTTTTCCTACAGCTCTAATTAAAAGGAAGTTTCAAACCTACAAATTAACAGTTTTAATATGCTGTTCCTGGTGATTAACTGCTTCGTTTTAACAGGCATTCACTTTAACACTGCAGCTGTTAATTTTAGCGGCTTGATTTTTAAATTCTAAGAAGAGTAAAACTGGTTCAAAAGTATTCCTTTTTTGATTCTCCCAATCACCTTTATTTTGAAAATCTTAAATAACATTCTTTCAGCCCAAGAATTGTATCTCTTCTATCTACAATAGACCTTGGGCCGCTATTTTAAAAGTACTTTTCCTTTTTTTCATTTCTAAACTCTGCCTAGATCTCTAACTTTTCACATTAATATACCTCTGGAGATCAGGTGTAGAGAAAGTTTTAATGAAATTCTCATTTATTTAGCCAAACACGTTTTTAGTTATTAGAAATGCATTTAGCCAGCTTAGCCACAAAATAATCAAGTTACTATGGCATAGATAAGAAACTTTGGCAAAATAAATTGGTTGGATTTAAAATACGTATTTATGGCCAGCTTCAATTTCTTACTTCTACAGTTCTGCTTCTTGTGTCCCTAGAGGACATTAAGCTCTCAATTATCAAGGATGATATAAAACCCACTGGAAACCTGAAAAAAAAAATTTCTTTTGGCCTTTAGTTTCAAGCCTTTTCCTAAAAAAAAAAATTCTTCTTCAAAGCTGCAAATAAAAAGAGTGGCTGGTGTATAAAATGTATCCACGTAGTTGTATCCTACAATAAATTCAGTATCACTTTCTTGAATCTCTTCTCTCCCATACTAATTTCTCCATCATTTTAAATCTATTTCTAACTAATTTCATCACTTCTATTTTATCCTTCCCCTTTTTGTTTTTCCATTTATATTTGCATGAGAGAGTAAATATATATGTATATATGCCAATGTAGATGCATATATAAAAACATGTTTATAAATATGTGTTAAGTATATACATATCTTTGCTTAATATGTACAGCATATATTTTCTTAATCTTTTTAACATAAAAGGTAGAACTATCATCTTTAAAACTGCTCCCATTTTAGTTCAAAACATCTACTTTAGAGTTTTATACAGCTGAATTGTGTTTTGTTATGTGTACAGTAGTCTTACTCGGTCACCTTTTATGAATATCCACTCATTGTTAATATTTTGCAATTATAAACGGTCCTTCAAGAAGCAAGATACTCTCTTTCTCTCTCTCTCTCTTGCTATATTGCTGGAATCTTCAGGGTAAACTTCACGAAGTAAGAATATGGGGTCAGATAGCTGTCTTCCAATTTCTTTTCTGAAAGAAAGTCTATCTTTTACTTTAAAATCATAAAACTGGTTTTTGGCAATATGGTATCTCAGATACATTTTAATTTAGTTTTAATTTACATTTAAAACATTTGTAATGAACATTGACATTGTTTCATGTGGTTAGGAGTCATTTTAATATGTATTTTATAAATAGTTTGTTCATATATTTGCCTTATTTCTGTTAAACAGGTTTATTTTTGCATCAGTGAGTAAATCCTCCCTATATAATAAAGCTTATAACTTTTGTGTGTGATATATGGTACCTAAAATTTCTTCTAGATCTTTTATTGTAGTTAAAGCTTTCTTAAATTTGTATTTTGCTTAAAAGTTTTCTTGTTTTTAGTATGTCACTGAATGTCATTAACCTTATCTTTAAGATCTGATAATCCGTCCGCATATTTCTCAAATTGATTCCCAGTGTTTTTAAATGAGTTTAGGAATCCTTTCAAACTTTCTACTTCTCCACTTATATGGTCATTTATTTCCTGCATTGTCTCTTTCATCTTTTTACTTGTGTCTTCTATATAATTAAGATTTTTATCAACTAAAACTGTATTTTGTTTGGTCATTTCTGCTTTGAAATTGCTAACCATCTCTTGCATTTGTTTAAACATGTCTTGTTTGATTTAATTTCCCATAGATTCACTTATTTCCTGATTTCTTTTCGTGTAGATCCCACTAAGTCAGGGCCCGTGATATCTGCTTCTGGGAACGAGGCATTCTGCAGGAGGCTTATTTCCCAATTTCCCCAGAGTTTTATTATTATGAATTGTCGATCAGGTCATGTCAAGGAATTGTGTCTCTACTATAAAGATTCTTTACATTAGATTATATATTTCTTTGGAATTTTTTGAGTTCATTTAGATTTTAATATTTATATCCATTTTAATTTACTCAGCTATTAATTTGGGGGATCTTCTCTATGGCTAACCTTCTGCTGGTTACCTGTTCTCCTCCATTTTTTAGTGAGGGAGAGATATATCACAGTACTTGATGTGGTCTAAGAACAAAGTATCTTTTGGCATATATTAAAAATCAAAATCAATATCTATGTCACCATGAACAACATAAACAAAATTCTATAACATTATAACCTAAGAAATTATTGACAAAAGCTCTTAATGAGATTAATATTACAACTCCTCTACTTGCAACGTTAAAAGCTCAGTGTACACCATCAATATACCTAAATAAATCTATTAACTTGTCAAAAGTTTCCACTAATGTCAATACTGTATCACTTCCCATAAGAAAACAAGGCACCTATATTGCTGATTTAGTCTAAAGCCAAAAGCTATTATTCCTTAGTAAGTTCTAAGAAGCATACCCTCTTTAACAGTGGAATAGATACCAGAGTCAATGGCTGAGTTTAAGATGCACAAGCTTTTGACATACTGTAACAAGATATCAACTCATACGATTATTTCATGCTTGACATTAGAAGTTTCATCTATATGATGGAGGTATCTCTGCAAAATTAGAAAAGCTTGTTAAAGGCACCAGTATATCATTTTTATAATCCAAACAGTCTGTTTTAATGTCCCATGTCTAACTAGTAAAAACTAATTGACTTTCAACAGACCAAGCCAAATAGCTGTGAGCTATGAAAACTTTTAATACCATTAATAAGAATTATTGAGATAAACTAAGAGAGGGCTGAGAAAGAAGTTTTCCTTTGCAGCTGCGACAGAAAAGAGCAGAATATATAGAATAGAAAACAGCGAGGCACAGTCCCCACCAGAGACCACAAAAACATGGATACATTAAAACGGTAGTAGAAAAAAAAAGACAAGAAATAAGGAAAACTATGAGTAAACAGAGAGTATGTCTCCAGAATCTACAGAAAGGCTTTCAAGAAAGGCATGTAGAACTACTTGAGAAAGGAAGAAATGCTAAAATTAACAAATAAAAATATACAAACAAAGCACAAATAAATACAAGGGAAACACAAGTCCATAATACCCACAGGAAGCTGTTAAAGTGAGTCCAAACCCTTCCCCCTCCGCGCGCGCGCGCGTGTGTGTGTTTGTGTGTGTGTGTTTGAATCAGAATTTTCTGAATCTAAGACTTTCTATCTTGCTGAGTGGGGAGAAAGGTGGGACCAGTTTTCTCTCTTCCTGTGTCTCAGTCTGCAGAGATAGACCACTCCAAAGTATCTCTCGCTGCACCCTTGAGGTTGTGGTGAGCACGAAGTCCTCTGGGTTCTCCTCTTGTGGCAGGCAGTGGTGACCCGGTAGGTTAAAGGTTTCTGCATTTCCAGTTCCTTGAGGAAACCTCTCCCACCTGTGCTCAGCAGATAGGAAGATTAGACCTTTGATTTTAGGGACCTGTTCTCATTGGGTTCACATCTTTTAAGGAGTTTGGGGGTCTTCTTTCCCTTTCCACTACCGACACTTTTCCTGCCTCATCTCCCACAAGAAAGCTCCCTGAATTCTCTGGATTGTAATATGTTGATGGGCTATACGCCGGGATAGATTGTATTGCGCTGCCAGATCTGGGACTGTCTAGAAGGCTGTGTGGCTGTGACTCCCACACTGCACTTGCAATGCACAGTCCTCAAGCTCTGAGGCTTGCAGCCACGGGAACTTCCTTGCTTCTGTCAGGCCACCAGGCCAGAGACCATTTGTGTTCGTCTCACACTGCTAATGGCTTCCCTGGAACCCTCTAGGCTGCTGTTGTGGCTCTAATTCTCTCAGTGCACTTGCAACTTGCATTCCTTGGGTTGAGTGGCTTGGCACACCTGCCTGCTGTAACCCTAGGCCTTGCCTGACTGGCATGGACAAAGCCCATTTTGTGGTGGGGAAGATACACTCACGTGACTGGTGATGTTTCCCACTTTTCTGCCAGCCCGTTGGTCACCTTTTAGATCCGGTTGTTGCCCTGTTTTCCTGATCTCTTTTCTTTGCTAAATCTTACTCTTCTATATGAGTTCCTGAGCTCCTGTACAGCCTTTGACAAAACAGTCCTCTACTATTGACACCTTCGTTCTGAATTGTAATATAGTTTGTTTTCTGCAAGGCTAGCTCCTTATGGTGAAATTTTGTTTTCATAGCCATTCATAAATGTTAGCTATTCTATTTCAATTTTACTATGAATCTGCCTTGCACATTTAATAAATAAATCGATTTCTTGGAATTAAATTTGCTTTATGAATTAAAATAATTACATTTGTTACTTTCAGTTATGTTTTAAACTTTTTCTTAATTTTATTGGACTCTATGTCTGGTTTACTCAAACTAGTAATTTTTGCTGATTTTATAAACTGATTTTTCTTGTCTTTCTAATGTTTGTATATATATATATATATATATATATATATATATATATATAATAGCTGTTATTTTCTGATTATTAATTTTATATCCTGCTTCATGATATTTGCATAAGAAATTCTGACATTACTCTGTGTTAGTTTTATTATTTATTGCCTAGTATTTCCATGTATACTATCACAGCATCTGCAAATTGCAACAATTTTACTCCGTCTACAATTGACTAATTAAAGCTAGAAAAAAAGGGAAACAATGAAACTTACAGGAGATAGATTGTTCCAGAAAAGGAAATGTCTGTACTTAAACAATAGTGAAATTTCAGGTCATAGGATACCCTACAATAAATGAAATTTCAGGATACCAGAGAAAGACATCTTGGAACTTCAGAGAGAGCCAACTTGTTGATGTATGCCTGTAATCCCAGCACTTTGGGAGGCTGAGCCAGGAGGATCACAAGAGCACAGTCTAGGCAACTTAGTGACTTAGTGAGATCAAAACTAAAAATCAAGAATGGACTATGGGTACAGTTGGTGTGAAAGCCCTAGGCTCAATCTGCAGTATCACACAACAATAACATTAACAAAAAATTTCAGAGATAGAGATGGAGAGAGTTTATATTCATTGATTCTTTTGTGTATTTTTTTTTTTGAGGGAAGGGAGGTGATGTTATATGCATCTTAGGTGCTTTTTGAATCTCTTATCTGAATAAGTTTTCAGTTCCAGGTAATCGTTTTTATTTATACTCTCTGGAAGCTTTCTCAGATACTTAATGTTACATATAACATTTTTCAATTTTTGATCCTAGAATAAGAATTTGAAGGCATGGGTGTTTCTCAAGTAAAATCAATACTAACATATTAAGATTTCAAACCATTACATATAGAAATTTACTGAGTTGTGACGGAATGAAGGCTTATATTCAAATCTATCCTATTATTGCAAGACAGCAAAGTACTTAGATGAATCTTGGAAAAAATAGCTCTCCGGTGTCTTAGTTTTTTTCACTGCTGTGACTCAATATTCAATATATACAACTTTAGAGAGAAAATATTTATTGCAGCTCTCAATTTCAGAATATCTCAGTCCATTCACAGGTGGGCAGCTGGGAAATGGTGGATTCACATGGTGGGCTTGCAGCTAGAGCTGGAGCCAGCACCGATGCTTGAGGGACAGAGCTCCTCACAGCACGGCAGAACAAAGCTAGTTCTGGTGAGGGGTGGACCGAGAACACACCACTCCAGGTCAAGGCCCAAGCATGTGCCCTTTCCACCCAAGTCCCACCTCCCAACAGGATATAATATCTATAAGTACCTGAAGCTTTTGGGGGACACTCCAGATCCAAGTCATAACATTTGCCCTATCTCATTGAGCTCATAGTCAGCTGACAAAAATGAAAGCATTTGAAAGATCTCTCTATAAAAGTTCTTCTATCTAAATAATCTAGCACATGTTAATTTATCTTTAGGATAATTTTGCTTTTAAAGATTCAATCCACAATAAATAAGACAGGGGAATCCCTTGTCACTCAACTATGTCCCATTTTTTTTTCAAAATAAAGTTCATATCTATACATAATAGGCTGCTTATTACAAAATTGATTTAAGTCGCTGCTATGGGTTGGGTCTGGAATGCCTCCCCCACCCAAGTCTTTTGGAGTTCATATCTTGCCACAGTTAACTTCAGGTGCTGGACATGAGACTACAGGATTTAACCTTTGCCCTGCTGGGTTTAGGAATTGTTTTGGTCCAGTTTCCTTTTATCTTCCTATTCCTCCCTTTTGGAACAGGAATGTTTACTCTGTGCCATTGTATGTTGGAAGTGCTTAACTCTTTGGTTTTAACAGGAGCTTACAGCTGAGAGTTTGCCTTGCCTCTCAGAGGACATTTTAGACTTGGATTTTCTTTAATAATGCTTAAAATATTAACACTTTGGCAATGTGGGAGAAGGACTAAAAGCCTTTTGATTAAGAGAGAAGACATAAGTCTTTTTGGGGCCACAGGTGGAATGGTGTGTCTGCAGTGTCCCCCAAAAGCCTAATATTCCTATGGATATTTTGTACTATTGAGAGGTGGGACTCGGCTACAAGAGCAGATGATTGGGGCTTGACCTGGAAGGGCATGTGCTGGCTCTGTGGATGTCAGGAATTCTGTCATGCTGGGAGAAAGTCACCAAGACACGCACTATCTGTTTATTCTGCTACCATTTCTTTCAATATGAGTAATTTTTTTTGAGATGTTTGACTGTGCTATGTAACACAAATGGTAAGGATCTTACGTTGATCCTGAAATAAATACTAATAAGACTCCTTTATTTTGTCAAAATTAGATCTATTAAAAACTGAGAAAAAAAAAGAAATCATACTCTAACACTTGGCCAAGATGAGTCAATCCTAATATCATGAATGATTTTTCTTGTAGTGTGTTCAGAAACTATAAATATTATAAGATATTTATAGAAGATTCCAGATAATACAGATTTAATTTCCAAAAGATCTCAGCATTGTCACTAACCGAGACCTATAAAATAGATTTTGGCAGCTGAGCTGTTTGTTTTATTTTCTCACTTGGTAACTAAATCCCATGCTTTCAGGAGTGTTTCTAATTCCAATGGTTAAATTTACTTGGCCAATAATTATTAGTGCTAGATTAGAAAGTGAATGCTCATATATTTTACTGGCACTGTTTTCACAAATACTGTTGATATGTGTCTGATCTAGTGAATCAAAACATCCATACTGTGGCATATAGGTCAATAAAAATGAATTCACATTCTACTCTGTAAACTGAAATATAATTTTCTAGAAAATATCATGCTGTTATTGTAAAAATTCAAATAATTAATTTTTTTCTTTCTTTATATTTCATTCTTTGCCTACATCCATTCCTCTCTTCTTCCCTCCCTTCCGTCTCTCCCTTCCTCCCTCCTTTCCTTCCTTCCTTCCTTCCTTCCTTCCTTCCTTCCTTCCTTCCTTCCTTCCTTTATTCCTTCTTTCCTTTTAGCTTACATTTTCAGAAGGTCACAGTCCATGCATGAGTGGCTGGCAATGGTAAAAGCACATGGCTGGAGGAAGAGTAGGAATTTGGCTGTTCACAGCATG
Source organism: Ctenodactylus gundi (assembly GCA_004027205.1). Taxonomy (NCBI): domain Eukaryota; kingdom Metazoa; phylum Chordata; class Mammalia; order Rodentia; family Ctenodactylidae; genus Ctenodactylus; species Ctenodactylus gundi. The sequence continues at coordinate 136,055 of PVKB01003623.1, read as the reverse complement.
ATGGATACAAACCTGAGTAAGGAAGAAAGGGTAGATCTACCCTTCCAGCTTTTGCCCCGGTGATCCACTGCTTGTATATCTGGCCTCAGGGTTCCGTTCCCACTGACCAGGCCTCCACCTCCCTACAGCAGATTGATATTTTACAACATTCAGACACATGAGGCTTTTTTTGGGGTGGAGGCCATTTCAGATCCAAACCACAACATTCTTCCCCTGGTGCCCAGAAGAGTTTGTCCACTTCCACATGCAAAATGCAATCAGTACTTTTCTAAGAGATATCAAAATCTAAACAGTTTTAACACTGTTAAATAGTTCAAGTCTAAAGTTTTTTTTTTTTTCTGAGATGCAAGGCAAGCTCTCAATTGTGAGCCCCAGTGAAAAGTCAAAAAAAAAAAGAAAAAGAAAAAAAAAGTTCAACACTTCCAACATACATAGGCATAGGGTAAGTATTCCCATTCCAAAAGCGAGGAAATAGAAGCATAGAAGGCAATTTTAACAATGCAGAAATGGAACCCAGCAGCACAATAACTAAATCCTGAGGTTTCATTAATTTCTGCGTCCAGCATTCAAGGTAAACTGCAGTGAAATATGGACTCCAAAGGGTTAGGGTGGCCCCTTCCCTTCGGCATTGCCTCTGGGTTGGCTGTCCGTTCCCAGCCTGTAATCTTCCTCAGTGGATGATCCACGTTTCTTTCATCTCCAAATTACTGGAGTCTCCAATGCACACAGGCTTCTTCTTTACAGCTTCCTGCACGGTCCTTGCAGGGACACATTGCCTGGTCTCCAGGGCCTTTCTCTGTTGTCGAGGTAGTTGCCTCTGTGACACCATGACTTTCACATTCTGCATGCCTGTGAAAACAGGACTGCGTGAATGTTGCCGAGGTCTTCCACTGGCTTGAGCGGCAGCCTGGCCTCCTTGGACTCTCACTACCGCAGCCTCTGATTTCTAAGCTGGTTGAACTCCCCAAACATTTTTCTCTTTGTCTCTGTAAGATGCCCTGGGCATTTTTCTCAGAACAAGGCCCTTTGCCATTCCACTCTTTAATTAAAAACGGTGGGTTCTTGTTGATTACGGACACAGTTGTGATTTCCTGTCTCTGCCTTCTTTTTAATGGTAATCTCGTTAACAACTATATCTGCCATTTTCTCCCACTTCTTAATGTAGAACTGGTTAAACGCCACACACATCTCTGTGTAACAGCCTAAATAGTGGATTGTTTTGAGAATTTCTCCACTGGATTAAATAGTCCACCACTTTTCACTTTTATTCGAAGTCTCTCCACAAGGGTAAAATGTTGGAACACTTTTTCCAGAGCACAGCACATACGGTTTGTAGACCAATTGCCAATGAAGTTCTCCTTCGCATTTGAAACGTTTGAGCCTTTCTTTACAATCCATACTTTCCCTCAGCATTCTGGTCTTCTGACCTCTAACCAGAATTTCCCAGTAACTCAACTCACAGCATTCTATAGCTTTTCTAGACAACATCTTCAATTTTTTTAAAGCTCATCCCACATACAGATTCCAAAGGCTTCTAAATCATATCATTAGGTAAAGTCACAGCAACAGCCCTATTTCTGGTACCAACTTCTGCTGTAGTTGCTTATTAGTTATCGGGACAGAATACATACCTGACATCTACAATTTAAGGCACAAAAGATTTGTTTTAGCTTACAGTTTCAGAAGTTCACCGTTCATACACGGGTGGCTGGCAATGGTAGGAGCTCAAGGCAGGAGGAAGTGGAGGAGATTAGCTGTTCACAGGATGGTGGACAGAAATCTAAGTAAGGCAAGAAGGCCAGAGCTACCCTTTCAGGTCCTACTCCAGTGATCTGCCCCTTTTATTCCAAGCCCCACTGTTCCACTTCCTCCAACTAGATGCCAACTTTCAATAACACGTTGGTATTTTACAACACCCAGATACAGGAGGCTTCCTGGGGGACTCTCCAGATTCAAACCATAACATAAGGCCTCTCACATTGCAAGCACTATAGTAAGAGAAAGATAACATTTTTTCCCCAAGTTAAGTACAGGAAATGTTTCTTCATACCATACTTGTAGGGCTGAAAGAATCTTCTCTCTCCAAGAAATACAAGGAAATATGGCCTGAATAGAGGGTGATCATGAGTTGTGATTGTGTTATCTCTCTGTTCTGGAATGTCTGAATAGTTCCTGGTAATAACCTGACACTACATTCTGCCATGAAAGTTCTGGCCATTTATTAACTCAACACTTCCAGAATGTAAGGGTGTTACTGAGTATCCAATTGAATTGATGTGATCCATTATGTCATTCCTTTCTGACTGGTTGACAACAAGCCTCTATTGCGTAAAACTTTCTAATAACTGCAGTAAGCACACCATCTGGTTAGAGAGAAAAAGAAACTACTGTGAAAAAAGGAAAAAAGCAACTAAATAAGTGAGAAAAGATAAAAAGAAAAAAAGAACATGAAATGACTTTCACATATTTACTTGAGGCTAAGTAAAGTATGATTATACTTCTGAGAACTTGAATTCTGAGCCCCACCAGCTCTGCCAACTGGTTCAGAAGGGCAAAATCTAATCTTGGACTTGTATCTTAGATTGTCCATCTAATTTATTTTCACAAGACAACTGTTCTCTTTCTTGGAGAGCCTGAAGTCTATTCCTCCATAAACTATTACAGTTATCCAAGCATCAAACAGAAAGACAAACTTACAGTAGCAATATAACAATATAAAAGTAAGAACTTGCAACTTTCTATGAGGCAGTTCAAGTAAGAATAAAGGACATATTGATAGTTTAGAACTGAATCATAACTCCCTTTAGTGAGAAAGTGGGTCAGTATTTTTGTTAGAAAACAAGTCCTAGAAGCCAGAGAATTTGTCTGTTTTGTTGTTGTTGTTGTTGTTTTGTTGTTGTTTGTTTTTTATTAACATATCTCTTGTGACTAGAATATTATGTAGAGTACAGTATTTAGTTTAATTGACTGCATACTGAGTCAAACATCAAAGAACACATAAAATTCATGTGTTACAAGTAAAAACATTAGCAGAATTTACCAATTATCCCGTAATTTGGAAGATCCACGATTAGAACTCTGATTGAGGAAAGGTGAGGATTATTTCATTTGGACCCCCTGCACTTAGGAGAGTAAGTAGCATCTTCTATGATCTGTGCTTGGGCTCTAAGAAGCATATCACATGCAAAGTTAACTGGTTGCAGAGTTTCCCTTCAAATGTAGATTTTGAAATCTGCAATTTTGGTAGGTGCTAAATTTTTCCAATGGAGGGCAATGATTTCTTGATCGGTCAGGGGCTTTCATCTAGAGGGAGAGCCTGGGGGGAATGTCAGGCCGGCCCTGCGGGGCAGCATAGATCATACCTTAGAGCCCAATCAGCAAAGGAGGCTACTGGTTCAGCAGTGACAGCGAACACATCCCGTGAAGATGACTTTCCTTTTAAGACAGCTTCTGTTCTTGGATTGTATCCTTTCAGCCCACCAAAGCTATGTGATTTCTGACATAATAGCACACAGCTGTATCAGATGGTCTTTTAGTTTATAATCTTACTGGCTGAATTTGAAAGCTTTTTAGTGAAGGGTAAAGGACCTGCCAAAAAATATACTTGCAGTTCTTTTGACAGAGAACTACCTGGGACACACTTACTTTCGTTGGAGGACAAATAGACTAGAAATTTATAATCTTTGAACAAATTATACATAGACAGGAAAATTATATGTATATACACCACACAGCAGAGGAAAGACTATTTTGTAAATGATTATATGAGCCACATGTAAATTTTAATAACAACAGTTTTTCATTGTCAGGAAATAAGTAATGCTATAAAAAGAGACCTGAAAGACAGAGGTTGAAACAGTACAACCCATCTGAAAAGAAAGCAGTTGGAGTTATTTATAGGCATATGTATTTTTTTTTGTTTGTATATACTTATAAACATATTTCATTTGACAATTTCTGTCTTAGTTCCTTATTTGTGGCTGGGACAAAATGGCTGGCATTCACAATTTAGGGGAGGAAAGATTTGTTTAGTTCACAGTTTCATATGGTCTCACACAGTCTATTCATAGGTCGCTGGAAATAGTGGCCGTGCATGGCGAGCTACTCAGTGCTGCAGACAGAAGTCACATACCAATGTGCACAAAAGTGCTTTTCTAAGCCTCATTTCCTTGTACCTCATCTTTGTAAATATTTGATTAAGTAATATATTTTTCCCTTTTGATCTCAACAGTTTATTATAAAATATCTGAGGCAGATATGTTTTTATGCTGGTATAAAAACAAAAATATAACCCGTTGTCAGTACCAGGATATCTATATCTGTAAAAACAATTTAAATTTAAGAGCCTAGGAAATTATTAAACAGTTCACTAGAGAACATTACTTCATGTGTCTGATAAAATATTATGAAACTAATTTTGAGACATTAACTATTGAACCATCACAATAACACTATTTCACTTTATAAATCTACTAGCAGATCATGGGCTCACAGATTTAAGCTTGAGTCCTTTATATATGAGATATGAAATATATAAGGATTTCAGTTCAAAAGAGATTAAATAGTAAAAGGGTTTGGATGTCAAAGACTATTGGAGAAACTTCATTTTACATCATGCAAGTGAATTATTTTTTAACATAATAAATTTGCTTGGCATGGGAATAAGATTTTTCCCTTGTGAATGACTGTTAAGGCAGATATGCTATGAAGGTCAACAAAATGCTGTAATTAGATTGCTGAAAATTTCTACATACAGAATTACTTGTGTCGATTTTTATGTATTTTTTTTATTATCCAAATTCATCATTCTGACAAAAGGCAAGTAACTTTTTTTTTACCACTGTCTTTCTAATCTCAAGTAATGCATACATTGGAAAATGCCAGTCTTTCGCAATTTTATGTTGTTCTTTCACACTAAGCTGTACGTTCTCAATAACCTTTCTAGCTAGTCTGTACTCAGTATGCCTCTTTCCTGTGAATACCAAAAACTCCTTCATTTATAAATAATCCTTAATATAAGACTTATGGTTTTTGTTGTTGTTGTTGTTGTTGTTTGTTTTCAGACAGGGTTTAGCTCTGTAGGCCAGGCTGGTCCTGAACTCTCTGTGAATCCCATGCTGGCCTTGGACTCACTGCAATCCTCCTGTCTCAGCCTCCCGAGTGCTGGAATTACACCCTTATGTCCAGTTTATGTGGTGCTGGGGAATCAAACTCAGTTACTTAGCACTTAATGCTTGCTAGGCATGTGCTTTAACCACTGAGTCATTCCTCCAGCCCAATATAAGACTCACGTTAAACAACACCTTACATAGATCTTTATGGGAAATCAACACGTTTTTTGAATGCAAAGATGAAAGTTACTTAGTTATGTCCACACATTTGCTTCTAGATGGCTATAATATCATACATGCAGAGTTGTATTAGTACATGTACATAGCAAGATACATATATTCTTTTTTACATAAATTCTCAGAAATGACCTATATATTGTGTTTAATAGCTCTGTATATCCATGACTACTCAGGAAATAAGAGTTATTTGGATACTTTTTTCAGAAGTTTTTAACTCAGTTGCCCATTTAAATTCTCATTAACTAAAAAGAGAAAATCAATCAGAAAATGCGAGTAAAATTAATTTAAACTGTATGGGTAATGCAATATTCTACAATTATCCTCTGAAGGCTTTTTACATTTCGTTCTGAGGTTTTTGATTTTTTCTATGACAACTGTCTACCTTTGTTGTGAAATAATACGTTTATTCTGTATGCAAAGTCAAGCTAAGGACGGAGAAAGCTCCTCCACGCAGGTCAGATTCAAAGAAACACCTAAAGCTAACTTGAACTATTTTAAAATTAGTAGAAATATATGAGCAAAAACTTGCAAATGCTAGAAATTTGTTGTTGCATTGAATCCAATTTTTTAGCAAAGGTCCAGGTAGACATAGTCAAGAAGAAAATATTTATCTGAAAAAATAAAAAAGGGATAATAATGTTAGAGAAGCTATTTTATGATATTTTCTTTCCCTTAAATAATTAATAGTTTTATGTCTTCAGTTTAAAATGGCTCATCCAAAAATGTTCATCGATGAATCTCATGGTTGATAGTCATCCAGTTCTCTATCAATCAACAGCATTTGGCTGTCATTTCTCTCCTGGAACCCCTCTTCATTTGCCTTGTTAACATATCCTCTACCCACTCCACCTCTAGGTTGCTTTATCTTCCTTTTCTGAAATTCCTAGCTTTAAGTTAAATCTTGGTTTCAACTTAGTCTGTGGATCTCTCTGCCTCTTCACCTACTTCTTTTATGATTTGATTAAGTACCAACTTGGCGGGTATTTCAATCACTTTTGACAAATGTACAATGAAACATACTTTTGTTTGATTCCAAAAACCTTCTCTGTGCTTCTTCTTGTCAATCTGCTCCATAGGTCACCACTATTTTGCTTTTCTTATATTAGATGGTTGCTTGTTGTGTTAGACTTAGTGTAAGAGGAATTGGACTCTATACTAACAATTATACTTTGCTTATCCTGCCTAATATGATGTTTTCAATATTTATCTATGTTGAATCAATAGCCCGCTATCTTTTCTGGTTAGCAGTGTTCTCTTTTATTGAATATGTCTATTAGTTGATATTTAAATTGTTTTCAGCTGTGAATTACTCTTAGGAAAGAATTGAAAATATTTTTGTCCAATTATTTTAAGGACATATATTCTCATATCTCTTAAAGTGAAATTGAAATCATAGGGCTGGCTGTATTTTTAATACCCTGAATACCTCATTCTATGTACTTGTAATCTTTACATAAGATTTTTGGCTGCTCCACATCATCACCATTTAGCACTTGCCATTTTTTTTTTTAACTTTGGCCAAGGTAGCAAGCACATAGTAATACCTTTTTGTGTGTTCATTACCTGATGCATAATTCTGTTAAAAGTTATTTTCTGTGCTGTTGGTCACTCAACATTCATGTGTCTTCTTTTGTGTCATACTCTATTTTAAAATTTTCAAAATCTTTTTGGGATATAGGCCATATTACACTATAAATGTGCTTTATACATTTCAAAAAAAAGCTCTTTGTCACATATCACTAATTTTTTTGTCATTTCTGTGACTTGAGTTGTCATTTAAGTGTATGTAAATTTTATAGCCACTAATTTACAATATTTTTCTCTTAAAATTATTATGTAACTATCATTTTATGTCAGCATAGTAGAGGCATTAATTACTCCAATTGTTGAAAACATTTCTTTGCTTTTTCTTCAGCAAAGCTTTGTGTTTTACCTTTTCTTAAAGTATGTGTGTAACATACACCATAACTTAATTTTGTATATGCTATGTATTGTGGCTTAAGAATCGTTTCATTTAAAGATCTAATTCCTTTAATTGTATTGATAATGTGTTAGTAACCTATTGCTGCTACAAAATGTCTCACATGCACGTTTTGAAAGAGAAAAGGTTAATTTTTGCTCACGGTTTCAAAAATATCAGCTGATGGTCAGTTGACTTCAAGGCAGAAACATCTTAGTGGAAAGGCATGGAGGGGAAAGCTGCCAAATTGTGATATCCAGGAAGCAGATGCAGGGTAGGGAGAGGACTAGTAAAAGAGAACAAGGGAGACCGTAAGAAATACACTCTGAAAAGTCACACTCTCGATGGATTTTGTCTGTAAACTGAGCACCACAGCCAAAAGCCCACTCACTTAAAAACTCATCAACTGATAAATCTATTATCAACTCATCAATTTACCATTACCAAGGATTCCATCATTACTCCACTGATGAAGTTAATACTTCATGCTTTAATCACCTTCCAAGAGCCCTACATTTAACATATGAGCACTTTGGGTGACATTTTTTGATCAAACCATGAAGACTGTATTTTCCATTGAAAAATACTAGCTATTGGTCAGAATTCAACTGATGCTGCATCTGCCTGTCTGTGTTCTGTCCCATAATCTACTTTTATATTTTTATATTAGAATGACATTGTCTTACATTTTTAGAATAAGCCTGAAATTCAATAATGTGAATAATCTAAATTTTTCTGTCTTGCCTAAAATATTTAGCTATGATAGATCATATTTATTTTCATTTATAGTTAACATCAATTTCTATCCCTAAGAACCTGTTGTTAATTGATAACTGTAAATATATTCTTTTTGGACAACTAACACCTTGAAAATTTGAATCTTATTTATTTATTTATTTATCTAGACAAAGTCTCACTCGGTAGTTCAGGCTCATCCTGAACTCACTATGTGGCCCACGCTGGCCTTCGACACTTGGCAATCATGCCTTGCTTAGGTGATGCTGGGGAATCAAACTCAGGACTTTGGGCTTGTGAGGCAAGTGCTTTAAACATTATGCCATTCCTCCAGCCCCTGAATCTTTAAATATGCTATATTTTCACATTTGTTGCAATCTTTGACAATTTCTCTCAACAGTGATTTGTTGCTATTGTCTAATTATTTAAGTAACTATACAACTTATTTCTAAGTATATTTGACGCCATTATAAATTATTTGCCAGTACTTCATAGAATTATCATTTTTGAAGAAAGAGAACCATTTTGTATTTGTTCACTCACTATTTCTGAATTTCTTTAGCTAATAAATTATTTAGATTTTTTTAGTCTCCATGTGCAAGAAGAATCTTGATTTCTAATTTTTTTGTCTTCTGTAGATTTTGGGTCCATGGTTGTGTTACCCTCACAAAAAGTTGAGAAATACTCTCTCATTTTACATTTTTCAAAGAATTTGTGTGAGATTGGTTCTATCGTTCAGAATTTTGGCAGAATTCCTCTAGGAATTCATATGGCCTTGGAAAATGCTTTGTTAGATGGCTTTTAAACAATGATGGATTCTACATTTAAAATAAATATTTGTATTCTCTACCTCTTTTTATTCTTCCTATCTAGACATTGATCATTGTTGAGGGCTCAAGAATCCTCAAGTGGATTTCCTGGGAAAAAAAGGAAGGAGAGAAAAAATGCAAGAAATGGAGGTGATAGTCTCTGTTGGGAGTGTAGTCAGTAGTCCTTTGACCTTGAATGTCCTCTGGCTACCACAACTACTAATAATTTCTGAGAAGGCAAGTTTTAAAATCCAGAGGAGAAGTGCCTAACTAATCATGTAGGGAAATATAAGTGACAATATATGCTTATTTTATGGAAATCAAGACCTTCACATTGAGCTACATCCCCAACTCATTTTTATTTTTTTGATTTTGAGATAGGGTCTTTAAGTTGCTATGTTGCTCAAGTTAGGTTTGAACTCAAATCCTCTAGACTTCTGCCTGCCAGAGTGCTAAGATGACAGGCTTTTGCCACTGGGCCTGCCTGAAAATAAGTAATTTTAATAACTAGGTTGAAAGAGCTGTTTCAGTTAATATGTTTACCCTCTGTAAAGATGGCACTCAAATGTGTTACCATAAGTAGGGAACACTTGTATTGATATTTTAATATTTTTCTAGAACTTATCTTTAAAAACTCAGCACATTTAAAACAATGAACACAAGAAAAGAGGTCACAATAGCTGAAGAACTTAACGGAAAATCATCCAACAAGTCTAACCCATATGATGTGTTCTGCCCCTTGCCTCTTGGGCCTTACCCAAGGCTGGCAGGGCAATTTTTCTTTTGCAGAGTTGACCCACTTGTGCATACTGCTTTAATTGCTTTAGTCTAAATTCAGTATTTTAAAACCTCATAAGTTTTCCATAGTGCTGCACAAGACGATCAGCACAAGAGGTGAGAACTTACGTATAAACTGAATGAGAAGTCAGTAGATTATATGATAAAGCACCTGTGTTTAAAGCCTACACTTAACTATGTTTGGAGCATCTGTCAGCTGGAGTTCCTAGCCATTTTCTTTCCTCAGAAGGGCTACTAAGCTAAGAAGAAGCTTTATGCCATTTTGGCTTCTCTTATAAAACTGACAAAAAAATTTCTTACAGTGGGTCATTTATTTTTAAATGTGGCAGAACAGTTGTTGCAAAGGGGAAATGTTGACTTTGGAAAAGTAATAAGTGAGAGAGAATTATAACTTCCAGAAGCATAGAACTCAAACTGCAGTTGAGACACTGAGCTTTTGGAAAGTCTTGTTTAGAGATTTTTAGGTCACCTACACAGTACCATACTATTTTTTAAAAGCAACTAAATATCTCTATTGTGAGAGATTAATACAAATACTGTAAAAGTCTTATTTTCTCAATTATTCAATATTTTGTGTACAAAATAATTAGAAACATTATATAAGTAATAAATCTACAAGTAAATCAAGTTAAAACAGATATAATCCATAGGTTATAACATCGAATTAAGGGATGTACATTATGATTGATCATCGATAATCGGACATAATGTTAGTAGTCTTAACATTTTAGTGTTTTACTGCAAACTTTAAACTTTAAACATACTCCATTGCCCCACATTAGGAAAGTGTCATGACTCACTCTTTATTCTTATGCTGATATTTGAGAATAAAGATTTACAGATACTGAAAGACTTTAATTGAGTCATTTGAAACATAGAAGCAAGGGCTATAAAAATTTTCATCATGAGTAAATTAGAAAAATCAATTAAAACTTAGTCACATATAAGATTCTTGTGCTTAACTAGCAAGGAAATAAACGTTGTTTAGGTAGTTTAAGTGGATTAGCTGGCACTGGGAACTCAGACCTGCACTCTTGAAGGCTGAAGCAGGAGGATTGCATGTTCAAGCACAGCCTTGGGCAATCTAGCAACTTAGAAAGACCTTGTCTCCAAAATGGGGAGCGGGGGGGAGGGGAGGGGGGAAGAAAGACCTTGTCTCATAGTTAAAACCAAAAGAAGGGTTGGGGATGTTGCCTAGTGCAAAGGTGTTCAGTTACATCTTCAGCACCACATGTGTGTGTGAGTGTACCCATGAAAACACACACACACAAAATAAAATATGATAAAATACATTTCCTAGCAAGATTTATAAGAAGGTAAGAATGAATGTTTTATCGTTAATCATTGCATGGAGTTATCACTTTTGTGCAAAATGATTATATGTACAAGTATCAAAGATAGATGAAGTGAATTAAAAGCCTAATTTTAATAAAATATACTGAAAGCAAAACCAAATACAGTTTTGTAAGCCATAAAAGCTCTTTTGTAATAATAATATTTATTAAATTATGATTTAAGTGTAAGTTATAAAATTTAATAATTTTAGTAGCTATAATCTAAATCTTTCAAGAAACATACAAATTTAATGACATACATATATATACATATATATCATTCCACATATTACAAATTGAACATTTTTCTCAAACTTATATTGTTAAATAAAATATTGTCAAAAATTGTACATATTTGCAAATTTAAAATTATACTTATTTCAAATATATTTCATTTTTATAATTCTAATATTTGTTTTATTTATAAATATATCTTAATTTTATTTTATGAATAGATGTATATATAGTTAGAAACAAGTTAAGGTTATAATAATTTATAATGAATAAGGCAAATTTTACCAAATTTATGAAAAATGGTTTCTCAACAAGTATAAAATAACATATTTTTAGCTCAGAAGAGAAATAATATTCCAGATCTACAGGGGCTGAATAATTTTTATGCAAAAATAAGGTAGAAAAAATAAAAGATAAAAAATTGCATGAAGAAAGGAGTTGTACGATCTCAAGCAAAATTAAGCATTCTTCTTTTTTAAAAAATCCAGCTGAGTGCCTAACAACAACTCGGTTAAGTTCTTCTTATTGAACCCAAGATCCATAGAACATATAATTTATTATGTAACTATTACAGAGAAAAATAATATTTTGTGTGTCATAAGAAAAAAGTTATCAGTGCATAGGATAATTTCTTAGAAAACACAACAGTTCAATTAAAAATAATTTAGACATCATGAGAGAATCAAGGACAACCAATAATAAGAAGCAAAAACAGCAAAAAGGAAATGCTGAAAGTACATTTTACATGTAGATATTAATTACTTTATGCAACTTTATCACCTTGAATCAATCATGATGCAGGGATAGGCATTTGGACCACTGAAACAAGAAAGAATGTCCTCTGCAAATTTTTATTAAATCGTCATGTAGTAAATATTAATACAATATTTAAAGTAAATGAAAAAGCCTGGATATTTTCTCAATGCTGAAGTAAATAAATTCTTTGCTAAAATAATGTGCATTAATTTCATGTTACTGTAACAAAATGCCCGAGACAATTAATTCATAATTAGCTCTTGCTTTTGGTGGTTCCGGGAAAGATTTGGCTGTCCCGCTGCTTTGACCTCCAGTGAGGGTATTAGATGACAGCGGTGGGAGCACGTAGTTCCTAAGTCCTTAGTTTTCCACATTCCATATTTCCACAAACTCCACGTTCTCTTAAAAGAACTGTGAGAGAGGCAGTGATAAAGAGGTAGAGAATTCTAATCTGAATGCCTACTGCAAATCTTTTCACTTTCTTCTAAAATATTATTTAAAATAATTGAAATAAGAAAAGCAATTTTATAATGCAGAAAAGCCATTAAGTCGGCCCTGAGCAGATGAGAAGTTGTAGGACTATCTGAAATTTATGATTGCTAATCATCAAATGTAATTAGATTTCTGTGAATCTAAAGAACTTGCGATGTGATAGAGTGTAATGAAACCTAAGATAAAATAAAAAAGTTGAGTCATCTCAGAAGATAAACAGCATAGCCTCAAGATTAGATGCAGCAAAAGTGGGAGAGGAAAAGGATCTGTCTGCAAACTCACGCATTTAAGGAATTAACCCTCCCCCAAGACCCCCAACTCCCACTATCACCCCCAGTTGGTTCCTTTTTAACATATCATCTCCCCTTTCCCTTCCCACCTTCTTCCTCCCCCTTTCCCTTTCTCTCTCCACAAAGCCTGTTTTCTTACTTTTTCCTTTTTGTGACTTGGTTTTCTTATAATAGAGAAACCACATAGTATTCCACTTTCTGGGTCTAATTTATTTTACTGAGCATCATGGTCTTGAGGTGCATCCATTTTTTCCTAAAAAATGACTCAAATGTGTCATTGTTAATGGCAGAGGATACTCCATTGTGTGTCAATGTCAAAAATTGTGCATCTTGTTCATTTTCTTTATTTATCTAGTGATCTTTACTTGAGCATATTGGCTTCTTCCAAGATTTGGCTATTATCAATTGTCCTGCTATACAAAAGACATTCAGGTTATCATTACATCAATCAGATTTCTTAAGCTAAGCTTATAACAAAGGCCGAATAAATAAATCACTATATTAAATAAACTTACATCATTTAATATGATGTATGTGAACACAAAATACTTAAATTTAATCTAAGCATTATGTATTGCATAGATATATCAATACAATGGGGAAAATAAAATTAAAAATCTACATATTCAAAATGAGTTAATCTTATGTGTATATTGATACGAGTATATTTAGTACAGGTTTTCAGATGAAAAGAGAAATTCTGACCACATCCCATGCCAAGTGCTTGTGAAGGCAGGACAAAGTTGGGTGCTGAGCAAAATGATGGCCACCATGGAAGAACATCATGTTTCTTACTCACATAGCCAGACAACCCAAAGATTGTTCCTTTGGCCACCAACTTTCTAATCATAAGACACCTGCAGCAGATGTTCATCTTCCCTGAGACTAAACCAGGGGATTAAGTGTAACCTTGGAGGCTTGGTCAAGCTACTACTACAGATCCTTCTAGACTGTCACTTTTCCCATTCTCAGTACTTAGAATTGAAACCGAGGTCTTCGCACTAAACTCCATCCTCAGCTCTTTTTAAATTTTTGTTTTGAGACAGTCTTACTAACTCGCAGGGCTTGAATTTAAAATCCTTTTGCTTTGGCTTCCCAGAGTGCTGGGATTACAGTGTTGGGATTACAACGTTGTGTGCTGCAACGTTGGGTTTCGACTTTTAGCATGAAAACACAACATAGAATCACCATGTATTCATGGAAGCTAGCACTATTAGGGAAAAAGCACTAATCACAAAAGTAAAATTTTACTATAGAGAACACAGTATATGTCAAAGAAATAAAAAAAGACTTTGTAATTTAAATCCATTGAGATTTTTGAGAGGTCATCACATCAATAAAGAAGCAATTGCTGTTATACAACAATAAAATAATGTAGGGCATAGAAAAATAAAATCATAGTGAGATGATTTTAAGAGAAAACAGATAACAAGAAAAGTCTTAGGCTGAATGTTAAGGCAGACAGACCTACAGAATAAAACTTTGATTTGATATGTGGTATCAAAAGTTTAAGTCACAATGTACTGTTAAGAGAAAATTGAGAAAGTTGTAATACAAGAATTTGAAAAAACTGTAAGAGCCATTGTAATAATAGTAAATGGAAGAAGCAGAGAATAGGATTTTTTTTTTTTTTCTGAGATGAAGTTCCAAGTTTGGATAAAAAAAAGAGTCCAGTAAATACTGAGGTTAGTTGATATTATTGGTGAACCACTGAAATAAAATATGAAAAACAGTGTTGAGAAAAGAAATCATCAAAGTTTATAGTTAATATATATATGTTGAAAGCATAGATGTTAACCTTACGACAATCAATAAAGCTTACATCTCTGGAAGTAGAAGCATATTGAAAATATAATAAAAACCAGAAATTGAAGCTCCAGAAGATTTCAGCAAAATATGGGTTATTGGAAGACAGAGAAAGTGACAGCTTGCAAAAGTATTTTTATTTGGAAAGAGATGTTATGGTTGCTGATTGATACTCCATGTTGTTAGAAAAATATGTTTAAATATTAAATAAATGTTTAATGAGCAATGAGCTTTCGACCATTAGCCCATTATCGTTCACGTAAGATTCTGCTCCATTAGAATGCACAATCATAAACGCAATACATTAATTTAATGATTATGTAGAAGCATTTCATTACAAATTTCAGAAATTTGAGGGGTTAATCTCTTGCAGATTAATACTGTAAAATTATATATTGTGTGAAATATGTAAGTAATTTGCATTTTGAACTCTTGACACTCATTTCGGAAGAGGACTGTGGTCATTGTCAGGTACATATCCAGGGAGTCTCCGAGGTATGAGAAGTTCAGACATTTAATTTCTACAGTTTAGGATATCATGGTTTTCACTCATTTCCACCGCCGAGGTGGCATCAGCCTGGCTCTGGCATACTGAGTGGGAACCTCTTGCATTGTCATTTATTGAACTCTTGTTGTGTATTAGTCATCGAGTCGAGCACTCTGGAGACAGAATTGACTGTTATGTGGGCACTCTGGAGACAGAATTGACCTTACAGGATAGTATTAGATTTTGGCAGAAGTCTTAATGTTTTTCCCCCATTTTATTGATATGTATAAGTGCAAAATTTAAGGTTGACAATTAAGTTTAGCATTTTGTGCACCTACATATCTTTTCAAGGTGACACGGACTTTCCCTCTCTCCTTTTGTCCCTCCCCCTACCTACCCATCCTCCCCTCCCTCCCCAGCCTACCCCCCTGTTTCACTTTGCTTTTCATTTTAAGTTTCACGAGATAGTTGTGATCTGGGTCTCTTATATCAGAGAGACCATTCGTTTTTTCACCTTCTGCTTCTGACTCACTTCACTAAGCATGTTCTAAAGTTTCTTCCATTTAGATCAGGCTGCCTGTAGAGAATGCTTCTAAAATCTTAATCCCTTCTGTATGATCCCACATGTGTTCTATTCTGCTATATTACAGTTTGCCTGTGTGTTATCTAATCTGCAGGATTTATAAGAAAAAAAAGATAACATAAGATTGAAGATTTTATATTTACATAAGGAGTTTGAAAATGTTTTATATATATATATATATATATATATATATATATATATATATATATATATATAAAGAAAATACTATTCCAGTGACTCATGGTATTGTAGTAGAAGTCCAATTATAGAAGGGGTCTTGTGTAACCTTTAATAGATTATTCATCACAGTACATTTAAAGTAAGATGACTCATTGTAGCAAGGAAAGCAGAAATTAACAGTAGGAGGTCGGAAGAGTCTGTGCAGGTGTAACTGAAAGGAAAAAACATCAAATGCCCCTTGGGGGATGAGCAACCGCCATCAGCACTCCTGTTTCAAAATGCTTTTCCTATATAGAGCACATCAGGTCCCTTTCAAGTTTCCCACCTCCAGCATCTTAAACCTTGGGAGCCCGAGAAGTCACCTGGGTAGAGGCACAGACCCCATAGCGAGCCTGACTAGCCTGACTAGCCCTTTATGTCTCATTCAGATGTATTTGAATTGTAATTTTGGCCCCATCCCACCATGTTTTTCCAATCCCCCCCCCACCCCCTTAGTGGGTTTTTTCTCCTTGTTCCATGACCAGGGGAGTTAAAGAACTCCCAGTCTTTGATGTGAGAGTGGAGACTCACAGTTGATTGGGGGGAAAATCTTCCATTATTACCCGCTGTGACTAGTTCCCAATTTCTAGGAAAACAAAAGAGAAATTTACCCTGTCCTCCCTGCAGTTGTTGGTACTGGGATCCGCCTGCTGTCTCTTGAGAGAGCGCTTTAATTGCTGGTGGTTGCCACCAGCCATGGTCTGACACATAGGAATTCTCCCCGGCCTACTATTCTTGCTAACAACGTTAGCCTCGGTTAGAGTGTACTGTTCTTGTCACCCAGCACACATGCTTGCTGATTACTTTCGCTTTCTGACTCCGAGTCTCATCTGCAAATCCTGAAGAAGATCTAGGAACCAACTCTACCACATGGACAGAGCATCACCCAAGCCAGGCTAAGCCCTCATTTTTGGTAACAATCTAAATCATCTAAGATAAAAAGCAAACTAAAAGTCGATGAACAAAAAGGAAAATATACAGCAGAAAAAACTTGTTCCACGTGGACCAAGGACAAGAGCAGAACCGAAATCTTGGTGTTAATAACGTTAGTGGGAAAGAGCAAATGTTTACTTGTCTTCTAAAACCTGACAACCCTGAGAAAAACAATCTGGCAACAGAAATCAAGTTTCTTAAGCTTTTCTCGTTAACTTGTCAAGTGTTTCAAAGAGAAATAGAACTTAGTGTTTCTTATGAATATAACATGTTCAATGAAACAAAAAATATTATCTAACACTCCCAGAAATTTTTTGTGCACTACTTTACCAAAGTTTGCCATTGGTAATATTTTATTCAGATAGATTTTTAAAAGCTATAGAACAACTCTTATGGAACTTAAAACGAAAAACAAAGTGAAACAGGGTTGTAGGGCGGTGAGGGAGGGAGGGGTGGGTCGGGGGAGGGACCAAAAGAGAGTGGGAAAGTCCTTGTCACCTTGACAAGATAGGTAGGTGAACAAATTGTTAAACTTCATTGTAAACCTTAAATTTTGTGCTTATACATATCAATAAAATGGGGAAGAAGTTATAGAACATACTTTAGCTATTAATAAAGGCCTCTCTAGGAGAATGCATCTGTCTCCCTCGTACTATGAAACTAGCCACTATCTGAAGGATCTTATGTATGTGGTTACAGTGTGTGCATTCTCTTTTAGTAAACATATATTTGCAACATGTAAGGTTTGGTTATTGTTGTGGCCTTATAAAAAGTGCAATAAATATTATTATATGTTATTCATTATTTTTAACTTGTAACACTTAATTTTATAATTTATTCATTGGTTAGTTATACATCCAGAATATTCACTTTAACAGGAGCCTTTTATTTTGATTTTTGAACATTTTTTAAAACTCAGTTCCCTATTAGTAAGTATTTAATCTGCTAATAGAAATATTTGTAATTTTGTTACTTTAAAAATGAATTATCTGCCTAACATTTTTTACATTCTAATTATACTTTACATTTAGCTTGAAACACATACACACACTTGCAATGAATATATAGATAAATTTGTAGAGATTGGTTCCTTAATAATTCTTCTCCAAAATAGTAACATGATATATTTAATCATTTATTTGTGCCCTTTGGAAATTTCACTTAGCAGTAGTTTTTAAATTCATTCTCCATATCTCATAAACTGGTAACTATATTTAAAATTTTGAGTAGATTCAGATTATTTTTATACTATAATTTTAATAGCAACTTTTTTCACTTTAAAAAATTCCAGAAGTAGCACATACTTGGCCAGTGTTAAACATGGGAGAAATAGAAAGGTTTTTGCAAGATCACACACTTCCACTGAAGATAATCAACAGTTATCAGAATGACACACTCTTGGTGCCTTCTCCTATTAACTTAGAACTCTGCTGTCTGTTTTCACATCGAGAGCATCAAGTTAGCCATATTATCCTTAAATTTGTTTTTGCCACTTACAAGTGAAACATGGATATTTCTGCAAATAAATAAATTAGAACTATCTTGCTTACTTCTTATTCTTTGATGCAATTTTTATTCATTATAGAAGCTGCACTTATCCTATATTTTCCTAACGACTGGCATTCCATTTTATCCAATTCAAACCATAATATAGCCGTAATATGAATCTTTCTATATCAATAAAAGACACAATAAGACATTTTTGTGGTTGTTACATCAGAAGGCTGCAATGTCATACTGCTTATAGAGAGTTTATTTTCACAATATTTGTGTAAGTTGTTTATATAATTCTTTTATTTGATGTGACTAGCCTGAAATGTCACTAGAAGCTCCACTATTACACTGCTCACTTGCAATTTTAGAACTGTGTCCAAACACATTTTAATATATTTCCAATGTCTCTGAAGCATCTAAATGCCTCTGCTCAGAACCTTCAATAATTATTTTCTCTAATTTGAATAAATACAGGTCTACAGTGCACTGCACTAACCACCGAAGTTGTACCTGTTTTTTATTAATTTCTTCATAGTGTGGTAGATTTCTGTATCTCCCCATATTCTTGTTTAAAAAGTGAAAACCAGACGTTTGCCCTCTTCAAGTGAAGATATTGATGAATTAAAGTAGAAAACACAATTTTGTTTGGAGGCTCTCTAAATAAAATAGTTGCTACTTTTTGTACTAAGAAGGAAGCATGACCTTAATGGTTTAAGTTCTATAAAATTAATGACTATAGAAGATATTTGTTGCGCTCAAGTTTTAAAAATCTTACTTAGAGAAGACTTGAAAAATAAGAACCAAGTGAAATAAATATATTAATATTTTTGTACCACAAGATTTAGTTTTTAAGCCAAAGAAAGCATTTGTGAAGATGTAATGAAATATTACTTAATAAATCAAATTGATATACCTTGGCAAATTTTGTAATAAAAGATCATGGTACAGTGTGTGATATAGTAAATATTAGGTGCTTCATTGATAAAAAGGCATGCTTGTAATAACAAGTATTGTCTTCATGCATACTCATGACCTCCAAGTAGTTGATTGTATCTGCTTCTTCTGCATTTGCAGTGGGTGTTGAGCTGCATAATCTACTTTCAATGAAGATAAGCAGAATGTTCATGCAAATAGCTACTTTCTTTGATTATTTGTCTTGAATCAGTTAATTTTAGTCTCTATTCTTTCATTGGTATATGAAAAATAGAGCTCTTGGATGTGGGGATTTGGAGTTCTCAAGGTCAAACTGTAGAGAATTAAACCTAGAATTAAATCTAGGAATCTATTTACCATGTAGAGTTTTACAGGGACAGGGAATCTAAAATTAACAATTTCTCAAGAATCTTCAGAATTATGTCATAAAGGGGACAGCTTTCCGTGGAAACCCGGGTCAAGCATCAGATGACTAGATGACGCACAGCTTCAATCTGAAATCTCGGGGTCCTCTAGATGCCAAATGGCCTTGGCTGCCACACTTTTCTTGTCTCTCTCTCTCTTTTTGTTTTCTTGTGGCTTCTTTTCCATATATTTAATATGTGCATTGGAAATTTCTCTTAGGAAATGGAAATCAGGATAAACAGAGGATATATTTATGCCTTCAAATATGCATATACACATCTAAATTATAATACATACAATATAGTTTGGTGCTTATCATTTAGTAAACTGAGATCATGATAAGATGCAAATATCTGAGGTCAAACATGACAGTCTGTGCTTTAAACAAGCTTTGAGAGTGTACAAACTTGATATTCTGTGTTTTTAACAAGCCTTGAGGATATACATATTCTGTCATCCTGTCTGTGCTAGATAGGTCTTGCTTTTGCAGAGCAAGAATCTAAAGATATTTTTGCAATTAGCACTGCAATCATAAGTTAAAATACTAGAGAATAATACACTAATACATCCTAAAGCTCTTAAAATAAAATTTCCCTTTCTAATCTAATACTATTTGAGTAGAATATATAACAAACATTAAGGGGAAAATAAAAGCTAGACATGAAAGTATTTTTTAACTAGGATTATATTATGATTCCACATAACAAGAGTTACTCATACCATAGAATCTTGCCCTTGACACTTTGTTCCTAATTATTGTATTAATCAAAGGGATGACTAACTTCTTGCCTGAAAATATTTCCTTTTTATTAAACTTTCTTAAGGTAATTATCTTGCAATGTAGTAAACCCTGTTTCTGAATAGCGGTAGAACATTAAGGATCAAAATGGGAATAGCTGTAAAATTTGATTACATTTCAGAACTCTCTGACTGCTGTCTCTGGTTATGGTTTACAAAATAGTTTCAAAATATGATCAAACAAATTGGATGTGAAGCAAAAAACTAGGAAAATTGAATGCAAACTTATAAAATTAATATGGCATCGGTTTGATGAACATTAAATTTTATTGGACTATAGAAATCTCTGATCTTTCCTGGACAGTCCTAGAAAATTGATTATACAATATGTGCTATAATTTAGTGTGTTAGATCAAATAAAGTATAAAATAGAAAAAGTAACAGACAAATTCATAACTTCTCTATTTCCAACTACAGATGCATTCTGCTAAAATTTTGTGTCTGTGTAGGCCATCAGTAACCATTAAACTTGGAAAGAGTTCTTGAATTTCACAGATTGGTTTGATCTCTACAAGTTGCATTTGGCAGGTTGACTCAAGATTACTCACCGCCTTCATAGGCTACCACCTGGGACCAATGCACAAAGGCTGGTAAACTGGAATTTAGTTCTTTGTATAAACACATAAACACATAAATCATAAATTTGCCAGTTGTTTTCCTAACTGAGAGTATTAGCTGATATTCACAACTTAAGCACATTAAACCCTGAAAATGTTTTTTTCTGCCCCATAGAAAACTTTAGAATATTGATGTGCTATTGTGCATGGTCAATCCCAAGAAGAGGAACTAATATTAATATTTAAGATACAGTATTTTGTTAATTTTTACTTCATAATGACATAGTGGTAACTAAGGAAACTAGACACAAGTTAGGCAATCAACTCTTTCTGAATCAAAAATGAAACACACATATTTTTCTGAATTTAGAATGGATAGATATGAAAATTACATTTATAGAGTGTATTCTCTCATTTTGAAGAATATATGGGTTCCATTCTTTACCCAAATTAATATTTTTATATTCCATCTATTGTTTCATGTTTTATGTAAGATTTTAAGGAAGCATACAAAAATAAAGGCCTCATATGATTTTCCCACATATAACTTCATATGTGTTGAAAAACCAAAAGCTTTTCCCGTAGTATCGTGAAAACTTTCAAGAATGCTGGTTCTTTTTATTCAGCAATGTAATGGGATCCCAAGCCAAACTAATTAGACAGGAGGAAGAATGATGGTTTGTAATACATGACACAACTTAGAGGAAGAAAGGTTCAGATGGGCTCAGGTTTCAGCAGCACCCACCTGTTCTTGGTTGGCCAGCTCTGATAGAAAGAAATGGCAGAGGTCTTGGGCACAAGACAGCTATTTACTGCATGGGCACAGGTAGTAGAAAGAGGGAAGGGAGCAACTTGAGTAACCCACTGGATCCAATTAACCTTCATGAGCCAATCACCTTCTAAATATATAAATTTTGGGGGACATTCCAAATCCAAACCATAACAAATGGCATTCAAATTTTCTGTTCCCAGATTATCTGATCTCATATACAGATGACTGTAAGACTTTACAAGAAAAAACTATTGTGGTTCAGAAATGAATTCATCAAAGTTGCATAATGCAAAATGGAAAGCAGTCATTTATATAACAACAAGAAATATATAAATGAAGTTAAAAAACACAATTCTTTTTATAATAGCACTAAAACTAAAATAAAACACAATATTTAGAAATGAAAGTTTTCCAAATGCAAAAGACATGTAAGTTCAAAAGTATAGAGATTGTTGAAAGAAATTAGGGTGAACACAAATAGAATGCCTCTGTGTGTTTATGGATTGGAAGACTTGATATTCTTAAAATGTACTTGCTATTAAAAATTACTATTCGTACTTCAGTACAATCCTTGTCAAAAATCCCAATACAGTGTTTGCAGAAATGGAAAAAAATATCTATCTAGAAATACATATGAAATCTACATATGAAATCTCAAAGCAAGAGAAGCAGAGAGACAAAGAGGGAGAGAATTATTATGGCATAAAGACAAGCATGTAAACCAGTATAATAGACAAGAGAGCCCCAAAATAACCACTTTCATGTGTATTCAAATGACCCTAAACAAGGGTAATAAAGCTACACGCGATAGGAAGGACAGTCTATTCAACAAATGATGCTTGGAAAACTGAATGTCCATGTGCCAAAGAATGAAACTGGCTTAACAAAATTTACCAGTATTAACTCAAGCTGAATTTAAGCCCTGATTGTGAAACCAGAAACTAGAAGGATGTAAGCTTCTACCCCAGCTTCTTCTAGAGGCCCCTAATTCTTCTTTCTGTGATGCTGTGTGCAGCTGTTTTTCAACTCACCCTTTCTGCCAGCATCTTGTGGATGGAATGAGGCCTTTTGTAACTGTAAGCTAAAATAAAACATTCTCCACTTAAGTTGTGGATGTTGGGTAACAAGCAACAAGCAAGTAGCTAAGAAATCAAAGGGTGTAGTAATTAAGTTAGGCAAAGGAGAACTAAATATGGCCAAAATATGTACGAAGACATGATCAGTGTCAGGAATATCATCTGATGTTCATTATAATGGCAATTAATGGAAACAATCAGAAAATAAGCAGTTTTAGCAAGGATGCCAGGACAAGGGGGAACTAGAACTTCTTTGTGTAGTTAGTGGGAATGCAAAATGTTGCAGCTAATAGGAAAAACATTATGGGCAGTCTTCAAATGATTAAAAATGGAACTGCTGTATGAGTCCATCAGTTCCACTTTTGGGCATAGATCTGAAGGAACTGAAAACAGTATATTGAGAAATATTTATTCATCGATGTTTACTGCAACATTATTTACAATAGCCGTTAGATAACAACTATCTAAAAGAAGAAAATCCTGTTAGATGCTATAACAACAGAAACGAATCCTTGAAGATATGCCAAGTGTGAAATAACAAGACAAATATGTCCCCGTTCCACTGTCATGATATGTAATATCGTTAAACTGTTGGAAACAGAAAGGAAAATAGGAGAGTCGAGGGAAACAAGGTGAGCATGCAATTTTAGTTCTGCAAGATGGAGTTCTAGGGACCTGCTGCAGCAGGTGCATGGAGTTACCCAGTTGTGCTGTTCACTTTGAAAGTGGATGACGTCACTCAAATATTTTAAAAATTTTACCCTTACTCTAATTTTTACAAAAGGACAAGAATGACACTTTGCTAACATATATAAAGCTAGAAGTCGGTTGGATTTTTTCGGGGAAATATAGAAAATAAATGAATAAATGACCTTTGAGGTTAGGGTGGTTGTTCAGTGGCAGAACACTCTCCTGGAATGTGTAAGCATGTGTCAGTTCCCAGTGAGACCCCAATGTCTCTCTCTCTCTCTCTCTCTCTCTCTCTCTCTCTCTCTCATTCACACACACACACACACACACACACACACACACAAATTATCCACCAAGGAATCGGCAATTGCCTCGAAATTAAAGAATGATTCCTTTACTTTTGCACTTATATTCTGCAATTAAAATTATAATGGAAAATATCAAATCTAATGTAAAACAATGAAAGAAGTAGAACTCCATAGAAAATCAAATTGAAGGTTATACAATTTAACAAATTAAATATAGGGCATGTCATTAAAATTGTGCCTTTACTTGAGGCGAACTTTCAAATTTTTATATTTAGAAAATAAAATATGTTGAGTTTTAGAGTTCTAAATTATTGACTTAGCAAAGAGACTCATGGAAATTATTTAGAAAACATGAGCTTTTCTTCCTTCCATGGTTTTTCACTTGGTTTAGCACAAATTGAATTTTTGAAAGGCACAAAGAAAATTGAGTCATTCATAGTCTCTTAAAATGATATGAGGATACAGAAAGACTTTCAAAACTGATCTAAATCATTAATATAAAATCTCTAAATTTAAATTCATAGCATACCTGGTTATAGAATGGCATATTTGAATTTTAAGTAATTGGAAATGCACTCATCAAAATCATTTAAGACATTAGTATAATCCAATTGATGAATCTTTAATATTCTCTTTCATCAACATTAGTATGATCAAGATAGAACATAATTGTCAGAGTCTACTATTTTAATTTTTATGTCGTTTGGCTTCTGTTTTTTCTTTACAACCACTTTTTATGTTTGTCAGAAAGATTTTTGGCTTTTTTGATGACTAGGTGTAGAAATTACCATGGGAAGGTGTATTTTTTTCTTAGGATTAACAGAATTATAATACCTTTGACATCAAAACATTCTATAAATAATTTTTCAATTACTAAAAACTGATAGTATGTAGTCTTTGTGCTGGACTTCTTTCTCTTAGCATGAGGTTTACAGATTCATCCAAATTGTAATCTCATTGAATATCTCCTTCCTTTTTTATTGCTGAATAATACTACACTGTATAAATATACCAGGAGTTTCATCCACTCATTGGTTGATGGATAGAGCCATGCTTCACTTAGACTCTTCTGGATAAAGTTTCTTTGAAAATTTTACACGTGAGCACTTGAGTGTACACAATTCTCTATTTTTCCTAGGTGGATTTCTTGTAGTAAAACTAATAAGCCACATAGAAAAAGTAGTCTAATGTTAGTAATTTAAGAACTTTCCAAATGGCTTTTCAAGATGGCTGTTGTTTCTCTAAATCTTTTTATAAAAATTTAAGCATCAGCGTCATGTTAGACTCGGCTAGATTCTCTTTACATTGACACTTGTAAAGTGTTTCTGACTGTATTTGTCACTCATTGTTGGATCTTCTCATCATTGTAATTTTATGTTATAGAGATTCTTGATTCTCTCATATTCCAAAGAGCATTAATGGTTTTGCTTTACTACATAATTAAATGAATGGGGCTCAAAATGCAGATGATCATGTTAAGGGTGGTCAGAGACCCAGAATTCAATTCAATAAAGCTTAGTCATAAGTTGTTTTCAATTTTCCCTGAAACCCAAGTAAAAACACAGGATTTCCAAGCTGAAAAACACAATGCTTTTGGGACTATGTGAGAGAAGTAAACATGAGGCCCGTCCAGTAAGAAGCAATGTGGAGAGAGAAGATTAAAGATTAAAATTAGAACTTTTAAAGGTATTTCACCTATACCCAGTGGGGCTGGCTCTTCTCTTTTATTTTCAACAAAAGAATTTTTCTCACCGAGCTGTCATTGTGTTGGAGGGTGTGCAGATACCAAGAGGTCAGCCCCTTCTTCAAGCTGCATCCTTCTGTTCCTTGGCCACAATTCCTTTTGTTAATTTCCTTTCCTGTTCCTCAGTCACAATTACTCTCCTTTAAGGGAATTAGAATCATACTTTGAGTACTGTTTTTCTTTCTCTGGAGACAATGGCTAGTCTTGAGGGGACTCTAGTTTAAATAATAAGTATGTGGATAAATATGATGACAAGGAGATTCAAACTACTGGTAATAACAGACGCTAGAGTAACAGAGCAAGAAAAAGTAGACGAACTTAAATATATGAAGGTAGATTAGAACTTTATGATTAATGTACTTTCCTCATTACACTGAAATTTATGCACTCAATAAAAATATCAGGTAAACTTTACATTAAAATAGTTATAGGTGTAAATTTGATCACTTAATTATCAATTTCTAGATTGTCTTGGTCCTTGTAGAATGACCATTATTATTATTATTATTGAGAAGGTAGTAGTAATTGTGTGATGCTGTTATCCTCATCCATTATTCCACACACCCACCTCCACCCAGTTCTGGCCTTATCATTGTGTCCTTTGCAAGAGGGCACAGCTCAGTATCGGACTACAGTGACTCAAGCAACGACCATGGTTCTTTTAGTGCTAACATCTCACATTCATCTCTTACCTTTTTGCCATCTGTAAATTGCAGTTCCCTCTTGTGTGACTGTATCACCTTGCTTGCTCATACCATCCATCCCCCTTGTTCATATAATAGATTTTTTGATGCACTACTTTAGCTGAGCACTGATTCTGTCTTCCCCATTGCCTATGATTCAAAGCTATTTCAAGCAATAAATGCTCTTAATTTTTTAATGATTTATAATTTCTCAACTCTGATTGCCCTGAGAAACTTATTCTGCTTTAACTACTGATGAAATACAGCTCATTGAGTGCTCAATTATGGGACCAGTAGTGAGTTAAATGATATATATCTAAAGATGAAAAGTCCACAGTGTTCTCCTGCCAGCCCCTACATAACTCACTCTCTGGTTCCCAGGAGCTGTGTTTGGAAACAGATTTCATCATTTTACTAGTTGCCAAGTACCTTATGAAAAAACATTTTTATAAGATCTCATGTCTTATCTTTCATAAGAATCTTATGAAAAGCCAGTTTTTCTTTGCTATATGCCAGCAATGATTTTCTTCAATGTCAATCACTATACCCTGATTCACTAAATATATGCTATTGTTATTACTATAATTATTGCTATTATTGATATTGTATGTCATTTCTGAGCACAGAGGGAAATTCTGAAGAAGGAATATTTTGAAAAGAAAGATACTGACACTTTCACTAAAAGGAAATGAATTATGTTAAATGTGACTCAGAAGATTTGAGTCACAAAAAAAGAAACAAATTGTGTGCACCTTGTTAGAATTTTTCTTGCTGGTAATTATAGTATCATTCCTTTTCCTAGATGTCTCAGAATCACAACATTTATAAGAGAAACCTGTAAGAATCGCTAGGATAGAGTCCCTTGTGTGTAGTCTTATACTAATGGAGAAATTGAAAGAAATGCGGGTAAATGAAAGGCAGTCACACAGAAAATCTGACCCTAGACCTTTGAAATTCCCATCTAGTCTTTGACTCCACTCAGAGCTGCAGCAACTGAAGAGATTTTCCTCTGTTGCGGTAACATGTCACCTTTTGACAAGGTGCACACTCTCGAGGAATGCCTTCTTCAATTAAGAACTTCATACTTGATGATAAGAGGTGACATTAAGAGCAGGTGAGAGAGAAACCAGAGAGAGAGAAATATTAACTTCTGGATGTTTTTAGGAACATTTTATGCCTCATCCGATACTAATTATAATATGATTTCAAATGTGTTAAGTTAACATTTCATGAAGTCTTTTTCATATGCCAGCTTAGCAGGTCTTATTTTTGCTTCCTGCATATTTTCAGGCACTAAGATAAGTAGTTCATATTGCTTCTTTTCTTTTTATAACTTCTTAAATATGTGTGCACTCAAACATTATTTAACTGGATCTGAATCTCTTCCCTTCACTCTTTAAACTCAGATATTTTAATTGAACCATTTCCAATATATTTAAAACACAAATAGCATATGAAATGTGTCAGTCTTCACATTGAATTTATAAATAAGTCTGGTCACAGTCAAATAATTTCACACATTGCCCAGCATAAACGTCAATTTAAAATATGAGGCTCATAAATAAAATGAAAACTGTTACCCAACAGATCTGAAACCAGTTATTATGTCAGAGTTAATCTTTGCACCGGCTCACAGTATTTCTGCGCACAGCCTGGAAAGCGAACCCTTAAATATCAAGGGTCCACCACAATAAATCTTACAGTGCTACCTCATTTGCAAATTTAAATTGGGAAAGCATCATCATTTACCTGAATTGAATTTAACCTTGTGGAAAAGAAGATAATTGCGGATTTGCAAAGGATGTCAAAATGACACGAGATGGTGCATTTTCATTGAAAAATAAGCAAGGCCATTGCAAAGTCTTCTCGCATGCCCACAAATACTGTGAAGGCAGAATCATAGCTCAGGGCTCGGTGGATTGTTGAGAAGCAATGCGCACAGGTCACAGACTTGGAACTAAATTGTTGACGGCTGGTCATTCACAATACAAAGTTTATGAAACTTGAGGTCAAAAAGAACTCTTCCAATGGACGTTCAGTTTAAAAAAATAATTTACAAGAGGAAAGCACTTTAGATGTTTCAGTCAAAAAGTAGATACATCTTTTATTAATGAAATTTGACTTTCCTACTCAGGAATGAATGGAGTGGTTGTTATACTGGCTAAGTTTTGCTTATATGTCAACCTACTGGCACCGTATATTGATTGTATATACTATTATTATTGTATAAATATAATTTTGTAGGAATTTTAAATTTATTTCTATATTAATAGCTTGAATTTATAAATTACATGAATATTGCTTTTCCAGCGTTTTTTTCCTCCAGTGATAGCTGCAGAAAAGTTATGCTTTTTAGACACATATGGATGTTTCTCTTTCAACTTCACAATCAAATCATAGCTTGGTTAATTGCAATAATTTTTTAATCAACCAGGTATCTGAAGCCACTCTAGTGTTAGTAACAATGAAGACTATTTCATTTTGTATTTTTGTTGTTTTGGATGATGGAAGTGTTTCTTCTTTCCTATTTATGAATATGCATAAGTATTACTTTCTGAAATTATAGAATTTTATCAGGCTTTTCCTTAAAAGTTATTAATTTTTAATTTTGCTTCAAATATTGTAAACCACTTTGAAAATAATCAACTGTGCTTCTTTCTGATTCTATGACTCAATATCCTCATATGTAAAATAAAATTGTACTTATCTCACAAAGTTGTTGTAGAAATTTTAAGTGGGTTATGTTAAGCATTTAGGATAGTAATTTAACTTTCACTTTTATATTACAGTCTATTCTGTTGCCGTGACTTTAATTTACTCTAATGCATGGTGATTGCAATGATCTTTCTTCAGTGTTTGTAATTTATCATCTATTGAAAATTTCATGTGCTGGATACAAGTCGTCTTGTCTAACTTTAATCCATATCTTCTCAATTACTATGTCAAGTATGTTCATAATTTCCATTTTACCAAGAAGAAATTTGAAGCCTAGAGGCACAAGATAGTTTTCCCGAAGTCACATGGTTATTAAATGTCAGAGGTGCAATTCAAATCGAAATTTGGTTGATCTCAAGGTTTTGTTTCTGGATTCAATATATGTATTTTGTTATTTGTCGGTAGTCAGTGTGTGTGTATTGTCTTTATGTGTGTACATGTGTGTTTACATTTTCAGTCTATTTTCTGATTCACTTGGAGATTTCTCCAGGGTTGGTTTAAATAAGCAATGATGGTATTTATTTTGTGAGTAAAAACACTTTTTTATTTCATGGATTTGGTGTTTTTTATTTTTATTTTTTCTAGAAAGTAGATGACAGCAATTTTCTAAAATCTTCCTTCTCTGTGCTAATTTTTCTGTTCTCTTCATTTTCATATTGTTGGTATTTTTCGTTAGTGCCAGATTTTTCTTTTTCTTGTTCACTCAAGTTTCTTTGGAAACTGGGCTGTCTGGGACAAGACTCTGTCATCTTTATGGTCTTCAAGAGTGTATATACTCTCAGGGCTAATGTTAGGTGATAGCGACAGACCACTGAAGATATTTTTAAGAGTAGAAGTAAAAGTGATGGTACAATTAGTGGGAAAAGTTGAAAGTAAGAACAGTCGTAATAAGCCAGGCCCCTCCTTGATGATCCAGAGTTCCAAGCGAACTAGTCCGACAAGGTTCATTAGCCTCTTTCCCCAATTTGAGGTTGAAAGTGTGACAGAGGATTCAGACTCTCCAGTCCCTTACACCTTGAGACCTGCTTTTTGTCCTTGTAAGGCTTAAAATGAGAGCAGAATGTTGCCCTGGAATCACTATGGTTAGGGCCATACTGACTGTGTAGGTGATAATTTATCCTGTCTTGTCAACTTTAAACATGATATATTCTTAGTGTAATGATTCTCACATTCTATGCTTTAAATCTCTGGAACTGAAATCACCAGAGGAGATGCTTCTACTGAAGCAGGAACTCTGCTTAGCACGTAAACAGGGAACTTATCATCTGTCAATAAAAATAAACCAAACTTGCCGATCTCACCCACAGGAACTCACTCGCGTTACTATTATTTCCAAAACAGTCAAGCAGACAAGGGAAAGTACAGGAAGCCAAGAGAGTTGATCTTCGCAACCTCTTCATTTACCATGTAAGCAATGCAAAGCAATTAACATATTTAGTTTAAAAAATGAACATATTTAGTTTATTAGACCAACTTCAAGTAGGTGACTTTTTTGGGAAAAGTAGTTACATTGTAACTTATTTGACTGTTTTTAGAAGTATTTTTATTTGATAAATCGTGGGAATATATTACTGTAATACAGAATGTTTTCCACATTTTGAAATATAGGTCTGTATTGCTATATTGTGGTAGGTGTAATTGTCACTGAAAGTAAAATTTGTGCAAATACTGCTGATTCTAAGAAATACATCTGCTGTTCCATGAGTAACTTCTTGAAGAGAGATGAATACCAGTATCTATTCACCTCGGGTAGATAGGGTACAGCAGGCATGCCAAAGTAACAATAGTACCAAAGTCCAATTTGAACCAATGAGTTCGTTGGTTATTTTTTTGTTGTTGTTGTTGTTTTATCAATACCAGTAGTATTTATGGGGAGTGACATACACAGTCATAGTTTAGGAACTACCTACAGAAGTACATGGGAGAGGTCACTTGCAATTCTATTAGTGGCTCAAGAGGCAGCTGATTCACTGTAAAAGGCCAGAGCGCAACTCCCAGAAGCTGCACATTGCCTCCCAGGACTGGCCATCCTGGTCATTGCTGCTTTTCTCTTGGAAACGCTGGTCTCCTTCTATTTCTTTGGATGGCTTCTTTGTTCCCCTTGCTCACTTCGCTTTCCCTTGCGTTAGCCTGTCACAATAGTCCTCTTAAATATATCTGATGCATCATCATCTTCATGGACACCCGAGGACATGTGCCATACGTCAGAAGGCAATTGCCATGAGCTTGAGGGCATGTCTGCATGAGTTCAATCACACATGCCACAAACCAGAAGTCAGGCACCATGACTCACACCTATGAGTAGCAACTGCATGGGTCATAATCTTTGGCCTGTGCAAGGAGACTGTCCGTGGAATATCCTGGGCACTGATGCCACAGGGATAGAGCAAACAAAGGAGCAACGGAAGTGACAGAGACCTGCAGCCCTGAAGAGTGAGAAAGGAGAGAGAGAAATCCCAAAAGAAGAAACAGCCAACCTGAAATTCTAGTCCCAGTCAGAAATTCCGGTTCTAAGAAGCAGGATTCAGTTTTGTGAATCACTTTCTACACTGGAGTGGCTTTTCAGTGACAGGACTACCTTTTGAGCCACCCGTAGGCTTGCAAGTGATTCCACATCCATTCCTCTGTGAATGACCTCACCTCTATGTCCCTGTAAGTTATTCCTCACTCATACTCCTGTAAAACCCCAGTAAACTCATTGATCTACCATATTGGACTTGGCGTGGTTAGTCTCTCTGGAATAAATCTCTATCTTCCCCGGAAAACCTATTTAGAAAATAAATGTGTATGTCTATGTTGGAAAATAGATTATTAGGAGAATAACTTAAAATTGGTCGCAGGGTGACATAATATACAAACTGGAAGCAAATTAAAATCTTCTGTTTCTGGATTTATTTTTAATTAAAAGACAAATTTGATCAACTTAGTAAGGATTAATGGCTTAAAGAGTTTTATAATATTTTTTTAAACTCTTACAGTTTTTCAATTTGGCTGGTCAATAAAAACCTGTACACTGTACTAGGAGCACCACGCTGTGTATCCGACAGCATGGGTACTTCTCTCATTCTGCCATGTAGACAAGTAACCTTTGGAAAGTCAGTTTTTCAGTTACAGATCAAGAGATATTTAATTCATAAATTCTAAAACTCAGTCTGGCCTAATGTAGGAAGCTTTCACTCAAGTTTTGATTTCCAATAGTAAGAGGTAAGGTAACTGTCTTTTGGTTTACTAAGAAAGTATATGTTCTATGACAAAAAGAACATATACATTCAATATGTCAGGGAAACTGGAAACAAGCATAATGTTGCATTAAATAATTTACTCCAAATTTCTAAAGAATTTTAGGTGATAACTCCTATTACCATATGTTTATAGATTTGTCTACAGTCTTAAACTGAAAAACCAAATGAAGTAAATTTTGTCTTCCTTTGTTCATGTTCAGTTTAGGTCATAATGTTGGATGTTTATTGCTATATAATATGGAGTTGCATTGATCGCTTACGTTGAATTGAAATATTTTTTCCAAAAGTGCTTAATTTTGCATTGTAGAAAGTTTTACATACTGACTACTTAGATTCTACAATTACTTTTTCCAACATTTTTTTTCTTACATAGCTGTCTACTTATTCTCCTTTCTGCATATTATCAGTAGGTCGAAGTAAAGATGTACACACCAAAATGCCTTTCTTCAAACACTTCAGCATGCGTAATATTAACTAAAGTTCAATATGTCCTTATGACTTGGCTTACTCTGCTGCATTTGATCAATTATAATTTTAGTCATTTAGTAATTATTGATGTATTTTTCAAGAACAATAAAATTGAGTGCATTTGTGGTTACTTTCCATTAATATATCTTACTGTGGGAAACATCTCTATCTTTCCAATTTTTTTATTGTATTGTTTCTCATTTTATTTTAGATAAATTGGATAGATTTGTTTGGTTTGCCAGTCTTGTATTCTAGTCTGGCTCACTCATTTATTTTGTTTATTTAGTGATTTTTAGATTGTTTAGTATTTTAATATAAACAACTATCTTCTATGAGTAGAAAGTAGAACATTTACTTGAACACTTTAAAATTGAAAAAATTTTAAATTAAAAAAACTTGAAAATTTAAAAAGTTGGTTTTCCAACTCCATTGAAGTAGAATTAGCAAAATGAGTTGGATACCTTCAAAGTGCACAATATGGTGGTTTCCATACGTATATAAGAGGAATGTCACAATCAAATTAAGACATCCATCACCAAGTATAGCTAGCACAGTGCATGAGGCAGGGTGGAGTCTACTGAAGACATATACTCTTAGCAGATTTCAAGCAAATAATACAATATTATTAACTTTTTTTATTATACTGCATATTTAGTCTCCAGAACTTATTTACTTTATGATTGGAATTTTTAACCTTATATGTCCTTATTTACCCTGTATTGTGGCCCTTGGTAATGTTCTATTCTCAGCTACTATATGTTGTACATTTTTAGATCAAAAATATAAGTCAGATCCTACTAACACATATCTCCACTTGTGTGGCTTCTTTCACTTGGAATACTATCCTTCAAATTCTATTAGATTGTCACAAATGATGTATTCTTTCTTTTATGTCTGCATAATATTCCATTGTACATATGCACCATAGTTCATTCATCTCTTAAAAGACTTGTAAGATGTTTCTGTGTCTAGACAATCGTGAGTAATGATGTAAGGAACACTGAGGTGCATATAGCTCTTCAAAATCTTAATTTCATTATCATTGGAACATGTTCTTCAGAAATAAACGCAAGATAAGACAATACCAAGTAAATAAAAGCTGAAGCAATTCATTATAATTAGACCTATCATTAAACAAACCCTAAAGGAAGGAATCTGAGTTCTAATAAAAGAACACAAAACAGCAACATAAACAGTGTGAACCAGGCATGATGGTACACACCTGTGATCACAGCTACCCGGGAAGCTGTGGAAGAAAGACCACAAATGGAAACTTTGCAAGATCTCATCTCAAAATTTACCAAGAAGTTTGGCAAAGCAGTAAAGAACTTGCTTAACATGCAGAAGACACTGAGTCCCATACCCAACACAGAAAAAAAAATTAAATTTTAAAACGTACCAATGAAGACAGAGTCAAATTTAAGACATATTCTTCTCAATGTAACCTGGAACATTCTATAGGCCATATATATATATATATATATATATATATATATATATATATATATATATTCCAGAAAAAAAACTCTTAAAATGTGAACAATTAAATGACATCAAAGACATTTTACAGCCACAATAATATAAAACCATATGTCAATAACAGAAGGAATTCTGGAATATTCACAAATTTGCAGGAATTAAGCAATGTTCTTGTAAACAACTAATAGTTCAAGAAAGAAAGCAAAAGGAAAATCAAACTTTCTTAAGAAAAACATAGAAACAACATATTAAAACATAGATGATGGAGAAAGTATTCTAGAAAATATTATATCTTAAAGTATTCATTTGTCCTTTTTATCAAATCAGCTGGAATCTCCAGAAAAAATAAAATAACATAGTAAAATAGATCTTCTTTTCCTTGTCTTGATTTTAGTAGAAAATTATTTAATAATTTTTGATAAATGTAAGTTTATATACATACCCTTTTCATTTATTGAAACTTCCCATTCTAGTCCACTTAGAATTTTAAAAATTATGAGTAGGTGATAAATTTTATTAAGCATTTTTTCATATAAGGACATTGTTTTGTTAACTTATAAAAGGTGAGAAAATATATTTAAACTGTAGTTCTATCTTGTTTTTAATTAATTGACTAGAAATAAATTACCCAAAAGTATTTACATTAAAAACTTTGTTAGGTAGTTACAGTCAATATGACTAATTAAGACAGGAAAAGACAACACAAAAAAACTACAGTAGGATATGTTCTAGATTAACAGAAAGACAAAAAGATTTTGTCAAGGAGCTGAAACAACAAGAAACCAAAATGCTAAAACAGGGGTTATTCCTGACTGACCAGACTGGTAAATGGTCAAAAGCCGTCTGATTAATGTGCCATCAGAGATCCCATCAGTTCCCCCAGTGTGATTAATGCATGCCGTAACCCTGTACACTGAGAATGCGGTGTCTTCAATCCTGGCATAACACCCCTAGACAAAAAGCTCAGCCGAAACCCCTCCAGGCCTCTCTTTTACAATAAAACTCCTTCCCTCGTGGCCTTCTTGGTTGGTGACCTCATTCATCCACTTCATGAGAACTCACATGGCATCTAGTGTACAATTCCATACAAACTTTAAGATTACCCATGCTTTCCTTTCATAAGAAGATCAGTTTGGAAAGTTTGACCTGGTGTTGTGGCTTGGATCTGGAGTGTCCCTCAAGTCCCCAAATATTTAGTGTGAGCCGTGGGAGGGAAGACCTGGATGAAAGAGGCAGATCCTGGAGGCTGGACCTGGAGGGGAATATGCGTGCCAGCTCTGCCCCTACTCTCAGGCATGGATCCTTCCTGCCTGGTCTTGGGAAGCTCTTTCTCTGACTTCTACCCTGTCCATTACCATTCCACCTTTTCCATCTAGCTGCCTGTGAAGGAACTGTGACCTTCTGAAACTGTGAGATAAAATAAATCTCTTTCCTCTAATGTTATTGATGTAGGGTATTTGGTCTCAGCAACAAGAAAGTAACTGAGACACCTGCAACTTCCTCTTTAATATATAAAAATATTCTTGGAGCTATTATTACAAATAATAGCTCAGTGATAGACTATCTGCTAGGCATATACAAGACCCTGAGATTGATCCCCAACAATATAAAAAAATACGACACACAATATTTTGAAATGACTAAAGAAAGTATTGAGTATTCAAGAAAGGATGTGGGGGGAGGGTTATATTTGTAGCATTCTATCAAATGCTACTAATGTAATTTGAAACTTTAGTGAAGAGTTGGGCTAGCTAGGAGTGCTTTGAGGCTAGCTAACTACAGCTTCCATGAAGTACCTCTGTCCAATCCAACAAAAGACTTGCTTTTCTTGGAAATGAATTTCAAAACACAAAACCATAGAATTGAGTTTTCAAACCTGTGTAGCCAATTATTGGTAAGTGTTCTATAGTTTTGTTATACTTTACAAAGTGAGTCAAAAGGTGTCGTCTCTATATTTCTAGAAGTCAGACAGTTCCTAAGCACTATGCTGAAGTCTGAACAAACGCTTAACATCTCTGTTTCAGAAAGCCTGTCAACATTGAATTCCATGCCTACCTATAAAAAAGCACATCTTTCTTTTGTTAAAAGGATTCTATTTAGCAAGGAACAAAATCTGCTTCTTTATTTAGTGTGTGCAAGTGGTGGCTTTTTATTAAGTTGTTTGGTGTAGATTGATGTCTGACTGACACGTGGAACTCCTATACACTCAAGCTGTTTGAATGACCTGTGGTAGCAGTGTAGGGAAATACGTGGTTGCAACAGCTACTGACAGCAGGTCAATTGCATTTGAGTTCCTAGGAATATGTACGTGAAATCTGCAGCATGGATGTCAGACTTAGGTGGCTCAAGACTTTGTTTATAGAGAGTTTCTGAAAGAAAGCTAAATAACATTAGGTACAGAGCTTGGGTGTATTGTGAGAAGCAAAAACTGTTTAGAAAGCATCTAACGTTTTTCCAAAGAAGAGGTCCCATTTGGTCAGTAGATTATGGTCGGAGGGTCATGTTAGAATCTGCCTGGAGTTGGAAAAAGTCCTCCGGGAAACATAACATTTAAGCCTCTGTAATGGCCAAGATGCCACAGGAAAACAATGTCAGATAAGTAGGGATTTTTGCAACCTACTTGTAGGTAAAAATGAATCCTACTTGAGACCACCAAGCTTAGTGAAGTTCATCAGACTAAGGTTAAGTATCACATGGTTTCTCTAATTTAAGAAACTCAGAATTCAGATAATTCCTAGATTCAAATGAATGAGATACTGGGAGTTAGGGAGGATGAGAGAGGAAGAGGGAGGGCAAGAAAAGTGTAGGAAGAAATTCTGAAGTTTACATGATGCATACGTGAAGAGGAAGGAAGCCACACAGCGATTCAGAGGTCAGGCTCAGGCTTTTCTGACAGCTAGCTCTTTCCAGAACTCACTTCTCGGGAGCAGCATTCCTTGCAGTGTCCTCATGATCTCAGGACTTCCCACGAGGGTCTACATGTTCAATTTCCCTTACTCCCACTGTGCTACAAAGCCCAGGCCTCTGCTTTTCTCTCTTTTCCTTTCTTCTTTTAATTTTAATGGACTTAGAATTGATCACATAATTATAATATTTGACATGCAAGGAAATATTAATGAATGTCTCTAAACAAAACTGGTGATTCAAGCCTTAGAATCACCATATTTTTCCTCTGAATAAATGTGATAAAATCACATAAATTGACTTGCACCTAAACAATGAAACAAAACTCTATGGCTATTATAAAGTAATACTTTAAAAGTCTTATTCTTCCATTTTTACCCAGAGGTTAATAACTATATAGAAAATCCAAAATGCTTCCACCTAGGGTGCAGGGGATTATCCTCATTCAGTATAATACAATGTTCCTTTTTCATAAGAAAAATATGTTTTCACAGGATAAAAGAAGGTTTATTGACTAATATGATGAAACATTGTAGCAATAAACTATATTTATATAAGATTCTGTATTTGAAATATGATACCAAAAACTTACTCTAATTTTTTTTTTACATTTATAGGTGTAAATAAAAATATGAGAGTCAAGAAGCAGAATATCAAAATTAATTACTCAAGAGACTGAATGAAAAAAACACGGAGTTCCTAGATAGATGAGTACCATGTTCTCTCCTGGTTCATAGACTTTATGAAGGAGAATATGGTAATTATTAATTATTAATTAATGAGTAGTCCTAAGATTATAAAAGAGTCAAGGTAAAATCAATTTGAAAAGAAACATTTCAAGTTATAACCAGACAAAATCAGGTGAGGTTATCAAATATAGCCATACAAAATCAGGTGAGGTTTTCAAAAATTTAAAGTTATTGAAAAGTCAAGCAAAATTTTTCTTGATGAAAGAAATCAAGGCAGTTCATGTTGAATAACTAGCGCTGAACAAGGGTAAGGTGGTTTGCTTCTCCACGGATACCAAAAAGACAAGTTCATATAGAACTACCTGGAAGAACAATTATTCTAGATCATGAAAAATGTATTATTGTTTTCACAAGAGAATACTAATATTGAAATGACGATCTTATGATTAAAGTTAAAAGCTATTGAATTACACTAATTGAAAATATTGGTTATAATACTTACCCTAAGTATTCAAAGTTTTCTGTTTCTTATTATATAAAAGTATTAAAATTGTATTCCAGAGATCTTTGTGTGCCCACTGTTTATTGAAAAGCAATTCATTTCAGTAATAGCTAAGATATCAGTGGGAAAATACTGTGTAAGATTTAACTTTAGATGTGTACATTTGTTAGAAATCTGTTTCATTTTTTAGAAAAGTTTGTGAACATCAGTTTCAAAATACCTCCATATTTTTTACACTAGGTTTC
This sequence comes from Ctenodactylus gundi, assembly GCA_004027205.1. Taxonomy (NCBI): domain Eukaryota; kingdom Metazoa; phylum Chordata; class Mammalia; order Rodentia; family Ctenodactylidae; genus Ctenodactylus; species Ctenodactylus gundi. The sequence continues at coordinate 97,564 of PVKB01003623.1, read as the reverse complement.
AAACACGTTTAAAAATTAGTCTAAAGCTCACCAAAGGACATTGCTCATCAGTCTCTTGAGTAATTCTGTGAAGTAACAGTGTAATCTGGGGAGCAGTCACTTCAGACATCTCATCTTCCCAGGTCCCAGAAAGTCACATGGGAGACAGATACCATGACATCTGAAAAAAGAACATCCTGTAACATAGGAAAAAATAGCTTTCGTCCTTTGCTAATTTAACCTCATTCTGCATGATGTTTTCTGTTAACTTGAGGAACAGAAGAAGAAATGCGCATGCCCTTTTTTGAGATTGGGTGTTTTGAAGCAAGACAAGGGGAAGGGAGTAAATCTTACACTGTCAAAAGAAATGTTTTCTATTTCATTTTTGGTCCTCTTTGCCTGTTCTTTGAAGGCTTCTCTGAACTGGTTATTTAGCTGACTTTTTGACTTTATAGTTTGACAAACTCTCACCTATGTTCTGCATATTTTTCCCCCTGGAATTTGTAAGGAAAAAGTGAAATGCACTTGGTGTTACTTAAAGTGAACACTCTGAGAGGCCCTGTTCATCAGATAAAGAGTTATGCAGAGCTGCCAAATAGCTTAATACAAGTGAAAAGTTGTTGAATATTACATAATCCTGCAGTAGAAAATAAAATTTGAGTCCTCACTTTTAAGTGGCACATTGTAGTTCCTCTTCTTATAAATCTTCAAGGGCATAGCTACATTCTATTTTCTGATATAAAAATGATAAAGTAAAATAAATTAAAAATTGACGTAGCAAAATTTTAATGATAATATTTCATTCTAGAGGATCTTGTTTACATTTCCATCTACCCTGTTGTCCTAGGTTGATAAACTCTTTATCTCATGTCAAGATATCAGGTGTCTGTGTCAGGTGTCCATCTTCTGGGCTTTTTCGACCCAAATCTTTCTTACATTGAGAACACGTTTGGATTTTCAGAATCTAATTTCTCAAAGGAAAGTCAGTTTGCATGGCAGATCTCCAAATTTCTTTCTTGCTTAAGCTTACTTTCATATATTTGCTATCAATTTTTCATTGTTTGTTACCTGTTATGTGGTAAGTATTCATCCGTGACCTATATTTTCATTGCCTTTTGTAATAAGTCACTTTGAATCACATATAAAAATCTGAAATAAGGTATATTTATTTATTTTTATGTTTTTGAAATAGTTGTGAAATAGCTAAAGTATATTATTTATTTTTATGTTTTTATTATAACGTTTAAAATATGGCATTAAAAATCAGACCACAGATTGAACATGGGTGACCTAGGGCACACAACAGCGATCAAAACAAAACACTTATATTAATGGAACATAAATTATAACGACAATAGTGGGAACACACATCTTATTTTTAGTTAGTACTTATATGAATTTTAAAATTATTTGTGTTCAGTACTGCATTCACAAAAAGGCATTGCCCGTTTTTATTTGCAAAGCACCTTTAATTTTTATTATCATAGTTTTCCTGATTGTGAAATTTGAAAAGTACAGCAGAATGTCTCAGTTATGTCATGCTAACACAGTGACTAGTGACAGTTTCCATTTCTGTGCCAGTCATTGTTTATGACTTAATTCGTCCTTTACCATTTTTGTTGTTTCTGACCTTTACTAATACAATAACATTCAGATTGGTTTCCTTAACTGTTCATCCTACACAACTTGAAGAGCATATTTAACGTGTATTTCTAAGGATCTTGTTCCCTAACCCAGAGAATGATAACATTTATTAATTTCCTTCAAGAGTTATTTAAATATTCTTAGGCTGGTGAGAAAAATTCACCCTGCCAGAAAGTTATTGTCTTATCAGCAGTATCATATTATTTCTGTTGGAAAGCTGGAGTTTGGATATATAATTAGAAGTAAAAATAAAATCACTCTTAAGAACTGTATCATTTGTAGAAGTTGAAGCAGAAGTGGAGTTTTAGGAAGGAACTTTTTAGCAAGATGGCTATACAATGTTTTTGATGTCAGGAAGCCTTTAGATTAACATTTATGATTTTGTTCTCTATGGGCTATATCTTTCAATATTTAAATAATTATGTATTAAATAATAATAACTATTTAAAATATCAAGCTATTAATTCAATTAAGAATGATAAATCATTTTATATACAACATTTCCTTTAATTCAACTTTTTCCAAACAGAAAAGTAAAGACTACAGTTGTTTTCTATTTGCTTAGGATTTGTGTTTTAGTGAATCACTGCTGGGTTATTCTTTTTTTCTACATTTAATTTGTTGTATTATTTTAGGTGAAGCATAGAAAAATCTGGGTTTGATATGTGTGCAGGTGGAAAAGGGAGGATTATTCTAATAATTTTTTCAGATAATAGAAATCATTTCAATTCTACATTAAAATTTATTAGTGGTAATTTCTTAAAGGTAGTGGTAATATGGAATCTGAAATGATGTCAATTAACTTTTTGTGCTCTTAACATTCATGAAAAAGTGGGAGTGTAATAGATAAATAATGTTAGTATTATTAGTAAAATAAATTTTATCTCATAAGCTTCCTGAAAGAATTTCTAGAATCACTGTATAGGAAATAAAGCATACATCATTGTATGCATAGAGTTGGTTGAGAGTATAAACTTTAATTTTAGAAAAAGTTCCAGGTTTCCACATACATCCATTATGAGCATAGCGTATGAAACTTCTCTATGGAAGCTTTTCATCAGCTATAATGCTACTATTAGTATTATCACAATTTTATTAAAATGGTAATCTGGGTTTAAATGTGATATTAAATATGAAATCCTTTACAAAATGCTTAAGCCTATTGTAAAGTCTCAGTAAATGACATCTATTAGAGTTATTTATTAATTTTTAAGCATTCAAAGAAATAAAAGTCAGTAAATGATTGGAAATTGAATAAGAGTACAAATTAAATGATCTTTTATATGATATGGATTTTGAAAAAGCCTTCCAACTTGGACAGCTTTCCAGGCATGTTAAGGGTAACGAAAGGCCCAGAGCATATGTCCACCAACGGTAGGATTAAATAGTCTTATGAAAAGGCATAGCAGTGCAAAACTTTTAGTGTGCTTGCAAAAATTTTAACTTCAAATAGAGACAAAACAAAACAAAATATGTTTCTGCCTTCCTGAGGGGAAGTAAAGCAAGAGAATGGAAAAAAAAATAAATTCACCAGAACTGATTGCAGTGGAACTGAGTTGGAGAGTGTTTGTCTTGTTTGAGAAAACCATTTTTCTACCCGTTCATTACCACATACACTGAGTAGTCCCCTGTGATTAACAAAAGCATCCTGAAATACTGGTGTGTGCTGGCCACAGATGAAAAATTAAATGGCATCTTTAAACCCTCACCCTTCATCTCATTTAAGAGAGAATGTTGCTGCACTTGGATTCCGGTCTCTCTAATCAGGCAGCACATTTCCTATCACAGCCAACACCTGGCTGACTCTCGTGTGCCAACTGTGCCCAGTGCAATGATATGTCTGGCGGTAATTATTTCCATCACCCACGTAAAGGCAGAGGAAATGAGATGTGTCACGTGCTTACCTGTGACACAGACTTCATTTTTCATTTTAAATGCCTGTGTGGGTTGGTTCATGTAGTATCACCTGAGACTTTAAAAGGCAACCTTATAAGTAAAAATAATAAAATTGAGATATAATGTATCAGATAAGGAAAACCTTCTAACTTCTTCTGCAGAGCAAACATAGACTGTTGCCATTGATACTGGCATTTTATTCTAAGTGAATGGAAGTGAAGGACAGCTGCATATCCTGGGCAGGTTTTGCATTTTCTGTGTTTTCAAGTGATGTCTTTCTAAGAAAAAAAAAAATATCCTACATCCAGGAAACCATGCATGGCACTAACTTCATTAGACTTTGTCTACTTTGGGGCTTTGTTATGGACTATTCCTTTATATGTATGTGTTAGTAAGAAGAAAGTAAGTATCTACATTGATATAGATATGATATTTTTGGAATCAGTGTAGTTTTCCTGATTTAAACTCTTCACTGCTGACTCTTCGATGTTCAGGTGCTTCTACTCAAGCCATTTTTATTACCGTGTCAGGTAATTCATGTCCTCTTCCAGGACCCTTGGGTGCTTGGATTACACTGTTGTTAGAGCATTCTGGCATTCAAGCAATCCATATAAGAAAATCTAGCATATCATATTTAGCAGACTTAGCTCTCAGAGGAAATGATTGGTGAATAGTTCCTGAGTACATTTTGAAGGCAGATTTTTCTTTAAAGTACGTGTGTCTATTCTTGAAGCATACAACCACATAACTTCAAAATATAGATGCAAACAGAAACAAAGATGCCCTAAATAAAGAACATTCATTTTATCTGTGTATTTTGAAAGACTTGGTTCTTCTCTACTTTTCCATTTTATTATAATATATTAATTGGAGATTTGCATAACTTAAGTGAGATGAATAATCAATAATCAATGAAAGATCAATTCTTTTGTAAATGCATGTATGAGATCACTAATGTTTTTCTTGAGAAAATGTTGCAGAAAAGTAGTTTGATCTCTCATTAAGGTGACTATTAAAACACATTTGAATAATACATAAGAAAATACAGCTATATAATACATTAGCAAAATGAGGGGAAGAAGAAATCCAGTCTTATGTGAAATTAAGAAGTAGTAATTTTACATAATAATATTACAATTTTTGTAGAATTTAGACAAGGAAATGCCAGTGTTTGTAGCCTCCGGACACATCTCATTTCTAAGCTGGCATCCTCAGAATCCTTCAGCTTCAGAACCACTCATCTCAAAACACTCTCATCTTGATTCATTTTTGAAAAAATGGCTTCCCGTTTGGGGCTGACATATAATAGGGGCATTCTGCTGTGACTCGCAGAGGGGAAGCCATTTTGACAGTAGCTGCTATCTTCTTAGGCCATTAGAATTCTATATTGAGTGTCTGAAGAAGGTCTTCCATAACGACACTGACATTAGCTGACTTTCATCTCAGGATCCTTATCTCCGGAAATCTGAGCAGTGAAGCTATCACCCCATTTAGAGCAGGTATCCTTTATGTTTTGGACAGATGTAATGTGTGTATATATATATATATATATATATATATATATATATATATATATATTTTCATGTTGCTGTCTTTAAAATCACGCTTGCTACAGAGAAGTATTTATCAGTATTCTACTATTGCAATATTGCTTGACTTTGACACGACATACAAATTCAGTATAAAACTATATAAGATATATAAGAGAGACTAATTAATAATTGACAGGGACTAAGATAATATGAAAGTGAGAGAGGACAGTAGGTGTCATCAAAGGGCAGGGACTCTTGTGATATTGGAAGTAGTGTTACTTAACTAAGATAGCCGACACAGGTAATAAAGATGAATAAAGATAAACATACATATACACAAATACCAGTCAATAAAACAAACTAGAGGAAATCTGAATAATAAATAACACATAAATGTCAATTACCTGTTAATGATATATTTTATTTTTTGAGATGTTATTATTGAAGTAAAACAGGAATTTACTACACAGGATATATCTGCATTATTTATTATGACTGTGCTGGAATCTTCTATTATCTGAAAAATTTTAAAAAATTTTTTGAACAAGAATATAGCAGTCGTATTTCTAGGTCAGAATGTAAGAAGCTTTCATCTGAAAAACAACAACAAATATGAACAAAATCAATAATTCCTCTTAGATCTCATAGAAAATTGACATTGCAGTAAAAATTCTTGACCTTTGACTTGCAGGCTGATAGGCAGATACAGGGAGTCACAGTATTCTGGGATGATGCTTCAAGAAAAAGAACCCATTGCTGGACCTAGGGCAGGCTGAAGAAAATGTAATTGATGAATTCCTGGAGCTCAGGATGACAAATTGAGTTGAACTGAACCCTGTCAGAAGGAAACCTTCACACTGTCCTGAGGTTTTACCAGCCTTTTCCAATGAAGATCATCAAAATGCCTCATGTCCCTTGAAATGGAAATAAAAAGTAGTGATTTTCAAATATCTCCAGAATTCTCTTCACCTTAAAAAATAGTTGTTACAAAAGAATCTATTTCACTGGAGATCAACTGTCTGATGCTTTATCAAATTCCAACCAATCAGGATGAAAAACACAAATATAAGCTCTAGTCTTCCACATCAGGAAAGGAAAGTACTCGACTTTAATTGCTTCTTATCTCACTTAAGGGGGAACATAAAGGAAATCAAAACCAAGCAACACTTGTAAAGATCACAGCACAAGGACACAGGATGATAAATAAATGACACCTTATAAAGCCAGGCCTGCTGGTGCATTCCTGAAATCCTGATATCCTGAGAAACTGAAGCAAGAGGATTGCAGGTTCAAACTCAGCAGGGGCAACTTTGCAACCTAGCAAAAATGTATCTCAAAAGGAAAAAAAAGACAGAGAGACAAACAGATGGGCAGAAAGTGTGGGTAGCAGTTAGAGGACAGAGCATTGTGGTTGCCCAGGATTTAGTAGTCCAGGGGATGGGAGAAAAGAATATGACCAAATATTAGGATTCCAGAACACTTTCCCTTTCTCAACATCTTATCACCATATCACTGGGATTCTGGATAATAACAGGGAACCAGAATTGAACTGAAAAATCTAAGACGTAATTTAATATCTTGGGAAAACATCAAAGATAACACAAAATTCTAAGAACAAAGATAGTAGAGGAAAGTGTAGTCTTTGATGTCACAGTCACAGCGAATAGTAAGTAGTCTGACACTTAACCATGTAAGCATACCTGCTGCATCATGTTTGTTTAGCCTTCAATAACAGCAATAAATAAATAAATACAATGTGGCATACTGCAAGGCAAAAAAAAAAAACATAATTTAAGATAAATTAAGAATCAGAACCAGATACAGGTATGAAGAGGTGTTTAAATTATCAAGCTAGATGTCTAAAATATTTATAGTCAACACATTTAGGGTTCTAATAAAAGAAGTATGTATTTATCACCTACTGGTATATGGCTAGAGGTGTAGTTCTGCAGTAGAGCAGAACCTTGGCACGTGAACAGCACTGTCTTGAATCATGGCACAAGAACACAAGCAAACAGAAAACAAAACTACAAAACTCCACCAAAATACAAGAACACGTAGGTACTGGAAGAGGAGACGGGGAATATCTAGAAGATGATCAAGAGAAAACTTCATTAATAAAGGATTTTAGAACATAATAATAAAAGACCTGAGAATTTTCTGAAATTGGAAGGATCCAAAGCAAATAATCTATTCTTAGGCATATTAAGTTCTAACTGAAGGAAGTCAAAGATGAATAAATTTTGAAAGAAGTTTCAGAAAAATTACCTTACATATATGAGCTAAAATTAAAATTACATATTATTTCTCAGAAACCATATAAGCAAGAGGGTAAAGTATTTATAATGTTAAGAATACAGGAAGAGAAGAAATTCCTAGCCCAGAATTCTATATGCAGTCCAACTCCCCTTCAAAAGTGAATGAAAACTAAAAATAACTGAGACATAAACATAATACTGAAAGAAAAAAACACTGAAATACTCTACTGCGAGGTACTTGACACTCTCGTAGAAGTAGTACAATATTATTTGAAAGCGATTTTTGAATAATTGTGAACATAAACTGCATTTTAAGGCTTTTATTTTTAAAAAATGTTTAGAAAAAGATATTATAGTCACACTAAACCAGGAGATGAACAAAACCATATAAAATAGGTGATAAGTGGGATCATATGAAATGATTAATTAAAACCAGATAGATGAAAGAAAACGGTGGTGAGTATCTTAGTTTTATGTTGCTGGGACATAATACCCAATATCCACAATGTTAGGGAAGAAAAATTTAGTTTAGCTCACGATTTCAGAAAGTCACAGACCATTCATGGACGGGCAATTGCAAATGGTGGAACAACATGACAGGGCCAGAGTCAGAGCCAGAGCCAGAGCCGGAGCCAAAGACAGAGAGTCTCACAGCAAGACAGAACCGAGCCAGGTCTGATAGGAAGACAGAGCCAGCACAAGTTCCCAAGATCAAGCCCCGAGCATCTACCCCTTCAGGCCAGGACCCACCGGCCAACAGTAAGTACCCACAGAACACAAGGCCTGTGGGAGACACCCCAGATGCAAACCACAACAGTGAATAAACAAGTAAACAAAAGAAATTAAAAGCAAAGAAAATGAGTGAAGAACAGCCATAAAATGGGAGAATCCAAGTATACCATTAACACTAACTGTAAATGGTCAAGAAATACCAATTAGAATATACAGAGTTGATTGGCAGAGTTGATCAAGGAAAAAAGAAAAATAATATGTTATCTATGAGAAATATATATTAAGCATAAATAATGTAAATGTATAGAAAATAGTACAAAGACAGCATACTACATGAATATACCTAAATTAATTTTAGAAAAGATAGTTTCCAGAGAAAAGAAAACTATCAAGGATAAAGAGGAGCATTGTACAGTGACAAAGGCCCTGTTCTTTAAGAAAGCTTAGTAACCTTGATACTTATGTATGTAATACCAAAGTACCAAAATACATCAGGCAAAAATTTAGTAGAACTGTAAAGAGAAATAAAATTCACAAATTCACTGTTGTAGATAGAAACTTCAACATCATTTTGTCTTAATTACCTTCTCTTTTCTGGGACACAATACCTGAAACCCACAAATTATAAGAGGAAAGTTTTTTGTCCCTGTTTCAGAGGTCTTAGTTTGTTCATGGTCACCTGGCAATGGCAGAGTATTTGGTGGAGGGAGTTGGGAGAGAACAGGTGCTCATGGCATTGCGCTAGTACTAAAGTGAATGGGGAGAAGCCAGGACAAGAATACATTCTCCTGGATAGATCCTCAGTGCTCTATCCACACCCCAACCAAGCCCCACCTCTTGTAGAACATGAAATCAATATGCTAATCCACATGATCTGCTTCGCACCCACAAATTACGTATCTTAGAAATACACGAGCCTTCGGGGGGGGGGGGTGGCTTCTAGATCCAAATCACATTACCATAATAACTGACAGATTAACAAACAGAAAATTATGAGTTGAATTGACAAGCACCATTAATCAAAGGGACCAAATTAACACTTACAGAAAGGGCTATTGTGCATTCTTTTCTAGCTTGGCAGGAACATTTATCTAATACAGTATATTCTGGGTCATTAAACACTAGAACAAACTTGAAATATGCAAAACCATGCAAAATATGGTCTGCAAGCATCAACAAACGGGACTACCTTGAATTAAAAAGCTTTTTCATAGAAAAAGAAACAATTGGCAAGGTGAAGACAAAGTCCATGGAGTGGGAAAAGATATTCAGCAGTAATGCTCCAGATGAAGGATTAATATACGCAAGTAATTGAGAACATAAAACTCCCTAAAATAAATGATCCCATCAAGAAATGGGCAGCTGAAATGAAAAGAAACTTCTCAGAAGAAAAAGTACAACTGGCCAACAAGCACATGAAAAAGTGCTCTTCATTACTGTCCATCAGACAAACACAAATAAAAACAATGTTGAGGTTTCACCTCACTCCAGTGAGTATGGTCTCCAACAAGAACTCAAAAAAACAACAACAGTTGGCGAAGATGCAGAAAAAAAGAAACTCTACTCCGCTTTTGGTGGAAATGCAATCTGGTATAACCATTATGAAAAGCAATCTGGAGCTTCCTGACAGTAGAAATTCCATTTAATCCAGCTACTGCTCTACTGGGCGTGTTTCCAAAAGAAATAGTGTCAATATACCAAAAAGACACATGTATATCCATGTTTTTGGCAGCACAATTCTTAATAGTTAAATCCTGGAAACAACCTACCTGCCTATTTATAGAGGTGATAGGTATATACAATGGAATACTAGGCAGCCATAAAGAAAGACAGATATGAAGCATTTGAATGAAAATGGGGCCGTATAGAGTCAATAATGCTCAGTGAAATGGACAAAGCACAAAAGACTGACTACAGATGGGTGCCCCTCTTAGGAAATGCACAAAAATAATGACATAAAAAGGCCCCAACATGAATGACAGGGTAGAAAGAGAGGCAGTGGTCACATAGGAAAGGGATGAACCTCTGAAAAAGGGGTCGACATAGATGTTCACTGATTCTCCAAACTCCATGGTTCTAATATGTTCCAGAAATTGGAATTCATTTATTTACAAAAGATTTAAATTTTATGTCATGCGAATGCTTTTTTTAACCACAATAAAATAAATATGCTCTGAGAGATCATTTAGTAATTGAACTAGGACTTGCATCTGAAACAATAGCTGGAAACAACAAAATATTTGGGAGATAAATAATACTTCTGAATAACACATGGGATTAAGAAGTTTCAAAAAATAAAATATTTTGAAATTGTTAAAATACAATAAACTTATGAAAATTATAAGAAAAAGAGAACACTACAAACAATTAATTGCTACAAATTTGATAATCTAGATGAAATAGGTCTACTTCTCAAAAGACACAATCTATCAAAAATCAAAACTGAACTAATAATCTTTATAGACTTTTATAAGTTGAGGAAATTGAATTAACAATTAATAATTTTCCAAGTCCTTCCAAAATTATAGGACCAGATAATGTTATTACTTAATTCTACTATACTGTAAAAAGAAATTATACTGTTTCCCAACAATCTGTTCCATGGATGAAAATAGAAAATGATGTCATTCTCGGAAGCTGACATGTCTAAACACTGTACAGACATTACACGCAAGCAGAACTTACAGACTGCTATTGCTCATAGACATAGATCCAACAACTCTCAATGAAAAATTAATGATCAAATCCACAAAAATAGAATGATTATTTATCACTAGCAAGTAGTATTTACTCTACAGAAGCAGACTATGTTCAACATAAAAAATTTATGAATATAATGCATGAGATCAACAGGCTAAAGAGGCAAATGCTCAGAAACATATCAATAGATGCAAAGTAAGCATTTGATAAAATTCAACATTCATTTGCTTACTATTTAAACATTAGTAAATCATAAATAGAAGGGGACTTCTTCGGCTACTAAAAATGATCTATCTGAGATGTTGATGGTGAGTATTTTTTCTGTCTGTTGGTTCTCTTTTTACAATGTAGAGAGTTTCTTTTGCTGTGCAGAAACTTTTTAATTTGACAAGATCCCATTTGTTAATAATGGGGATAATTTCTTTTGCTCTCGGTGTCCTGTCAAGAAAGTCATTGCCTACCCCTATCTCTTTTAGATATTTGCCTAATTTGTCTTCTAGAAGGTTTACTGTTTCATTTTTCATGTCTAGGTCTTTGATTCACTTTGATTTGATTTTGGTGCATGGTGATAGGTATGTGGCTAGATTCATTCTTCTGCATGTGGATGACCAGTTTTCCTAGCACCATTTATTGAACAGGCTGTCCTTTTTTCAGTGTATACATTTGGCCCCTTTGTCGAAGATTAACTAATTGAGGGTACTTGGGTTTGTCACTACATCTTCAATTCTGTTCCACTGGTCTATCTGTCTGTTTTTGTGCCAGTACCAGATTGTTTTTACAACTACTGCTCTATAGTACAGCCTGATGTCTGGTATTGTAATGCCTCCTGCCTTGGTCTTGTTGCTTAGGATTGCTTAGGCTATTCTTGGTCTCTTTTGTTTCCATATGAATTTAAGAATTGTTGTTTCAAGTTCTTTGAAGAAATCTGTAGGTATTTTGATGGGAATTGCGTTGAATCTATATATCAGTTTTGGCAGTATATTCATTTTTACTATATATATATATATATATATATATATATATATATATATATATATATATATTTTGCCTATCCAAGAACAAGGGATGCCTTTCCATTTTCTACTGTCTCCTATAATTTCTTTCTTCAATGTAATGTAGTTTTCCTTTATATAGGTCCTTCATTTGCTTGTTTAGTTATACTCTTAGGTACTTTTTTCTGAACTATGGAGAATGAAATTGTTTTTCTGAGTTCTTGCCACCAACATCTCAGCTAGGAAGCTTATAACTAGAATATACAGGAAGCTGAAGAAAAGTAAGCCTACCAAAATAAAAGATCCTATTGAAAAGTGGGCAAGTGAAATGAAGAGGCAGTTCACTCACGAAGAAATTCAAAGGGTCAATAGATATATGAAAAGATATTCAACATCCCAAGCCATAAGAGAAATGCAAATCAAAACAATGCTAAGATACCATCTCACTCCAGAGAGAATGGCCTACATCAACAAGTCAAATAGTAATCAGTGCTGGTGAGGCTGTGGGGAGAAAAGAACCCCCCTGCACTGCTAGTGGGAATGTAAATTCATATAACCACTCTGGAAAGCAGTATGGAGATCTCTCAAAATAATGAACATAAATATCCCCTTTGATCCAGGGACAGCCCTCCTGGGAATATTTCCAAAAAAGGTCAAAATAACACATAACAGAGGTACATGTATACCCATGTTCATAGCAGCACAACTAACAATAGCTAAAATATGGAAGTCACCAAAATACTCATCAACAGGCCAATGGATACACAAACTGGTGTTTATATGCAGTGGAATACTATGCATCTATAAAGTCCAACAGCGTGGAGGCTTTTGCAAGCAAATGGAAGAAACTTGAGAACATCATGCTTAGTGAAGTGAGTCAGAAGCAGAAGGTGAAACATCGAATGGTCTCTCTGATATGAGAAAACCAGATCATGGAACTTAAAATAGAAAACAAAGTCAACCAGGGGGTAGGGTGGGGAGGGAGGGAGGGGAGAGTATGGGAAGGGACCAAAGGAGAGCGGGAAAGTCCTTGTCACTTTGACAAGATACGTATGTACACAAAAATGCTCAACTTCATTGTAAACCTTAAATTTGGCACTTATGCATATCAACAAAGTAGAGAAAAAAGAAAAAATATATGTGAAATAATATATATCTGATGTATGAAAAAATAAAAAGATCTACATGTGGAGCTAAGGACATAGTTTAATGACTAGAGGGTTTCCTAAAATCATGAGGCTCCTGGCATGATCCCCCAGCACCAAATACTTGCTGGGCTGGTGGTACATATCTTTAATCGTAGAACTCAGGAGGATGAGGCATGAGGACTGCCGTGAGTTCCAGGCCAACCTAGGCTACATAAGGAGTTCAGGACCAGCCTGGACTAAAGAATGAGATCCTATCTCAATCAATCAGTCAATACAATATATTCCAAATGATAATTAATGTTGGAAAGTTTAGTGTTTTTCTACTGGAGTCAGAGGCAAAGCACAGATCCTCAGTCTCATCAGTCCTTTTTAATATCATACTGAAGTCCTCAATAATATATTAGGATGACAAAGGAGACTAGAATGTTGATTGGAAAGGGAGTAATAAAGTTCTTTATTTAACTGGTATGTTAAACCTTCTAAAGAATTTTCAATGACAAAAAATTCTGAAGTTAATAAGTAATCATAACAAGTTCCCAATATGAAAGGTTAATTTTTGATTCAATTGAATTATATTTTCAGTGAAGTTTGCATTAATAATATTTGCTTTAAATCCAAAAGAATTTTTGTGTACATTTTACTCTGTCATTACGGTAAGAAAGAAAAGGGGAAAAATATTTATTTTTTTCCTGATCACCAAGGATTGAATAAAAAAAGTTCTGGGTATTCATAGTTAAAGATCTTTGGATGGCCAGTTGTTCCTTACACATAAGTAGTGGATGATGACTCCATAAATTCCATCAACCTAAAATACACACACTCTATTAGTCAGCTTTGCTGCTCATAAACATAATTCCTGACACCCCTGAACCTTATATAGAGAGGTTATTTGTGCTCACGGTTTCAGGGGATTTGCTCCATGGCCAGCTGGGTCCAAGGAAGAGCCATCAGGGCCGAAGGGCCAGGGTTAGCAACGTAGTGTTGGCAGAGTGGGAGGCATAGGCAACTACACGGTTCCCAAAGCCACACCTCAGTGACTTACGGACATATGCCCAGAAATGTGTTCCTCCAAGCCTAAAAAAATAAAAAATTTTAAAAAATGCTATCAGATTAACATGACATCTGAATTTTCAAATGTGTCCTCTGCCTTCTGGAATGAAGTATAGCCAAGTCCTTGACTCTTCTTTTGCTGTAAGAATCTTTAAAAAAATTAAATCTCAGACCTAAAACTTTCCTTGAAAGGTATACAAAAATCTCATTTTTGGGCAGCTATTGTAGATATCATGACCTAGTAAAACTGCATAAAATAACAGGTATTTCAAGAGTATTTGTAATTTTTTCAAACAGAGATTACCTTGGTTATGTTTTCAAGAGTATTCTAGGCCCTGAAATATATTGTTTATTATTTCTGTCTATACTAAAATTTTCTTCATGCTGTATTTAACTTTAATTTAGATAACTATGAATGTTCAACAATATCAATTTCTGCCTATGAACAGGCAGATATTAATGTGGCAATAAAAATTGGCAGCGTGGGATACTTACAGGGAAATGGATATACTATGTCTAAAATTTTACTTTATTAATTTGCATAATTATACTTAAGCCAGTTAAGTATCCAGTTAAAATATCCAGAATTTATATGAAAATTAAGCTTTCTAAATTTCTAAAATGATCTTTCTGTTTATGTAGTACAAAGCATGCTAGATCATTTAGAAAGAAGATAATATAAGGGAAACACCAGGAGAATGTTTTCGAGTAAGTAAAAATGACTAAGATGATGTTAACTGAAATAACTAAAATGATTTGACATATTACTTGCAAAAAGGAAACTATGCATTTTTTCTTAAGATGTTTGTGTTTGTGGTACACATTTTATTTCCAAGAAAAACCCTTCAAAGTATGTTTTGATTTCTGCAGTAATGAATTTTTTCACTTAATAGGAATAGAAGCACTAGAAAGCACAGGAGACATTGTAATGCATGAAGTATGCTGCCAGCGTAGCAGTTAGAAGGCAGCCTTAGCAGCTTCACTACATAATAAATTAACAAGAAACTGCCCGTATTATAACTCAAGGGCTTACCATACTCATGTGTAGAATAGACACAAGCATGTGACACACAAAGTGTGCTCAAGATCCACTCTCTACTCAGCTACGTGGATGATCCGTACCATGATCAGAGCGCAAAACGAATTTTAAAGGTTACCATCATGAAGTGCTCCTACTTCCGTCAATTTGATTCAGCTGCTCTCAGAATCGCTTTTCTCTTCCTAGTCAAAATGTTTCTTGGGTTTTTTTTTTTTTTGTCATTTTATGAATTTCCTGCTTTGGGAGTAATTTTACTGTCATTTCATAAGAACTTTGAAATGTCACGAAACTTTTGGAAAGTATAGTAGTAATAATTAGGATTTAACTGAGTACCTCTGACAGCATCGTTTGAATGTGCAATTTTTTTTTTCGTATAACATATGTGAAGGGAAAAGAGTCTGTAAAGCGAACAGAGTTTGACAGCAGATACACACGCTTAGCAGCACATACTCACATATGTCACAGTGGCGGCTTCCATAACATAAAAATGCACGGGAAAGTGAAACACTCAGGGACACGAAGCCATCAGGTAGTGCGGACTGTCATTTCTCGTGTTAACAGAATACTTTGTCAGCCTGATCCAGAGAAAGCTTTGATGTTTCAAGCCACATTGCCAACTGATGTGTCACTCTCTGCCTTTCCTTTTCCTTGGCGGATCTATCTCTGCGTCCTCTGCAGGGCTCGTCTTCCCATTTAGCCTCTCATGGAATCCTGGAGTTGCTTCACTCATCTAGAGCTTCTCGCACAGCTGTGCTACAGCGTCTTTCCTATCGCCTGCTAGGTGAGGCTCCCCAAATCCCAAGCAACTCTGAGAGGACGTCGGAGCTTCTCTGGAGACAGGAAGCACGCTCTGCTCTCAAGGGAGGGGGATACAAGAGAAATCAATCATGCGAATGAAGAGCTTTTGATGAATACAGAATTTATACATTCTAAATTAATTAACCAATTTTCAAGTCAGGCTTGTAGCGTTTTCTCGTAGCTACCATTGCATCAATCGAAATTCAAGCATTTGGGTTTACTTCCTGTGATCTTTAAACACAAAACGCCTGTGCCGTGTTGAAGGCTACTGTGGAAGAGGTTGTAATAGCCAAACCTAGGTGGTTGAGTACTAGTTTTCCAAAGACTCAAACAGGTATTTCTTTATAAACATTCTGACCACTGTGTTTAAGAGTGTTGACGTTTACATAAATGGATTGCAGTGTAGTTGTCGAACATATACTGGGATGATTCCATAATCCTGTTTTAATTAGATGGATGTTGCGAGCACACAAAAATCACAAGCTGCACTCCCTGTGGTGATGCCATACTGGCAAGGAATCAATCACCACGGCGCTGGTTGCCATAGAAACTGATAGTTCCTGCACCACCATCTAAGTGGCAAATGATTGGTGGCGTACTCATAACACAAGGAGAGCAATGAGTTTTTCTATCCTGTCCAGCCGCTGTGCCAGAGTTAATTAAAAGCAGAGAACATGAAATAAATCTAAATCTGTGAAGAAATGAAATGTACAGTACAAATTGAATTCCCGTGTCGGACAGAAATTAATATGCAGCGCAAACCACAGAGCTGCCTGAACAAGCAGCAGCTGGGAATCTTGGGAAATGTCGCCTCTGAGGCGGTTACAGCTGAAATGTGGAGAGGGCACCTCCTTATCTTATTACCTAAACGAGCACTTTGTTCAGCATTTGTGTTGACTGATGCATGCAAATTGCAGCCTCAAATGTTAAGAGTTCCTGTTTCCAAGCAGGAAGGACAAAGCTTAACTAAGATTTAATTAACAAACTGTTAGCATCTGCAGTTTATCAGCTGTGAACACAGTGTAAGTAAATGTTCCTACCTTTGTACTAGAATTCACCAGAAAACCTCTGTGAAAGTCAATGTGTTTTCATCGATAAGCCACCAATTCAGAATTCGTATTTCAAATATCGCAAGGTGAGAAGCAAATAGCTGAAATGCTCTCTCAAGAAATAAGGCAAACTCAACACAGAATTCTTTATTTCCATAGAATGAGCTACAAGAGATCAGGCATGAAATGTTAAACTCGACAGAACCAAAATTTTACTTTTTTTTGTGGTGCAGTCCACTTCCATTCTATAATTTGGGGCATTTGAACAGCTATTTCTATGTGTGAAGGGAATCTCTCCCATTGGGCATGTAGAGCAACCTGGACTGCAGCTATGTACCTTTGCAGAACGACCTTCAGGAATCAGAGGCAAGAAAAAAAATCTTAGGTCATGCAATCTGCACCCCTCCCAGCCAGCCCAAAAAAAAAAAAAAGAGAGAGAGGGAAAGTCCTTGTCATCTTGATAAGATATGTAGGTGCACAAAATGCTAAACTTCATTGTAAACCTTAAAATTTGCACTTATACATATCAATAAAATAGAGGGAAATAAAAGAAGCCAAAAACAGCTTTAGAGAGCACGTGTAGCTAGCAAAGAAGGGAACAGTCACATGGGACTTCAGAGTCTAAACCACAATGACACAGTCATATGCATGTAATGCTCATCCAATGAGCAGCTAGAATTCCTCTACTGATATGCATTTTCTTCTAGCTAGCCTCTACCTGGTGCCAGTTGAAGTATTCTGTTAGGGAGAATTTAATCAGTCCCTTTAATCAATCATCAACTTAGTACAATTTTCAATGATAATACAATAGGAAAACAAGCACCATGTGTCCATATATTTCTTTATGATGTATGCCATTATGAAACTCATTTTATATGTAGCTAAGGTCCACTTCTTATGAAGATAGTGCATGGATGTCCATGATAGAATTAAATCTTGAACTATGTATTTCAAGGGAATCTCTGTGTACTTTACAGACCATAAATATGGTTCCAAAAACTAGTAGAGTGAATGATATTTTGAGAGAAAAAGTTCAGTTTAATGTAAGGTGGAAATAATGAATAAAGAGGTTATTAAAGTCAAGAGAGGAGAGATATCTAATATTCTAACTAAAATGTCTTAGACTTTAAATATGTTTGAGGTGATTATACCATACCTATTATTATCTCTGAGTAGCAACACTGATAATTGTTAGTAGAACACCATCTATGTCTTCATGAGAGTGCATATCTAAATACATGAAATGAATTTCTTCAAAAATATAATTAAATTATCTAGAAATATTGAAATACCATGTCACAGGGACTTTGCAGTTAAAGTACAAGGCTAGAAATTAAAATGTTATTTTAATAAACTGAAAGTTTATAATTTAACAGAATTTCAATCCTTCCCCCAAATATTATTATAAACTAAGCTACATACCTGAATTTTCACAGTAAGTATTGCACACAGCTAGAATCTATTATGTTTGGTATTAGAGTCACATACTCGGTTAGTTCATATCATGAGGTCTTAATGACAATAGTTAATAATGAAATATTGCCTTGACTCCGTCTGACTAATATTCTTGCTAGTATTCTCTAGCCAGATCTTTCTGGGAACAACATTTCCATTTTGCGGGCTGAGCTGGTGCAGGGACAGATATGTATAATTTGTATAGTTAATGAAGTTTTCTGAGTGTTTCAAGAATTTTCTTAATTTTTCTTTATCTAGTCTACACAATTAAGAACAAAGGCTCTGAATGAATGATTCGCAAACATACTTTTTATCAAAATCAAATAGAAATTCAAAGAGAGGGAGAGAGAGAGATTCCTATGATACTATAACTCTCAATCGTCTTGGGGTTCTGCTTGGCATCTAAATATTCAATGCCATAATTACTTCCACAAATTAACCAAAATTATAGATTCACTTAAGAAAAACTAGAAATTTATCACCAACAAATCCTGATATTCTTTGATCTTTTAGTCATTATTTTTAATGATAATACTTCACCTGCTGGGAACTATGGTAAGACTCCACAGTTGCATACGCCATGCTGATGTTATTATTGTTCATATCAGCTAATATTTTAGCCATTTTGCTGAGTGTCTTTTGAGAAGAACAATAACAAAGAATCCCATTCTTCAGAAAATATATAAAGTATTACACACAAATTTGCAAAGAACTCCAGTTACAATTGTCCTTCTCAAAATATCTTTTCACTTGTAGTTTTGCAGTTTTCACTTGATTAAATGTCAGCTGCCCTTACTATCCTTAGCATTATTACTTGCAATAAAATCTCAAGTATGAAGACTTATACTTTCAGATCTAAATGTTAAGAAGCCTTCATTTCCCTTAAAAATAAGGTTTATTCACTTGTGGAAGATAATGAAATGCATTTATCTAATTCTCAGTTTCATGTGGGTCCCTCCAGCAATGTAGATTTTATACTAAGTTAAAGCATAAGTCAACTGAGTTACTTACTTGTTGCTATGACACAATACCCAACATCCACAAATTAAGAGAGGAAAGAATTATTTATCTCACAGTTTTGGAGGTCTCACACAGTCTCTTCATAGCCAGCTGGCACCAATGGAAGCACACAGCAGAGGCTGGAACTTTGCTCAGAAACCAAGTGAAAGCAGGAGCAAGCCAATGTCTGGAGACTTAGGCAATACTAGCACTTTTCCTGGAAGAAGCTGTAACAATGTTTCTTCTTCCTTCCTTTAATTACTTCAAACTACTAGTTGCCCCACTTCCAGCAGTAGGTACCCCTCATTCACTTTCAGGTCCACAAGTCAACAACACACATATGAAAGCAACTGCTGATCTCAACAAGTCAACATAATCTTTTCAGGTCAAACTCCAACCATCTTCCACTTCCAGTCAGGCCCTACCTCCCAAAAAAACACACAGTGCCAAATACATGAATCTTTAGGGGGATGCTCCAGGTCCAAATCAGAGCAAGAACTATAAGTAGCTTACAAAAGAAGTTTGTAGAAAACATGTTCTGCAATTCTTAACCATTTAATCACATCAAATGGATAAAAATTTAAGAAGTTAGATAAGAAGGGATGTGTTTGAGGGGAGAGTAGGTGGTGTTAAACTGTCTTCCAAATGCACATTTAATTTTGCACCAATTCAGAAAAAAATCATGAAAGGCAATAATCAGCTGGAATTTATTGTAGGTTGAGGACATCTCAGAAGAAACTTTCATTCTAATGTGAAGAAATGTCACGTAAGGCCTAGTATGATCAGAATAAAAAGAAAGTAAAATGTGGACCAGATATAGATCACTGCAAGACAGAGCTCTTATGGACTGAGAAATTGACCAAGATGCCTGGAGGTTAATTTACTCCAATACTGGAAATCAGAATACAGAGATTCAAGTGTTGGTCTTTTGAACCTGTGGGGAACTATAGTCTGTCTCCATTCTCTGTCAACTTCTCCTTTCTTAAATGCCATGAAAGGCTCACAAGCAAGCATTCAAATACTGTAAACCAGATAGTCACATTTTATAAACAGTTGACTCTTGGCCACCTCCCATGCCAAAGTGTGTCCATGTGTCAGAAGACAGCTCCTCCCCTCAGAAGAATGAGCTTCAATGAAGATCACTTGATGGACTATTGCATCAGACCTGGCATCATTTGAACAAGAATTTCAGCTTTCTGTGTATTCCAACAATATGAAGCAAGGGAACAGCCAATTCTAAAGATGTATTTCACCTTAGTTTGGATAACAAGAGTGCAAGACGAGAAGATGGCCAATAGTAGGCCTATTAGAGCATAGCATGAAGGGTACCAGCTATAATACCTATAAAGAGGTAATATGGTCTGAAAGAATTAATTACCAATCATAGCATGATTAAAATGAGCACACCACAATGTGCAGAGAGCAGAAGCTACCTATGCTTGCTTTCCCACTGCAAAAAAGTCAAACTATTACTAATACAAATTCCTGAGTGGTATAGCTAGAACTTCCAGAAAGCTTGACATGCTATTTTTTTTTTAGATATTCAAATTACTAGAGTATAGATTTACATTACTGATTGGAGGAAATTTGGCACCTGGTAGTGTTTCAAAATTAATGCAACTCATCTCAAATTCTATTCAGGAGAAAAGAAAAAAATTTTTTTGCCATTCCCCCAACGCATTAGAGGAAAATAAAAAGCCTCACATATTTATCTTACAAGCAAACCCACATGTCCTGCGTATTCAACATATTAATTACAAGTTTATTTCTATAAACAGTGAGTTTTCCTTTAGCTAATCATGCCTCCATTTGTTTTGCTTTGGAGGGATTCTCAGATACAAATAGATCTATTAGTAGATTTTCTCTGTGTTGTCTTATGGTTGGATGGTTTTCCTACACATGACCTTTCTGTCTGGCCTTATTTCATATTTCCATCTGTATTATCCTAATTCTGAGATTTTTATTTCAGAATTATATTTCTATTTTATGGTAGGGTATACACAAACCATCCGAAATATTTTGTGATAATCCTATGAAATGTGTGTGTATAAGTTGTATACTATATTTTGAAACAATTAAAATACAGTGATGGAAAAGAGAAAATGCAATATCAGAATAAACTGAAATGAATTTGAAGGCCACCAACATTATCTAAGGAACTATAGAACATTCACACATGACTTTATGTCACAGTCTGATATGGTTTGGGCATGGAGTGCTCTACTAAATATTTGGAAAGTGATTAGACTGGGGTTTTTCATTGCATCATCTACATAATCTGTTTATTTCTTGCGTTGTAATTCGGTGAGGATTAGAGAGCTGTATTCCTGTCCCAGTGTCTCCCCAATCTCTCTGCTACCTATCGTGTTGCCCTGAGTAGCTTTTCCTCACCAGCCGCCAGCCTCTCTGCCATGTCTTTTTGTGACTGTCAATTGATCAAGCAAGGACTGAAAATTCTGAACTGTGAGCCAAAATAAAGTATTTCTGCCTTAAGTTGTGCGTGTCAAGTGTCATTTAGAGACCTCTTTTCTCAAGTAAGTTGGAGGTAGCAGGAAAGCTATAATTAGCACTCAGTCTGACTAGGTATTTGCTCATTTCGGCGCATATTTGTCACGTGGCTATTGCGTTGGTCACTGTGTATGCAGACAAAACAGACTTGGTTCCTCTCTACCCTCGAATGGAAAGGAGAGGCAGTAACACTTCCGACTTGAGATCCGGTGCACAGGATGATAAGCTCAGAAGGATTTGGCATGTGGTTCAACGATTTAGGGTTGCCATGTTGCATTTCTTAGCCATTTTTGAACAGAGATTCTCCACAATTTCCATTTTGAATTTTGCCCCACAATTCACTAGCTGGTCTTGGATAGTAGGCTGCATATTCAAAAATCTGTGTTGATACACAGACTTTCCTAAACACTCTCATGTCTCATCTGGATCCTGGCATCCAACATTCTGTGCCTGTGAATGGATTTAGATTTCTTTGTTAAGACACAATGCTGGCCCATTATCTTGTCCCTTGCAAAATAAAAAAAGAACTGTTCAAAAATGTATACAAATCCTCTCCTGTGTCAGCAAGACTCCAGAGTGACTTGTTTAAATGATTAGTTTATAATGTGCTTCTGTTTGAGGAGAACAAATTCTGTGGGAAAGAAAAAAATTGTGCAAATTGTAGAAATTGCCAAGTCTGCTCTTTGTAATCTGCAGAGATGGTACTGTGTATTCTTCCTATCCTTTTTTGACTTCAGCTGGATCGTTCTCTCTAGTTACATCCTTGAGCATAGAAAATTGAAACCTCAGGGGATGCAAAATTCTCCCTTACATGTTTCTGCTATTCAGGTTTAACTAAAACACACTGGGCACACCTAAGATTTTTAGTCTTGTTACTTATGTCTGTCTTCTTTCTTTCCTTGCAGTTTTTGACATTTATCTTTGTATCTTTAGTATTGACTGCTGACAGGGATTGTAACACAAACATTATTTTCTGAAAGAGTGAAACACTGTCCATGTACAGGCAGTCAAATGAATGCTTTCTACATTTACTATTTTATGCAATCGGGAGTTATATATTTCCCCTCTCTCTATGAGGTTTTAGAAAATTCAGAAACCTGGGTTCGACTGATTCCTGATGTATTCTCTTTGATGCCTTTGGAGTATTTCTTAGAGATGCAACTCTACTGTAAGGAATTGCCCCCTCTAGTATGGAATTAGATATCCAAATTAGACATGATATGTTCTAGCACATGGAAGAGTTAACTGCAAACATTAGGTCAATCACTCCTACAGGCTCAGTTTACTTGAAACTCAGTTAATACAAAGTCTTGGATGCAAGATGTTTTTAAGGAATCAACATTTTGTTGTGGACATGAGGCTAAAGCAGAATTGGAGAGGAGGAAATCTATTTGTAACGGAGGCTCAGTAAAGCCTCAGCCAAAATAGCAGAAAACTCTGAGGAGCATTTTATATCAGATGAAAGCAGCTACTCTTTCATTCTAATTATCATTAATTATCAGTTTTCTATGCATTATATTATATAGCTATAAAGAGTATCTGAATCTAATTTATTGAGTCATTGTCTTAGTTACTTTTGTCACTGTGACTCAATACCCAACATCCACAACTTAGGGAAAGATTTATTTTAGCTTACAGTTTCCAAAGGTCATACTCCATTCTTAGGTGAACAGCTGAAAAATGGTAGAAGCACATGACAGGGCTGGAATGGAGGCAACACCAGAGCCAGAACTCCAGCGGGAGAGATCCTCACAGCATAGCGGTACACAAAGAGACTTGGGGGAAGGGCAGAACCAGCACATGCCTCACCAGGTCAAGACACAAGCACGCACTCTTCAGCCAGGCCTCACCTCCCAACCCTAGACAGCATCCATAGGAACGTGAGGTTTTTAGGGAGTACTCCAGATCCAACCCCCACGACCACTCAATATGTCATTTTTTGTTCTGATTTTAGTTCTGAGGAGCATGTGATAGACTTATAGTTTTGGAACAATCTTTTAATTTCAAAATAGAATTATTATTGGTTCCATTAGCTATGATAAGGCATAATATTTGATCATCAGTTGTAATACTTGGTTGTCAATTTTATTATTTCTCTCATTGTACTCTGTTTTCATAGTTTCGAGGAGGTATTTCTGCTATCTTCAATTTGACTATTGCTTTTATTCTTTTCATTTTTTTCAGTTACCAAAGAGCATTTTTGTCATTTCTACAGTAAATCTCTAAAGTTAATAGTTAAAAAATTTAAAAAGCAAAAGTAGAGAGTAGTGGTGGAAAATATGGAGATAGATTTTATGGAGGAGGAAGTGGGGATGGACCACATGGGGGACAGGGAAGAGTAAAACTAACCACAATATGCTACGGATATGCACCATGTCTCAAGTGGAAGGAGTTATTGTGTATCACAAGTATGTATGAGTAATCAGGGAGAAAATAAAGCTAAATCGCAGAAATGTTGCTATAGTACGAAGCTAAAAATTCTAAGGCTACCCATCCTTGAATAAGGCCCAAATTCTCCACCTCTCTAAAGGAAAGAAGGTACTCAAAAATGGAGCCAACAATGTGGCACGTGACAAAATGGGAGATATTTTGGGAGATCTTGACCTCATGGTAGATATAATTCATCAGTATCCTATTTGAAGAATCGATGTGGGAACACACTAGTGATTTGCTAATGAAAGCACAGAATTAAAAAATAATAGTAATAATAATATAAATATCATGTTTCTTTTTCAATTGTATCTGAGGGCAGTGGACTTTAGATTCTGATATGTGGATATGAGCTCTAAAGCCTAGAGCTGTAGGACAGTGAGATATATAAAAAGATATTTCACCCGAGAATTCTAAGAAAATAAAACAAGATTTAGGTAGAAATTCAAACAGATCATTGCAATAATAATTTCCAGTTATTAAAACAGCAAATTGACGATGATAGGAAGGTGCTAGAAGGAGGTGCCGTCACCAAGCAAAATGTGTGAACAAAGGACTTTGAGAAAGCTTAGGATACAGTTCAGGGAAATGTGACCTGGCTGCAAACTGTTATTAACAATGTAACATTCAATACAAATACATGTTTATTTTTTCAACTTAACCAGAAGGCGATATAACAAGAAAATTGGTTATAATATTAATTTATTTCCTTTTTATGATATTTTTCTTTGTAACCTTTTTTTTGAAACAGGGTCTCACTCTGTAGTCCAGGCTGGTTCTGAACACATTATACAGCCCAGGCTGGCCTCAATACAAGACAAGTCTCCTGCCTCAGCCTCCTGAATGCTCAGATTAGAGGTGTGAGGCATGGTACCTGCTTATGTAGTGCTGGGGAATCCAATCCAGGGTCTTGCTCTTCCTAGACCAGTGCTTTAACCGCTGAGCTACACTCCAGACCTTGTGTTGCTTCTTTTAATCATCAAGGCAAAAGCTTTTATTTTATATAAATAACTTGCTTATACATTTTACTCCTCTTCTTGTCTGCTTCTCTCTGGTAGCAAGACTAAAAATTGGATTTTATGACAAAAAGAAATCATATGTGGGGATTAAACAGTATTTACTTGCTTTTATTTTCTACTTTCTCTGTTACTAAAATAATATTATTGATTTGGACCTGTCTGCTTTTGGTAATTATATAATGCAACTTTCTTTTAAAAATGAAGGAAGGGTAAGGTCAAAATCAAATAATACAGGACAAAAGAAAAGGTCAACGGACAATGGAATGAAAGAAATGAATAGCCTGAAAGAAAAGTCTTATTAGGCAAATTGTTGCTATTGAACCAAAATACCAATGTAAGCTTCCTGATAGCTTATGGCAAAAGGTTCACATTATTCTAAGTATTTAACCATTGGGAAAGCATTACCTTATCAGGAAGGGCTGAGCATACACTTTGAACTCTTTTCACATTAAATAATTCATTCATGCCTTTAACAAAAGTTCATTGATCGTATATTGCATATATGGTGGAAGCGAGAGAGACTAGCTAAAGTAATGGCAGGTAAATGTTAGGTTGCTATGAATGACAGAAAAAAAAAATAAAAAAACAAAGCCACAAGCTTCATCAACTTTGTCTCTAGAATGGTGGTCTTTATGGCTAACAAGGAATATCTTTATAAGATGTCTCTTGTATGATAGGATTTTTGAAGTTTGCGTGTTATGTACTCCTAGCTTAGGAGGCTAATCCTGACGACACGTGTGGTTACGGCAACAGCTGTCTCTTTCATATATCTTACCTACTTACCTGTATTCTACCCTCTGCTCATTTAATCTACAGTATATAATGAGTTACACATGTGCTCATGTCCTTTCTCCCAGTATAGAATGACTATACACAATCAGTAAGTATTCTCTTAGTTATTGATGAATTGATTTTAGGAATGACTACAGTCTTGTCTTTTGAGCTCAAGATTGAGCCTTTCGTGAAAGCTCTTACCTTTAACAATATTGATTTTTAAAGCCCCAGTCATTTGGATACTAATGTACCCAGGGTTTTTGGGATTTTTCTATCAGCTATTCATATTTAAAACTTATGGTGTCGTTAATATATTTGTTAATGCAAATTTAAAAAGAGTTTTCTGTATTTTCATAAGAAACACTCCTGGGCAAACATTGTTGTAATTTCCAGGCTGAAATATTCCTTTAACCTCCATGATCTCTAGATCTATAAAAATGATATATAAGTTTTGAAGCTTTACCATAAAATCGAAAAGATAATGTATCTCAATGCACATTTGTAGTTTCAAACATTTTCTGAGCATGAAAATTCTTCACAAAATAACTTTTATGGGAAACTGGTTTAAAGCCTTAAGAATTTTGCCCACTGAAAATGTATAATGGGATAATAGTGGCTTCTTGTCTCTTTATTTCATCACTTCTCTTTTTCCTTTTTTTTTTTGGGGGGTGGGGGGTAGGGTCTTATTCTATAGTCAAGACTGATCCTGAACTCGTGCAGCTCAGGCTTTCGTTGAACTCACAGCAATTCCCCTGCTTCAGCCCCAGAGTTCTGGGATTCACCAGCACTCCCAGTACAGCACGTTACCCTCAAAAGCCAGCCAATCAAAGAAATAATGGGTTTCACAGCCAAAACCTAAATCTAAAGGAAAACTTAGACAGAATTTTTTCAATCCTTAAAGACATCAATTGTCATATCAGAGTTTTACAACTTGCTTTGAAATTGATGAAAAATTAAAGACTTTCCAAGACAAAGAAATTCTAAAGAGATTTGTGATCATTAAACCAGCATTGCAAAAAATACTTAGGAGAGTCTTAGACAGACAGTGAAGCCAATAACAGCAAAGACCCTAAAAGAAAGAATACATCGGATGGGGAGACATGCTACACAGAAGAGGGGTGGGAATAAAGTCCTGGATAAACAGTACAATGAGATTTGTTTGACATCTTACAGCAATAACTCTCAGCGTTAATGGCCTTCACTCTTCAACCAAAACATACAGACAGATTCAATCAAAACACAATATTCAAACATATTACCCCCAAAATATATCTAATCCACAAAGAAACACATACTCAAACTGAGAAGATGAAAGCAACACTCTATTAAACTAGAGCAAAAAACAAGCGGAAGTACCTAATTACTAGCACACAGGCAGATGTTTGTAGTGGTGGGAAAGGGATCTGAGCCTGAGGAAAACAGGGAGGAAAAAGGGAAGTAAAAATGATTAAGATGAAGGAATGCATTTGCACCATTTCTCCATGATTAATGTAATTATGAAATATCTCAATCATATACAAATGATTGAGATAATAATTTGGGGAAAATAACAAAAAAATACTATTTAATTAGAGAAAGGACATTGCTGTGGTTTGGATCCGGAGTGTCCCCCAAAAAGCCTTATGCATTTGGATGTAGTAGGACGCCTGCAGAATTGGGTCTTATTGGGAGGTAGGATGTGCGCTGAAGGGAGCAGGTGTTTAGAAACATTGTGTCAATGAGTTTTGGCCAGGGGATTCTCTAAGGAAGGGATTTCAGATACTTGTGATTGACTTTTGAGCTAGGAAATGAGGGAGAGGCACCCAGCCTAAGAGTGGGGACCCCAATTGGCAGCTTGAAGCAACTAAAGGAATAAGAAATTTCTTACAGCTTCTCCTGGTAGGATCTAGCCATGCCTGAATCTGCAGACATCAGTGTGACTCCTACTCTGCTTGGCTACTGTGTGCCATGAGGTGAACCACAGCCTCTGCCATGTGGTTCCATCATTGCCAGCTGCCTATGAACGGCGTGAGACTTTCCAAAACTGTAAGCTAAATAAATCTTTTCCCTTAAAATGTGGAAGTTGAGCACTTTGTCATAGCAACGAACAAGTAACTAAGCCACATTTAAAAACTAGTATTGCCAAGGAGAATGGAAATTATGGGAAAAATGCCTCGCAAGCTCTGTCTGCTAGAACGTGAAGCTAGTAGAAAAAGATTTGTCCTCATAAACCTGATTACTACAAGGCTATTGATTACATATGTCTTATGTGTGGGGGTGTGTTCCAAGATTCTCAGTGAATACTCAAAACCATAGATACTACTATATCCTGTATGTATAATGCTCTTCCTTACACATATAAATCTATGATTATATTTAATTTATAAATTAGGGATAATAAAAGATGAGCAACAATCACTAATGACATAGAACAGGCCTAATAAACTACAGTAATACACTTGCCAGAATGACTACTATTGCATTTTGAGGTCATTTTCAAGTAACAAAAAGTTTACTTGAACCCAGCACGAAGACGTTGTAAACACTGACGTGGCAACAGATGCTCTCATAATGGACACAGTTATTAGGTGACTAGCGGGCAGGGAGTGCAGACAGTGTAGGCGGATAGAACAGAATAAACAAAGGGATGGTTCACATCTCAGTCAGGATAAAGTAGAATAACTCAAGATCTTACTGTTCTACTCGAGACAGCATTCAATTTAAGACTTCTGAATTGTTTGTTTCTGGAATTTTTCATTTATTGTGTTTGGTCCATGGTTGAACATGTGTCACTTCTTTAGAGCCATTGTAACAGATAATACTAAGCAAGCAACAGGGAAAAAAGAGATAGGACAGAAGGAAAAACAGAAAAGATGAAGATAAAAAACTTAGTCAATAAAATGGCCATTTGTTATTGATATAATTATGCCTCCCTCCTTCAGTTTGATACCTTGATCTCCTTAGTCATTCACAGATCAATCTTTGCTTAATAGCTGAACTTTCTCAGAGAACTTGAAGTTCATGGAAGGTCACTTTCTTTTATTTCTGGATGTTTTTCTTACATTTCAACCACTTTGCATTTCTATCAGTTCTTCTGAGTATCTCAACTCATTTCACTAAATGATCTTTCCAGATGAGGTGAGTAAGTTATCTTTCAGAAATTCATTAAATTAGAGGCCACTCAGGTGTCATGCGTTTGGCTGAAGTACTATTCACACAGCTCAAGGAGTCAATGTGCTTACTGAAATACTCACAAATAGTTGATTCGCCTAGAATAATTTCTCCCCCCAAGCTCATTAATTCTAACATGCTTGCAATGGAGGCATATTAAACAGATTTCAATCCTGATTCACTAGATAAATTATAGGTTTATCATAATGACATTTCATTAGATCAAGGACAAAATCCAAGAAGATAATGAGTAAAGGGGAAAAACAAAGTTCTTGAAAGTAAAAAGCTGGATTGAAGTCTTGACCTGAATCGACTTCAGTATCTATAGTAGGAGAAGTATGTAAAGGGATTTGAGACTGAGTATTGCCTTAGACTATTCCACAAGAAATGGAAAAAAAAAATACTTTAAATTTGGGTCTGACCCAAATTTACTTTCCCATGAAATGAAGAAAATAAAACATTCTGCACTTGTTATGATAGTTGGATTTGAAATATATATATATATATAGCTATTATTAGATCAAGTTCTGAATTTGGATCCAGATTCTACATCTTTCTTTGTACAGTATGATTATAGGCAATTATATACTCATGACTTTCCTTGTCTTTAAAATGAGTTATATCAATACTTAACTGAAATGGTTATTGTGTGAATTTAATGTGCTAATACACAAAACGCTTAGGATTGTGTCTTGCAAACATAAAAATTTACATAATTATTTATGGAAAATTACACAAATATGCAATGACTTCTCTTGTATGTACATATATGCATATACATACATAAGATGTGCCTATATTTATTTATATCATATATACTTAAATCTGTAAGAGCTGAATATGTTATCAATAGGAATCATATGAACATTTACAGAAAACACTGAAAGACAAAAATGTTATACAAAATGAATCACTCATAATATGAAAAATATCTGTGTCATTAAAAAGAGTATATTTAATTTAGTTGTATACTTCAATTACTCCTAAAGCCTTATGAGTTGAATTGAAGAACAAAAAGCACCTGCCTTCTCTACCAAGATAAATGCACAAGATTCAATTTTTTATAAGATAATGAAATTGTAATATGTCCTCCGATTTGTTCACAGATTCATAATAATGAGCACTATTCTGACATAAAAATAAAATGGAAATAGCTTTAGGTTAGTAAATCCCGTGTGTCCTCCAGTGAGCCCTGGTTTTCCAAATTTTGATGTACATACCCTGATCCTAATTTTCTTTCTTTGACTATGGGTAGGAACGAGACTTGCTTCTACCCTATAAAATACGGTAATGGTAAGAGGATTTTGAAGATATAGTTAAGGCCCTAAGTTTGTTCTGAATTAATCAAAAGGAAGATTATTTTGGTTAGGCATAGATTAGTCAGTTGAGAGGTGACAAATTAAGAGGATCCTACTGAGGTCAGAGACTCTGCATTGCTGGATTTGAAGATGGAAGCAGCCGTGTGGGAGGGGCCCTGTGATAAGGGTCATTTAACATGTAAGAGTCTCTAAGAGCTGAGAGCAGTCCCAACAGAAAACCTAAACATAGGGGCCGGAAAAACTTTGGTCTTATACCAGCAAGGAACTGGATCCTGGCAATGGCTGAAAGGATATTGGAATAGATCTTTCCATGGTAGACCCTTTCATGACACTGCAACCCTGGCCAGCAACTACTCTTCAGCATCTCAAATCCTTGAGACACAGAGGTGTGCTAAGGAAATTGGACTTCTGACCTACAGAAACTCAGTAATAATCATTCTGCTTTGTTTTAAGTCACTCAGTGTTTGATCATTTGTTGTAGAGCATAGAAAACAAATATATTTCTTATGGTAGAATATTTCCTATAGTAGAATCTCTGAAATTCAGAATGCAAAAAGCTAAAACTGCACAAAAATAAGAGAGGCTCTCCCTTTGTGTACTATGAACATTTGTTTCTTATTCATTTCTTTCCAGTATGAGACAGAAGATAAATTGAGAAGGAATTGAAATTTTCCTGGCAAAGAAACTACCGAGTTGAAATCAAGATAGAATGAAATCAAGCGCTTTATGCACACTCTAGCCAAGAACTCTTATCATTGGGGAGAGATGCCACCAGTTTGGGAACAAATTTCTTTTACTTATTGTTTAAATCTTATTATTTACCCCCTCAGGAGTAAGCAAAAAGAACAAAAAACAAAAACAAAAACAAAAAACAAAAAACAAACAAACAAAAAAAAAAACAAAGGGGAGGGCAGAAAATTAAGTGTATCTAAAAAAAGAAGGGATTATATTCAGGGGCATTATCATAAAAAATAAGGTATAATAGTTGATTGTAGTGAGATAAAGGATAAAACATGTTTTGGCGGCGCAATGTCATTATGAGGTTTGATAAAAATAGAGTGGCAGTGGGTAAGTGAAGAGGGAGCAAGATGATTTCATGTAGATCTGGGAATAATCATAGAGACATAGTTAGAGAGTCAAATGTGCCGAACAGTTTAAGCATCACATTGGACCTCTTTTAAGTTCGTATGGCCTGAGAAAGAGTGATGTTCCTCTTTTAGTTGGCACATTAAAAATTTAGCCATTTCTGTAAATTATAGACCTATGACAGACTGGAGTTGAAAGTCTAATTAATTCTTCTACCAGTGAAACAACTGAGAATAAGAGCTGGAAGATTCTTTCTTTGTTGTCATTCAGCAAATTATTATTAGACATTGGAATGAAGAAATATGTATACCAAAGTCTGAACTCAATATTATGTAAACTTAAAAAATCTTCCTAAATAAATATGAAATGATAAACATAGATATGTAGGTAGATAAACATATAATATATCTCATATGCTTCTTAAGCCCCAAATGAGACTTTAAATATGAAAGACCTATAGTTTGATGCTCTTTCAGAGACTAGAAAACCTGAGATCCTATGGGCTTGGTTATATGACACAGCCCTTATCCAAAGACAAGCAACAGTTTTTCAAAATGAGACAGATGGAATTTGCTTGACCTGTAGTTTTCTTTTTTCATTTTATCTTTTCCTAGTATTTTTCTGACACAAACCGTCACAGCAATTCACATAGGAAAGCTGATCTAGGCCACTCCTGATTTCTCCTGCTCCACCTACAAAGCTCCTAGTGGACTCTGTCACCATCGACCATCTTTGGTCCCTCACCTCACCTATCAGAACTTACCAGCTCCCAATCCTGATCCTTCTGAATCTGTGCCAAGTGGTCATTTTCTCAACTCTGATGAAGTCATTCTGGTGGGTCAAGGGATTACCAGGACATCTCTCAGACACACATCCATGCTAAAAGCAATTAGGAACGTAAGTTGTCTTGATTTTCTGAAATAACTTTCAACATTAGACATTCGACAAGAATGGAAAACCGTTTTTGGGAAATGCATTGGAAGCTTCTAGACAACACCATAACACTACTTGTAAGTTTAGATAGATCTAGTTTCTGGGAAGATACTTCAAAATAGAAACCAAAAATAAACTGAGTAGATGGCAGCAAAACCCTTTTTAAAAATCGAAAGCCTTCTAAGTCTTAGGGGAAGATACTTTCTGAACCTTTTTATTTTCAAGGAAGAACCTGAACTGAATTTAAACTCTAGTCCGGGAATGAAAATCCCCGGGCATGTGTTGTTTAAGCTCTTTTGTTGGTCCCCCACTATTTTTAATGATTTTTTTTTCCTTACCTGAACAACCCGGGCACCAAGCAAACGCAACCCAAATCCTGTATTTCTCTTTAAACTCAGCTCGATTCTCACCTCTCTTGCTTTGCGTTTTCCCACCCCCCACTCAGTTACCATGTTCAACAACACTTCAAAGGTGTGGCTGGCTTCATTTCTGGGCTTAGAATCTGTTTAAAGAAGCAGCTAAATTGGAATCAGTTTATCACCTTTGGCTAGGATTTTAACAAAATTTAAAACTGGAGAGGACCCCCAGACGCATCTAAAATGCTAGCGAGTGAATCAGCTGGGTGCTTGATCTTCAAAAGAATCCCCAGCCCTGGATAAAGCTGACTATCAGCGCTGGAGCTGCATCTCCAGCCTTTAGACTCTGAGCTTCAGGAGTCTGGCTACCCAGGGCATTTCGATATTTTTATTTTCTTTAAAAAGAAAGAAGTTAGTGAAGTATGTTTTATATATTTTTTTCTCTACATGATGATGCTATCTTAACATTGAAGAAAAATGAGAAAAATAACTGCTGGAAGATACGTAGCACAAAGGAAAAAACTTCTGAAATTAATCTCTCGTGTTTTTTTTTTTTTTTAAATTAAGTCAGTAGAGTGAGACCTGAAAAGTTAAACCCTAACCATCAAATAATCTTAAGGGGTACAGAAAGCACAAAACAATGGTGTTCCTTTGCCTAATTGGCTGAAGAATGGGAGATGTTATCAGTTGAAAGTGGAATCATTGTCTTGAAAAAGTGGTGAGTTGTTTCTATATAATCTTGTGTCTAGCCATGGTTTCAAGCTTTTCACAGCGCACATCTTACATTTAACAAAACCTTTATACACCCTATAATAGGTGGGTTGAATATATTCTTGTAGCTTCGGGGAGGGCTGTGATAAGTCAAAAGGACTTTTCACTTTGGGTGGACATGGAATGATAGACAAGTATTCTCCAGTGGAGAGAAATGAAAAACTCCAAAGAAAGATGGAAGTGTGAATAAAGACAAGATGGGATGACTCAGAATAGCAAGTATGTGGGACTGTGTGTATTTCAGAACAGCTAGTGGGAAGAATGGAGATAGGGATGACCCAACTGGAATTGGGGCAAGCAGCGAGCAGGAGGGTTTTGTTATTCAGGTTAAGTTGCCTGTTGAGTAGAGGAAGTAACTACACTTGAGGGTAGTATACGGGGAGCAGAGGCCAAGGTGCATGGGGGCAGCTTGAGATACTGATAAGTCAGGGGGAAAATGGCAAGGACAGTTGTCAACGCGAAAGCCAGGATAGACTGAAAATGAATCAATGTGGAGAGATAGTGAAAGGATAATAATAATAATAATAATAATAATAATAATAATAATAAACAATGATAGTATTTGGGATGAGAAAAAATGAAACAAAGAATGAAATACTGACTTCATGATGTTTTCTATTTTTTTGTTTTCTGTTTTTTTTTTTTTTGTGGTATTCAAGATAGAGCCCAGTGCTTCACACCGAGTTATACCCCCTGTTCATTTTCTTGTTTTAATTTTGAATCTGGATCTTGCTAGATTACTAAGTTGCCCAGACTGGGCTCAACTATGCAATCCTCCTGCTGCCACCTTCCAGAGGGATAGAATGATAGGCCTCTGTCGTTGGGCTCAGACGTGGTGTCTGTTTCATAAAATTAGTTCTGAAAAGCTAGAAGTTGAACAACAGCTATCCACTCAAGGCCTAACATACGGAGGGTGAGAAAGTTTCTTTTGCTAGCCTACAGGGTTCAGTGGAAAGCACATGGCTATCAAGTCTTGAGACCCCCTGGCTAGCAGATCCATCCCTAGGAATCTATTGTGTCAGAAAACTGCTTAGCTTCTGAAGCACTGGTTTCTACTTGTATAAAGTGATTACCACTCACCCTGTAGGATTTTGCAAATTTTAATTAAATTGATGTATAACTTATGGCATAATCCATGCTAATTTTCTTTCCTTATAGCAAATCTACTTGAGGTATGTTTGTGTTATACTGTATTTTTTATTTCGGTAAGGCAAAATTTAACACGATGGGCAGAAATACGTAAGCAGCGTGAGAGAGGGAGGAAAAAAATGAACAGAGGACTGAATTAAAGGTAAGTCAGTTATGGCTGAGTGTCAGAGAATATTGCAGCATTAATCCCTAGAACATGTGCGAGATAGGAGCAAAGGGACAAACTATTTCCTTGACAAGTAGGGCCTAACTTCTGGGCTATGTCTAAAAAGGTCTATATTACCTTATTCTCTTATCTTTATGATATGGTAAAATTTGATAAAAGATTTTATGCTAAATCCTATTATAAACAATTAAGGCAATAATATCAATCACCAAGATAATGTACTGAAATGCTTTATAACACTTTTTACAGAGCTTAATCTGTAAATTACTTAGTAAAACCACTGTATTTCATTGTCGTGCATTTAAGTTTAGACTTCTTCATTTGGTTCTCTTGTGTGTGAAATGCTACAGGTAAGGATGTATATGATATATCCAATTCCCTCAAAGATCTCACATTTCAGTAAACTACTTTTCCTTGTGCAAATCTTTCTCATCAAGATCTTACTGGATATGTTAACTTGGCCACCATTCGTCAGAATAAGACAAAGATGCCATTAATAAAGGCTGGATAAAATGTCCTCCGGTATATCATTTCTCCGTGGCAGTTGATGTTTTTTTCCAGCTATAAGTACATCTTGCCTTGAGGTGAATCTATGCATCAAAAATAAGATCTTAACATCATTTTGACCTTCAGAATCAATTACATACTTCTCAGTGTTAAGAGAGTATTTTTCTAGATAACAAACAGCCTGGTAATAAGATAAGCTTCATCCCTGAATTATGGGATGGCTTTCAAAGGCAAATATTGTTTTTCAATCTATTTTTTTCAAGAACAGAGCTAGACTTATCAAGGTATTTTGACAACCTTAGTTCCGTCAGTCTTCCAAGGCTAATAAATAAAGTTATAAAACTTTCTTACACCTCTCAATGTTTTTCTTTTCCAGAAAAGCACATGTGACTTAATTTTCTTCTTTCATTGCTCACATCCAGTTATTATCTACTGATGCTCATTGCTCACTATTTGATGACTCTAGGTCAATCATTAATTCTTAGCAAACTAAGCCTCTCTTTCCTCCATCAACCACACTCTATCTGCCAAGGAATCGTTCAGACAAGAAACCTTGAAATGGAGCTCGTTTGTTAAATGGCTTCTGTGGAGTCTTATTTCCTGCAACCTAAAGTACAAATTTCTTTCTTTCAATAAAATGTTCCGTAAATTGTTCCCAGCCTATATGTCTGTCCTTCCTTCTTGGCTATTTCCCACTTCATACTTCAGCTACAGCAATGCAAACTCCATGCCCTCTGCCATTTCTCTTGACTCTGTCTGTGCTCATGAGAACATTTTGATTGAAATGCCTCCTCCCTATCTCCTACTTCTTCCCTTGACTATCTTCTGTTCGTATGTCAAGGATAAACTCACGTGACATTTCTTCAAGAAGCATCCTTTGATAACCTTCCTTAGGCAGGGTCAAGTGCAGTTCTGTGAGCTTGAGTAACTCTCTGCATCCTTTTATGACAATAGGTTACCTGCGTAGATTCTGGGCTCCTCAAGGGATCTCGACTGTGTTTTGATTGTGTCTTAAAAGCAATCAACAATGAAAACTTTGCAAAACATACTGATATTCTCTTTTTATTCAAAATAGATGTACTCTCTCTCTATTATGATTATATATTCCTATAAAAACTGCTCTTCTCCACTCGGCATTACTGAGATAAATTTGACAACTTTGATAGATATAATCTTGGGTGCTATCTTTTAAAGTTGCTTAGATTTGACTATTACAAATATTCTTTATATTCTTTCTTCTTGTCTTAATCACTCACATACTGTTATTGTGGAACTTAATTCCAAAATTATCAGCTTTCTTGGTAGCCTGCAGCCAGGGATTCAACAACAGCTACTCAGAATTTAAGTTAATTATAGTCTCCGTCATAATTACACTCTACGTATTTTCTTAACTTAGGAAGAATCTTAACAATATGAAAAAAGTAAAACTTGCTTTTGTAATAATTGCATTAATATGAGCTTGCTAAATTTATTTATCTAACCTTGCCTTGTAATGACTACAATCATTTCAAAATTGTTGGAAATATATTAGCTGCATGCTAGTGATTTATTTCTCTTGAAATTATTGCTGGACATGAATTCAAGTGCACAGTGTATTAATAAATTTATAGCATACAACATTCTTAATTTCAAATACATGTCACCGGTCTTAGTTCCGTATAGTCAATTGTTTCTACAATTTCTATAGGACCATTTACTGAATACGGAAGAGAAGGAATTTTCATAAATACTGACCAGTCTTTTTACATTTTGTATAATTTTGATCATCTAAATAGAAGTTAAACTTCATTTCATATGTAATAGTTTGGCTTCTCTAGTGACTTAATCAAAAATTATTTAAGCAATTGTTAATTGTAGTTAAATCTCATGAGGAATTCTTTGAATAAGACAAGAAGTATATGGGCTTTTAAGAGATGAAACATAGAGAAAGACACTTAGGGGAACATTTCCAGGTCTGTTTTCCAACACACAAAATGAAGGCATGTTGTTCAAAAGAGTGCCTGTTTTTTTCAATAATTATTTTAGGAAAAAGTATAAAGACTCAAGCGTCTTGTAATTCAGATGATGTGATATTTTTATATGTACTACTTCTCATCAAGAATTAACTTTTTGTCAATATTTAAGATGGCCACAGACAACAGTAGCATTACTTATATATCAACCCTTCTAGCAACAACAAAAAGTCATATAAATTTAAAGTTGACTTAGTTGGCCTCAGTCTTAATCTAATATTTCCTATGAGAAAACATTCTAAGAATATTTTGCTAGCAATTTAGTATTGTCCAAGTGCTTCTCCTCTCGATAAAGAAAAGCTTGAGCTAGAGACATAGCTCAGTGGTTAGAGTGCTTGCCTACCATGGGCAAGGCTCTGGGTTGGATTCCACAGAACCACATAAAGTTTATCCAGGCATAATAGCACCTGCTTGTAAACCCAGCTCTTGGAAGCTGAATCAGGGGGGTCGCTGTGAGCTGGAGGCCAGCATGGACAACAGAGAACCTATCCCAGAAACATATCAAACAAACCATACAAACAAATAAGATAATGTTATCAAAGAGGATCCTTCCTTATTAGATACTCAGAAAAATATTTAAACTACTGTAAAACTAGTGAAGTAGAGATAACAATGTCATTAAGAGTTAACTTCGGGAGATTGTGATTTTACCCCTAACTCTGTATCCTTTATCTGTAGATGTAACATTATAATCTGATAGATAAACAGTTCTTAGCTTTGAACATTGTAAATTTCACAATGTACATTGTACAATGAATGACCTCAGTTAATAAAAAGGGACAACAAGATAAATGAAAGTAAGATATAAGATCCTAAAGAAGGGGATTTCAAGAAAAATTGAAAATTCTGTCCAGTGTATACATTTGAAGAGGAAATATGCTCTTAAGAAACAATATAACCCATGCAACACTTTAACAGACAGAACAAATAGAATAAACAACCTCCACCGAAGCCAGCAGCAGCTATTAGATGGTTTGCTCACTTGAAGCTCTATGGCTTGGGATTTGACACACCAAGTTCTACTGCTGCCTAGTTACAGGACACTAATGTATCTTCAGGTAATACTGACAGTACGATGGGAAAACTCCGAAAGCAATAGTTGCCCCATTGCATTATTTATTATAACTTACCATGCATTTCAATTCAGTAGACTGATGCTTCTGGACAGGAGCAAAGGGCCTGAAACTCCCATAGGACACCTAACCCAGACAGATAAACAGAAGCTGTGCACTAGGCTTTCTTTTACATGGTTTGACATGTATGCATGAACAAAATTCAGGCTAACCTACATTTTCCCTTTCTATAAATTTGAGAGCCAAACATTATACTGTTGATAATCTTTGCCATTTACTACAGAAAATTTGGCGATCTCTTACAACTCTTCAATCAGTGGCAACTGCTACTAATTTAAAAAAAAACACTTTTTGAAATATAGCATAGATATTGAAAAAATAAGGCAGTTTCTTATCACTGGTTCACTCAGAAATAAAAACTCAGACTTAGTTTGCAGATGGATATGCATAATATGTTGATATCACCTGCAACTGAATGCCTGCAGCACTACAGGCCTATTGGGATGATGAAATAAACTTGTCCCATTGAGCAGAATGTGAAGGATGCACCTGGGTACTCATTTTGCTGGGAAGTCAGATGGCCAGAGGAGTAAGTTTTTATTAACTTGTGAGATGTAGCTAATATTTCTGAACAGTCAGGGATGCAGAAAGACCGCATTTGGGAGAGTGTGTGGATGTAACTCACTGAAATGAAACTCAGCATACTTGTGTCACATATCCATTTTACCAAAATAATTCTCCATGAAGAAGCATTTTAATAGTCAAGATGAACCAAAACACTTGTGAGAATTAAACAACTTCTTTCCCACCCCTGCTGTCTTTCACCAACTAGCTTCTGAAACACAGTTGTCACTAGCATCCTCAAACTATAATATTCTGAAGGATTTTTACCCATCTATCCAATGACAGGTTGAACTGGATAATTCCCATCTTGAGAAACACAGCTCTACAATTTTAGCAAACAGACGTCTGATTTGGACATAGCTTTGTCTTTCCAACACATATGCCTTCTGTGGTATTACAAAATGTCTTGTATATTATCATGATTTTTTTCCAGAAACATCATTATCCCAGTAAACCAAGTATGGCCACAGAGCTAAACTTGTGAGTTTCATTTTCTTGTCATGTTCCCTGTCATCCAGAAGCTTTAGAAATTGTGTTTGAAGTCTCAGATACAGTGACAACTGCATGGTAAAGATTTGCTGGGCTTGGATATTGTTGCCGTGGCATGGTATAGTATAAGTCCTAAATCAGAGTCCAAAATATGATATTAGCTCTCATACTCAGTGTTATGAACCTGAGAAGCAAAGAATGAAAATAAATGAATCTTCCCATTATCCTGGTGGAGCTACTAGAATTTTTTCCCCCCATATGTCCCCCATGTAGTTTTCGCTCTGCTGGTTTAGAGATTTTGCACACAAAAAGTAGGAGCCACACGAGGGAACACACAATAACTCTATTAAACTGGAAGTCGAAACTTTTAGTGATTATCCAATTTTTTACAGTACACATTCTCACTTTGCAGTTTACTGTATCCTCAGATGATTCAGGGTCATTAGAAGTTATTATTTGCATTTAATTTTCACTGTATCTATTTTATTTTGCCTTCTACTTTTGTTATTCATATATAAAATCCAGAATGAAATTTAGATTATAGATTTTATTTTATATTTTAATCAATACAGTTGTTAATGATTATTTAATACATTTCAATTTGATAATTTTCAAAGCTTAATTTCACCAATTTTTGTATCTCTGAATTACACTTTTGCTTAATGTATCTTTCAGATGGGAGAGAAAGTTAAGAAAAATAGCTTATTGAATACACTTTTTAAAAGAATGAAATTGTAGTAATATTGTTTTCCTTCATCTTTTTGAAGATATCATTTGATCATCTTCTGACTTAATATTTTCTTTAGATTTATTCCTTTCTAAAAGTTATATTCAGGATTAAACTCAGGACTCCCACACTGACACATAGCCTTGTCTCTTTTATTTTGAAGCAAGGTCTCTGTAGTTTGCTGAATTGCCCAAGTGGGACTAGAATTCACGGTCTTCATGACTCAGACTCTCTGACTACTGCAATTACACATATAAACAGCTATGCTCGGCCTGTTTCATCTTTTTATTAAGAAATTAACCATCAGTCTAATGTTTGTATTGGAAAATTGTTTATTTTTTCTTTTATTTAACTTTAACATCTTACAAGTTTTTAATCATTTATTTTGAAACACTTTTAAAGCTAACATTGAACTGTAAGAAATATTTGAGTAGTTCTATTTATATATAAACCCTGTACACCTATTTCTCTCTATACACATTTACTTTCCTCAAGGGTTATATCTTATATAATTACATACTATTACTAATTTTTTGTTTTTAACATTTCAGATTGAAATAACTTCAGACTTATAACTTTTGCAAAATGATACAAAACACAACTTCCTATGTGTTAACATATTAATCATATTAAAATTATGAAATAGAGGAAATTCACATTGGTGCAATCTTTCTAATTAGATACAGACATTATTTAGATCAATGTTTATGTCCACTAATCTCTTTTGCATGAGTCAGGATCCAATTCAGGTACACATGATACATTAAACTGTCATATGTCACTGACTTCTCTGGTAGATGACAATACCTCTCCTTTGCTTTTTAAGCCAACAATTTGTTTGAAAAGTACAGAGCATTTTTATGTCAAATGCATCTCAATTTGGCATTTCCATGAAGTTTCCTCCTGATTTTTGGCACAACCTAAGTGGTGTTCTGTGCTTCCCATATCAGAGACATTACATGTCTACTTTTCTCTTTCCTGGTGAGTGTAACTTTGGTTAATGCTTAATGTAAGCAATATGATATGTGCCATATTTCTCACCTCTAATGTAATTATGTCCCCCTATTGAATTAATGTGTGTGGAAAATATTTTGGAATCACGCAAATGTCTCTTATATAATTTTGCCCACTAGTTTTGAGAATTCTTTTTTTTTTTTTTTTTTTTTTTTGAGACAGGGTCTTGCTCTGCGGCCCAGGCTGGCCTGAATTCACTATGGAGCCCAAGCTGGCCTTGGACTCATGGCAATCCTCTTGTCTCAGCCTCCCCAGTGCTGGGATTGCAGGCATGCGCCACCACGCCCAGCTTATGTGGTGCTGGGGAATCGAACTCGGGTACTGAGCACTTGACTTAGCACTTGCTCAAGCGCTTTAACTGCTGAGCCATTCCTCCAGCCCCATAGTTTTGAGAATTCTTGAATACACAAATATTACTGTGACAAGACAGAATACAACATTTGGAGGACAGACAAGTTTCCCCAATACAAAAAATGAGTAAAATATCTGGAATAGACTCTGCAGAAATTCGGAATATTATGAGAAGTGATTTTAAACACCTATATCCTAACAAGTAAGAGAATTAGAAAGAAATGGATGACTTCTTAGGCACACAGGAAACACCAAAATTGAAAAAAGAACACATAAAAATCCTGAATAACCCCATTACACACACAGAAATGGATGTAATAATAAAAGCTCTACCTACAAATAAAAGCTCTGGACCAGATGGATTTGCAGCAGTTTTTTGTTTTTTCAGTATTTCAGGGAAGAACTAACTCCAATGCTTCTCAAACTGTGCCATGAAGTTGAAAGTGAAGTGATACTATAAAACTCATTTCTGGAGGCTAAAGTCACCTTACTCCCCAAACCAGAAAAAGTCTTAAACAGGAAAAAAAAAGTATAGGACAATATCCTTAATGAATATAGATTCAAAAATGCTTAACAAGGTCCTGGCAAACAGAATCCAACAAGTAAACAGAAAGCTCATACACCACGATCAAGTGGGCTTCATTCCTGGGATGGAAGGCTGGTTCAACATATGTAAATCAATCAAGGTAATATATCACATCAACAAAAGCAAAAACAGAAACCACGTGATCATCTCAATTAATGCAAAAAGCATTTGATTAAAATTCAACACCCTTTCATGATAAAAACTGAGACAAATCGGTAAAGAAGGGCCCTTTCTCAAGCTCATTGAAACCATATACACAAATCTATTGCAAATATAGTAAATGGAGAAAAATTGCAAGCACTTCTTCTTAAATCAGAAACATGATGAGGCCCTCCACTCTCACCACTCTTATTCAGCAGAGTACTTGAAACACTTGCCAGAGCAATCAGACACGAAAGTGTGAAACAAATGGAATATGCATTGGAAAAGAGGAAGTCAAATCATCCTTATTTGCAGACTATGTAATTATCAACATTGTAGACCCTAAAAACTTCACTAGGAATCACTTGAAAATAGTAAACAAATTCAGCCAAATCACAGGCTACAAAATCAGTACTAAAAAATCAATAGCTTTTCTCTACACCAACAAATAATGAAATCACTGAGAAAGATTTCAGAAGATTAATCCTATTCTCAATAGCTCCGCAAAAAATTAAATACCTAGGAGTATTCTTAACCAAGGAAGTGAAGGACCTATATAAAGAAAACTACATTATACTGAAGAAAGAAGTTGTAAATGACATCATAAAATTAAAAGACATCCCCTGTTCTTTGGTAAACTGAATCAATATAATCAAAATGACTATGCGACCAAAACAGATATATAGATTCAATGCAATTTCTGTCAAAATATCAACAACTTCAAAAAATAGAACTTGAAAATTGAACTTGAAAAAATAATTCTTAAATTTATGTGAAACTAAAGGAGACCTAAAATAATGAAACCAATCTTGAGTAACAAGACCAAGGCAGGAGGCATTGTAATACCAGATATCAAATTATACTATAAAGCAATAGTTGTAAAAACAATATGACAATGGCACAAAAACAGATAAGTAGACTAGTGGAACAGAAATGAGGATGCAAATACAAACTCAAACACCCGCAGCTACCTAATTTTTGATAAAGGAGCCAAAAGCATACACTGGAAGAAGAATAGCTTCTTCAACAAATGCAGCTGAGAAAACTGGAAATCCATATGCAGAACAATGAATCTACACACATACCTGTCACCATGCACCAAAATCAAATCAAAATGGATCCAAGACCTAGATAATAAAGCCGCAACACTGAATCTCATGCTAGACAAACTTGGCAAATATTTAAAAATCATGTATTTTGGCAAGGACTTTCATCAAAATCAAAAGAAATTAACAAATGAAATAGTTAACAAACGGGATTATTTCAAATTAAAAAGTTTCTGTATGGCAAAGGAAACTATCAACAATGTAAAAAGAGAACAGTCAGACTGAAAAAAAAAAATTCACCACCCATACATCAGATAGAAGGCTCATAACCAGAATATACAGGGAACTGAAGAAAAGTAATCCCCTCAAAATCAAAGATCTGATTGTAAAATGGGCAAAAGAAATGAATACGCAGTTCTCAGATGAAGAAGTCCAAATGGCCAATAAATACATGAAAAAATGTTCTTAGCTATAAGAGAAATGCAAATCAGAACATCACTAAGATACCAGCTAACTCCAGAGAGAATGGTGTATACCAAGAACACCAAGAGCAATCAGTGCTGGCGAGGCTGTGGGGAAAAAGGAGCCCTCCTGCACTGCTGGTGGGAATGTCAGCTGGTACAACCACTGTGGAAAGCA
Source organism: Ctenodactylus gundi (assembly GCA_004027205.1). Lineage (NCBI taxonomy): Eukaryota > Metazoa > Chordata > Mammalia > Rodentia > Ctenodactylidae > Ctenodactylus > Ctenodactylus gundi. The sequence continues at coordinate 53,423 of PVKB01003623.1, read as the reverse complement.
GTATGGAAGCCTCTCAAAAGACTGGAAATAAATATTCCTTTCGATCGAGCGGTACCTCTTCTGGAAAAAAGAGCTAAATATATAACAGAGACACATGTATTCCCATGTTCATAGCAGCATAAATATCAATACCTAAAATGTGGACAACATCAAAACACCCATCAACAGACCACTGGATACATAAATTGTGGCATTTATACACAATGGAATACTACTCATCTATAAAGACAGATAGGTTGGAGGCTTCTGTGGGTAAACGGATGCAACTTGAGACCATCATGCTCAGTGAAGTGAGTCAGAAGCAGAAGGTGCAATATTGAATGGTTTCTTTGATATGAGAAACCCAGATCACAACTATTTCATAGAACTTACTGTGTGGCATAATGGGAGGGAGGGGGACGTAGGTGGACAGAGAGAGGGCATAGTGAAGGGAGAGGGAGAGAATTTGTAATTTTTCCATTATATGTATATGCATAAAATACTCAAGTTCAATGTAAACTTTATGTATTGCACTTATACATATCATGTATATATCAATAAATGGGGAAAACAAAACATAACAAAACAAATAAAAATAAATACAGACTGTGAAAAGTGAGACCACAGTTGCGTAGTTTGAAAATGAGAGAACATTTTGAGGACAGTGAACAAAATAATTAAAAAGGAAGTACACGGGCAGAAAATCATTAATAATCAAGTCGAAAAGGTAATGTGGTTATTTTTTGTATGTTGTTATAGAAAACAACAAAAGCATGAAAAATTTTTGATCCAGGAAATGAGGCATATCAGGTTGAGCTGAATGACATTAACGGAAAGACTATGTAAAATTCATAGAGTATGGAGACTGAGTGAAGAGTGAAGCAGATTTCATTTAAGTCATATAGGATACTTACTTTATTTAAGAACTAAGAACACTATGATAATAATGCAGAAATAGTGGATAGAAGAGCAAGAAAATCTGACTATGTATAGCTAATGAGGTACAAGGAAGGCAGATGTCATATCTACTTTACATGTATAGAAATAACTAGGAGATAGCATCATAGGATATTTTTGCTCATTTAATAATTGTGCACTTGTGGGTGTGCATGTGTGTTTATGGATCTGTGTGCTTCTTCTGAGGATTGAATCCAGTCTCTCGATTATTTATCAGGGGATTCAGTCATTTCTGTTTTCTTATTAGAGCATCTTGATAAAAATACATATTCCAATATCTTATTATTGAACTGCCCAGTTATTCTGTAGACTCTAAACAGCAGTAATTTGTACTTTCATCGGTATCTTTGTGAGTATTAAAATTACAAGCTTACCCAATCCTACAAAAAATGTAACATTTCTTCAGATTAGTTTTATGTCATTGGACTTTTTATAACACTATTGCAGCTACTCTGCTATGCTTTACTTTTTAAAGCAATTAAAGGCGAGCATGCTTTCATTGTGATAAGAATCTTTTCCTTATCTAACTGCTGTGAAGGGAATTTTTGGGGAAAAGGAAAGCTTGACAGTCTCCTGGCTTTTAGAACCGTTCAAACTGGAAATAATTTTCAGTGCACTTCTCTTTTGCATCCCACTTCTGAAATAATTCCCAGAAGGTTCCTTTCCTTTTAAAACTTTGCATACCTTTCATTTCCTGCTCTCTCATGTGCCAGGCAAAGCATCCTCTGCTTTTAAAAACAACTGTAACACCATATTTTATACAAAGATGGTGTGTAAATTTGTTGCATTCTGTGCGTACATGTTGAAAAAAAAACCTAGAAAATCATTGTGGATGAGCCTTTTTGTTCCTTTAGTTGGCTTAAACTATGTGCCAGAAACTTAGCATAAATCTCAACTCTATCAGTTATATCTTCAGTTCCAAGTCACTCTCTTCTTTCTTTCTCCACTGTTTCTTGAAAGAGAGAGAGAGAGAGAGAAAGAGAGAGAGAGAGAGAGCAAGAGAAAAAGGGAGGGAATGTAGAAAAGAGGAAGGAAGGAAGAAGGGAAGGAAGAAAGAAGGAAAGGAAGGAAGGAGTTTTGTTGTTCATCATATAGTGTTCAATGAGATCTGGCTACCAGTGAGTGCTGAAACAGCCTGAGGCCTGACTATCCTTACCCACTACCCCTGCTTTTTTTTTTTTTAAGCTTTACCAAAGGCATAATGCTTTTGTGATTACAGTGGTTCCCCTTATACTTGATTTCATTTTCCATGGTTTTATTTATACCACCAAAATCAGTCTGAATATATTGAATGGAAAAATACCAGAAATATGCAGTTCATGTGTTCCAAATAATGTTTACAATATATAGCAACATGTATTCTATTGTATTATTTGTTATGGTTGTTAATCTTTCACAATGCCTGATTTATAAATTAAACTTTATCATAGATATGTATGTACAGGGAAAAAAGTATGGTATATTTGGGCACCATATGATCCTTGTTTTTTGATATCCACGGAGGGTCTTCGAAAATATCCCTTGAGGATAAGGAGGCTCTACTTTATAGCTTAACTTAGGGTAAGATTTTTCATAAATATTCCGGTAAGTATACTTCCAGTATTTCTCAGCCAAAATGCCGAGGAAGCCTCAACCAAAGGAAAAGACATTTTGGCTCCATGGGGACCGTCTCTATCTTGTGTCACTGGCCAGTGTCTGTGTTTTCTTCTTGGTTTCTGTGGCTCGTGTCGGACCATAATACAAGCGTATGTTTGTTAGAACATCCATCACCGACTGTCTCAGCATTTGCGTTCTTGCTTTCTGGCTGCAATTTAACATACATTCGTATATAAACCATCTCTACCAAATGCATCTTTAGAAATTTAGCTATTTCTATTGTAATTTTCAATTGGACAGATCTTCTCAAGCTCATGGAAGCTTATCATCTTTAATAACTTCTTTGGCTTAGACGACTTACCTGTAATTCAAATGGTACTTTTGTGTTGCCTTCAACTATATTTTACTTTTTCCTATGGTAATAGTATATTTTCAGTCAGATATCTGTTTCTACTCTTGATAAAAAAAACCCACTGCCTACATGAATGCTATTTGAAAAACTAATCCCAGATTGCAGAAATAATTGAGACTGATTATCCCTGTGCTCTTCTGCAATTATGAATTCTTGGGGAGCAAGGTGTGAGTCTTTATGTCCTTGTGTTTAACAACTTGTCTATCAAATAAAAGGGGTTTTCAGTAAGAATTTGTTGATCAGTGAATGAATAGCACCATTGAATATTTTACAAGTTTCATAACCATCCAACTTGAAGACAGATAGATCATATAGCCTTTCTAGGATTCTTTTTCTAGTTGTTAGATTACATGAAAAGATATATTTCTTAATCACTGATATAAATACAAATCTTCTGCTCACCTTGTACTCTGGGAAAAAGTTATTTTTGTTTCTAAATAACCTTTATGGCAAATACAGATTTTTTGGATATAGATTTAAATTTTCAGAATATCATACATTTTTTTCAAAAATTCCTATTCTACTAATGCCTGTAAAATCCTTAATAGACTGAATCGCGGTGAGGGTTATGATGACGTTTTTAAAGTGAGTATGCTGTTAGATAGCTATGGTTGGGTGGCCAGGTTGGTATTTACAATCGGTGGCATTTCCAGAGAGAAAAATCTTTGTTTACTGACTGTCTGACAGTATGGTTTCAGATGAGGTAAACATCTCCTGTGGTTCAGCAGGAAGCACACACCAGACATGGTGCCTGAGCAACCACTAATTCGTGATCATTGATTATGCTTTTAGTCTTTTCAAGGTCAAGGAAATGTCTAGCTAGGATTATACAGCTGATAGCAAACTACCTTCTTAGCAGAAAGGACTTTTAACACCTTTTCTTGCTTTGGCAGTGGTACACTGTATGCTGGAGGCTTGCTATGTCTCTGAGCAGCTCATATATTTTCTTTTATGCTCAGCTGAGTAGAACTAAGATCAATTTTTAAATCCCACTGCCATATAATCCATCTCCACCATTTGAGAATAAGTATAATTGTTTGCTATTTTTAAAAAACTCTCTGAGTTGTACAACTTGGGAAAGAAGGAGATGTAGGACATTCTTAATTCTCCTAAAGTGTTAGGTAATAAATTAAATAATATGTGTAAAAACTCCATACTCTGGAGAAAAGGACCCCTTTTAAGTTTTTAGTACCCATAAAAGAAAAGAGAGGAGAAAAATAGAGTGACAATTAAAAATACTATGGAACAATAAACTCTTGAAGAAAAAGCAATTTAAAAAAAAAAATATTATGAACCACACAGTAAGAAAGTGGCCTAACACTGAGGTCACACATAGGAATTTCCAGGGTACGAGCTAAACAAATATCTTTTTCTTGTAAAGTTCCCTGCCCCTATTATTTTGTGGTATAACAGAAACTGGACTAATGCCAACTCTAAATGAGACTCTAGTAACAAAGATCTGCTATGAATAATCTTGTGAAAGAGTGTACTTGATTTTCACAATCCCTACGGCAGGAGCGAAAAGATGGCTAATTTGAATCACATGCATATTAGAGACATTAATGGGAAAGTGTTTTTACAAAACTCAGAACTTAGTGTGGAACTGTGTATTCCACTGAATATTGAAGCAGAGGTTGGTGATAAAACGATTCAGATGATGCGTCTGTTTTAAAAAATATCCCTGAGCATACCGTCAAAGCTTTTTTTCCCCATAACTTTAGTGTCTAAGTTATCAAACAAGAAAAAGCAAATACTACACATTAAATTTAAATAGATACAAAAGTATCACATTGTGAATCTAAGGAAAGCAAAACACATGAATTTATAAAGAAATTAAAATTAAATTCATAAATTTGAATCCATACAGTACAATTAATAATTAAAATAACAAACTTTTTCTTAAAATAAATACACAGTTTTTTGACTAAAACAGTAGAAAATAACAATTTCTAATGTAGACATGAGGTTATAAAGATTATTTGAAAATACTTTGCTATGGTTTGAGTACGGACTGTTCCCCCAAAAGCTGTGTAAATCTAGATGTCATGTGATAACTGTGGAAACATGTGTTACTGGGAGGTAGGGCCTGCCTGGAGGGGACCAGATGCTTGGGGCTTGACCTGAAAGCATTGTGTCAATTTGTTGTGGTTGGGATTGCCCAGGGCAGAGCTTTCAGGTTTGTGTTGTTGACTTGCGGGCCAGGAAGCGAGGAAGAGGCATTCAGCTTGTGTGTGGGGTCCAACCGGAAGCTTGACCTAAGTAAGGGAAAGTAGAAGAAATGTTGTTACGGCTTCTTCCTGGCCTTTACTGAGTCTCCAAACGTCTCATTCCTTTTCCATTTGACTCTGTTTACAGTTCTGTGAGCAGTTCTCCAGACCCCGCCATAGTCTCCCACTGCTGCCAGCTACCTATGAAGAGATGGTGTGAGATCATTTGAAATCGTGAGTTAAATAAATCTTTTTTTCCTTATATTTTGGATACTGGGTATTTCATTCCAGCAATGAAGAAGTAACTAGGGCATATGTGGAAACAGAAAACTTGTAACAAAGGTGAGACTTCTCTTTCATATGATAACGTATCGTAGAACATTGCAGGAAGTACTTATTCTTGCATCAAAAGCATTTCAGTTGGACTGACTAGAGAGTATTTTTGAAAAGATATTTCATTTTTGATAATATTGGCTTTTCAATTATTGTTGAATGTAGGCTTCCTGAATGAATAAAAATGTACTAAATATATGTGCATATATATATATATATATATATATATATATATATACACATATTTGCTAAATAAATATGCATATGTGTGTATATATTCTTGGAGCAGTCAGTCAGCCACATGAGAAAGCATAAAGTTTATCTCTACCTTACTCTGTAAGCCAAATACATCACATATATTTTCAAAGCTTAATTATAAAATAGTAGAACTATAACAGTAAAACAGAGAAATTGAATGAAATATTTGCTGTTATAAGAAATTAATAAATCAATAAAACTGATTATGCAAAATATAGGTACCTGCATATGTAGCAAAGTTGTTCCAAAACAAGGTGAAAAAGCAGAAGATAAATTAGAGAAACTATTTGCAGTGAGTTGTGCTGACAAAGAGCTCATATTCTAGGAACCAAAACCATTGTTCATGATCTGCTCCAGTGCTTCCCTGCTGACATGATCTTTCACAGCCTTACTCTTCTCTGGTTCTCTCATCCCAGGACCCCTGACCCCTTGCTGTACTTAAGTCATGTAAATACTCTCTGTCTCACAGCCTTTGAGATGCTATTGCGTCAACCTAGAACTGCCAAATATCCACAGAGCACTCGCTGCCAAGTCGCATCTTAGTTTGGGTTCACTCCTCTGCACCTCCTGACCACGACAGGCATGCTAGTACCCTGGTCATTCTTCATTTCCTTTTGCTTCAGGGCTTATACAGCATGGATGCCACCTGATGTGATATTATATGTTTATTTGTTCATCAATCCTCCTGACTGGTGTAAAGGCTCTTCTGACTAGGAATATCATGCATTTATTTATCATAGTAAAAATAAATTATTGATGGAATGCAATTTCAAGTATGGAGAAACAAAATTTCCTTCAAAAACGATGTAGAGAACTCTATGTAAATTCATCCTTTTAGCCTTTCACTGAGAAATTGTGGCTGTGGAATTTCATCCGCCTTAATACTCATATGTTTATATAGATACAACTGAATGTGAGTACTGTTAGAAGTAATAATAATAGTACAAAGTAGAATGTTTATTTGGAGCAAATTGAAGAATTTGCTAAGCATCAAAAATCATATAGGCAACATTATTTACAAAGAATGAAGTAGATTTATAATTCTGTTACAAAAAATTGTCTATGGTCAATTAAGAAAAGCAAGTTAACAATCCAGAGTATGTACTTTGCTTCTTTTACGTCATCTACTAATATACAGAGATGTGAGGTGGCTAGGTACTGCATTCCAGAGAGTAGAATGAGACGTGCCAGGTGAGAGTTAAATACAACTTCAATGCACTTTGGGTGCTGTTTTGTTTTAATTTACCATATACCGTATTCTATGTCATGGAAACAACTCTAGCACATTTACCAAAGGGAAAGAAAAGAAACAGAGAGAGAGAGAGAGAGAGAGAGAGAGAGAGAGAGAGAGAGAGAGAGAGAGAGAGACTTGGCATGTGTCTATCCTGGAGAGCAACCAAGCTGAAGAAGGGGCAGCGATTTGGCCCTGAAGGGCTGTAATGGGTGTGGTAAGATGTCTGCTCACACACTTACACAAGTAATGGGGAGCAATCGACAAGTTAAATTAAACTCAAATCTCTCAGCTGTTTCTGAGATAGCAGGTTCAGCTTGAATCCAGTTTTGTCTAGCTTTTTTTAATCCTAGAAAAATAATCATCTAAAGGGTTTGAAAATATAATTAAAAATTTTAACACAATTTGCTTAATTAAATTTACATAAACATGACATATTAACATTGCCTAGCAATCTTATCTGTACTAGAAAGCAGATTGTCAAAGTAAAATACTTTAAAAATTTGAGGTACATTAAATGTAAAATATGTCTTTAAATTACAGATATATTTAAAAACTAAGTATATTATATAATCCTTCCTTTGATTTGAGAGCTGTATCTGTAAACACTTTTCCCTGAGTACCTACAAGTTGTACATTTATTGAATTTATTTACTTTTATGTTTTCCTTTGATACTATATATAAAGTTTGCCTAAAGCCTGTTGTAGTGGGAACTTCTGGGACTAGTTACCGTCTTCCATGTACCCATTTTGTTTGAAAATATTACAGATTCAAATGGGAAAAGGCATGCTATCAGCATAAATTTTAAAGCTCAAAAAATTAATAAGGTACTGTATGACAGGCAACTTTAGCATTTTGCTTTGGGATATTCTAATTGTTTCATTTAATAAAATTAAGAAAATAGGAAGTAGATCTTTAAAGAAAACCACTCTTTCTCATTTTGGAGTAATTTCTTTACATTACTACATTTTATTATGCTATATACATTTACCAACTATTGAATGAAGGCAATGCTCAAAGGTATTTTCTCTAACATTATTTCATCAAAGGTATTCTGAAATTTCTTTGATGTTCATAGCATTTTCATTTTTACTTGTCATCCTCCTGAAATTACACTTTGGATTATTAAAACATCTTACTGACAGGAGTCCTGCTGCATGGGACTCATCAATTTCATTCTTATGCTAAATCAAGGATTCTCCACTTTTCACAAGATATTCTCAAATTTTTTGTCACTGAAAATCTTTGAGGTTGTAAGTTTATAATATAATCAGATTATCCTACGTACACATAGTTCGAGAAAGGCGGTGCCTATTTGTGGAATCTAGGCCTGGAACTAGATCCATTCATTTGAAGTGGGTCAAAAGCTAGAGTCACCTAACCAGGTGCAGGCATATAAAAAATCCAGACCACAATGCCAAACTTGTTTATCCCCTTGTCAAGGATCAAAGTGGAGGTGTGAAGAGAACAGAGTTATAATCCATGTTAATTGTTCATCATGGAGGAAGCAGCAGCAGTAAAGGAAGAGGGGAAATTGATACACTAAGGGGCTAGTTCCAATCCAAAATGGGAATCACAATGAGAAATCAGGAATTCTTACCAGATAGTCAGAAGAAAAATCTTTCTAGAAAAGAAATACTATCTGTAGACAGTATATCAAGGTTTAAATTACATCATATTGTGTATACTTATAGGTAGTAAAAAAACCCTAATGTTCATATAAAATTTATTTAGTGTGAGCTAAGTGCTTTCCACACATTATCTCATTTCAATCCTCAAAATGATCCCATGAGGTCAATATTATTATCATCAGTTCATTGCAGAACAGGAAAGTAAGCAGCATGCCCAAGGTGACACTGTGTATGAGAGTGTTGTTACTTGTAACTGGATTTTATCGACACCAGAATCTAAGCCGTGGGCTATTAAGTGCTCTACCATTTACTGAGGTATATCCTCAATGCCACAAAATAGCAATATATTGCTAGAAACAGAAATTAGAAGCCACCTAGATTGTGTATCGTTAGTGATGCAGTTGCTCTTGTAAAAAGGAATGAAGACCAGATTTGTCTGTCTCAGAGTAAGATTCTGAGAAAAAATTGTGGGTTCTTTCACCTAGTCTTTCTGTTGGCCCACTTCGTGCCCTAGGCTGGACCATTTCCTCCAGTATAGGCTGTGTGTGTATCTGAATCACTCACATCTACATTCATTTTTTGATTGATCTATTCACAATTGCTAATCCAAACAAATTATTTTGTTCTATCATTTGAGTAATTTTATCTGTCTAACATCAATTTCAGGTAATAAACAGTGGAGATGTGAGCACAGTAAGTTTTTCTCTGGCTCATTCCACAGACACATGTGAAACACGATATTTTCTTTCCATTTGTGATGGCAAAACACACAAAAAGGTAGTGGAGTCATATTTTATTCTCCTTCAATAGAAAGAGGTTACACTTTTGTTTTTTAGGGTTGAGGTCTCTGAATTTTTAAATTAATGTGGGTCCTAGCAGCATAGTACTTTAGTTAGAACACTTATCTAATATGTGCGAGGCCCTAAGTTCAATTCCCTGGCGTTATGTGAACATTAGACAGGTGTAGGTGTGCACATCTGTAATCTCAGCTCTCGAACCATTGAGGTGGAAGAATTGCTGTGAGTTCAAGGCCAGTGTGAACTATATAGTGGATTCAGTATCAGCCTGAACTACAGAGGAAGACTGTCTCAAAAAGAAATATATTGTCAATATTTATCTAAAAGATGGGAAAATATTTTAGCTACGAGTCACACTTTTGACAATTATAATTTATTAAAACTTCAATCTAACATTTCATTATACTGAATTATTTAGTTTTAATCTAATGAATGCTAATGCTGCTTTTAATGTCATTAGTTTATATATTGTTAACATAATAGTGTTATAGTGAGTTCCTTTGTTTTACTACACAACATTTTCCCTTTATTGATGAGCTGAGGTAGGCGCCTTCAATAGAGATCATTAAAATAAAGTGAGGTTTTTGAGTCAACCCTCAAGTTTCAATTTTCTTAGTGATTTTTCTTTATCTCACTTTTGGCTATAGGCAGTTTTATAGATAACCAGTTAGATTAATTCAGAAGACTTGTAGCTTCTCATCTATCACATATTTGCAAAGCAACAACCCAGCAAGGAATATTTTAAGGAAAATCATTGATAAAAATTATAATGTACGAATAACTAAATTACCCAAGACATTCTATTTTATAAAGTTTTAAAAAATGAAAAGGTTCTGAAATGGAGATATATAAACAGTGAATAGGAGCTACCTAGATTTATAAACCAAAATGAAAAGTTTGAAACTGTGGTAAGGGGCATTGAAAGTCATTTGAAGATTTTAAAGAAGAAGGGATTACTAAGAGAGGATGAAAGAGTACAGAAAATTACTTTACATTTTACCTCTTCTAATCCCCTTTCCCACAATAAAAGAGGATAGCTAGCCTACTGCAGATAGATTCTCTTCAAGAAATTTCAAACTCAGCCAAGTTTTTACTGGTTTGATGACCAATCAGAATGGTTCTTCAAAATGTTCCTGATAAACTTATTTCTTATCAATTGCCTGTACTCACTTTGCGTGTTCTTGTGGTGCCCTATATTTGTGAATCAAAATTGTGAAATTTAGAGCAGAGAAAAAGGAACTGGCCTTGTATTGATAAGGAAACAGACTATAGTTTGTGTAGGGAACAAATTATATCTAGATTATGATAACTACATGCTTAGAGGGAAGTGCAATATAAACATATTGTAAAAATTTGTCATGTGATTTTTAATTTCTCTGAAAAATGATAGAGAGATGCTCAAATCTTCAACAAAGTGACTACAGAGATTGAAAGTGGTAAAAATTGGGGAAAGTATCAAAATCAAGATAAGTGAAGATGCAATAAAAGAAAAATAAGAATTTTTAAATTTTACCAAGAACTCAACTGAAATCCGTGAAAATCGAGGTTTGAGTTTTCCAAAGGAATGTTCTGAAATGGGTTAAAAAAGGCAGATAAATGGGAAAAAAAGTGATGATTGACATCATTGAGTGTGATCTGGCTGAAAAGAGAGATACTACTCTAGGGTGAAAAAGAAGACACGGAAGAAGTGAAGTGGGAAATGAAGGCCAAGAGGAGAAGAGTGAAAAGTACTGGAGCAAAAGGGTCAGGCAAAAAGACAGCTCAGAAAATTCCTCCATGAGATCAGGGAGAAAGCTGGCAAAGAAACAAACAAACAAAAAATTCTGGGACTCTGACTATGCGGGAGCTCTGGGAATTAACCAAACTGGTATAGTAACCCAGGCAGCCTTCAGTCAAGAAAAGTGGCTGAGTTACAGGAAGAACTGCACCTTTTCTTTTCCTATTCTCCCCCCCCCCCGCCCCCTTTTATTGATATGTATAAGGGCAAAATTTAAGGTTTACAATGAAGTTGAGTATATTGTGCACATACATATCTTGTCAAGGTGACAAGGACTTTCCCACTCTCCTTTTGTCCCTCCCTCTCCCCACCCCTCCCTCCCTCCCTGCCTTACCCCACTGTTTCACTTTGTTTTTCGTTTTAAGTTTCATAAGAGTTGTGATCTGAGAGACCATTCGGTTTCACCTTCTGCTTCTGACTCACTTCATTAAGTATGATGGTCTCAGGTTTCTTCCATTTGCCTACAAAAGCCTCCCTGCTGTTGGACTTTATAGATGCATAGTATTCCATTGTGTATAAATACCGCAGTCTGTGTATCCACTGGTCTGTTGATGGGTATTTTCCTATTCTTGTTATTTGCTCCTTAGCTCCATGGTAGTCTGAGCAAACACCAACCTGTGTTTGGTGCAAAAACTAGCAACAGGGGAGCAGCCATTGAGTGAGCAGGACAGGGCGGGGACTTCTGCAGTGCTCATTCTCAAAGAACTGCCAGGATTTGACTTGTCAGTGATACCCTAAAGCAGTTAGTGGCAGAGTGTGACTTAGTCCCCCCAAAGTACAGAGCTTTTTCCCTCCAGGATAAGGAAAGTTATTTGTCATAAAACAAACAAACAAAACGCCCCAAACTATAGGCAGTTGTTCAACTTAATGATTTCCTGAGGCAGTCACTGCAGAGGATAACAGTTCTGGCAAACGATCCTATAAACAAAAAAGCATGAAAGGAAAAATTAGACGTAAGAGTTCAAATTGCTTTTAAATATTACTTGGAATTTAGAATTCCTCACATGTGACAAAGCACACGCAGCAGGACACGGTCCCTGCTTCCTGGGAAAGGCACTTAATGACCCATACCCTCCTCTCTGTTGAGCTTGCTGTTCTGCACAATCGGAAAGCGAAAGCAAAAGATGACTTAAGAAATCCCGAGTGTTGAAGGGAGGCCTCGACTTATCCACGAAACCCTGCCCAGCAACCGATTTTATTGTTGTTGCTGTTGCTGTTGTTGTTGTTTTAGTACTGAAATTTGAGGCCAGGGTCTTCACAGGGAGCTGCATGCCCACACTGTTTCTCACTTTTGATGTTGAGATGGGATCACTTTAAGTAGTCCAGGCTGGGCTGCAATTGGTGATCCTCCTGCGTCAGCCTTCCACAGTGCTGAGACTACAGGCCTGAGCCTCTAAGCCAGACTACTGATTATATTTGTACCAAAATTGAACAGTGATGTATACAATGATGGCCTACTTGGGAATGTATTGTGATGTGCTGTTGATGCGTGTAACTATTTATACATCCATAACACATGGCTGATTACTACAAACTACATACTCAGTGTCTATATCCCCTCCCCCAGATTCATACGTTGAAATCTAATCTCCATGTGACAGTATTAAAGAATGGGGGCTTTAAAAAGTGATTAAATCATGAAGAGAAACCTTTTTGTATGGGATTAGTGCTTGCACAAGAAGACAACAGAAGTCGGTTTGTGTTCTTTCTGCCATGTGACAACAGGATAGTAAATTATTAGTGAATAACATGGAAGAGGCTCCACCCCAGAACCTGCCCACACTTGATCTCAGACTTCCAGCTTCCATGACTATGGGAAATCACTTTCTATTGTTTATGGGTCACCCGGTCTCTCGAACTTGTCATACCCCTCCCACCATGACACTATAGATTTGTAACACTTCCTCCTTTTTCATAAGTGTTTTTTCACTTTCACTTATACTTTTAACTTCTTTATGAATTTAGAATGAGCATAACAAATTTTATGCAATAATATTTTATAAGAATTATATATAGTATAAATTTGTAGAAAACTAATATTTTAATGATGAAAAAGAAGTTTTATTTCCACTTACTTAGATTTTAACAAATTCATCTTACCAATTTAAGTTTTCAGTGTTCAGACCACTGAAATAGTTTATCATGTCATATTTGTCAATGAGAGATTATACCGATGATAACATGTCCATTATGAACCATGGTAAATAAGACATAAATGTGAAACAGCAATAACCATTCCCTTTATATTATTTTTATTATTTACAGGATATCATTATAACTTAAATGAATTGATTGCCACAAAACAGTCTAAAGAGTGTGATAATATTCATTCTAAAATATACATAAGGTTTAAAAAGACTGAGTGCCTGCCTGAACTTACGAAAACCTTTTGGTAAGTTTAGAATACATAAGTATGGAAATGGGCAAGCTTGGGGTTCCCAGTCACAAGCCCTCAATTTCACCCGTATTTCCTTTATAACTAGAGAGTGCTTCTTAGGCCCAGTTTGAAAGATCTTTGTACCTGTTTCAGCAAAAGATAAATGATATTTTTCTGTATTCTTAAAATATTTCCAACTATTGCCGCAAAGGAGGAAGTTAATACTTGTCTGAAATTCAATTAACAGTTGATTTTATTATTTCTTTCTTGTTTAGAAATTGAAGGAAAAGTTGTCTCACATATTTGAATTAAATGATTTAAAAAGTGGCCAACACTTGTTTGGATAAGTAATTCTGCAGTTTTATGGAAAAACCTACATCTGAGTCTTATAAAGAACCTACGTACTAGAGTTGGATCTAAGACCTCTGAACTGCAGCTCTGCGTATCACGTCTCTATCAGAGCACCAGCTTCTCAATTTCTTTCCTCAGTAGCATGTCAATTGAGGGCCAGAGCTGTAGAAAACTGTCATTTAGAAAAGCATGTACAGTATATTTGGAACCAATGATTTTGAGAATCCCTAACTACCCAAAAGAATATTCATTTGTATATGTGAGAAGATACTAGATTTACTCACTAAGAGGAAACAAATTAGTTGTATATTTATGAGCTGGCAACAGAGTGCTGGGAGTGCAGTTCAATGGTTAACGTACTTGCCTGGAAAGTTTAAGACTCTCGGTTCATTTCCCCAGCATCATGTAAACAGGGTGTGATGTTACTTGCCTATAATCTCAGCACTTAAGAGACTGAGGCAGGAAGATTGCTATGAGTTTGAGGCCAGCCTGAGCTACACAGTAAGTTCAGGACCAATCTTGACTACCAATTGAGACCGTATCAAAGCAAAACAAAGCAAAACAAAACAAAACTCTGGTGACATGGTGAAAGTAAGAGAGGGTGACACAGTGAATAGTATAAGAAGAAATGTTTGCCAGGTGATACACAGGAAAGTTACTTAGCTTATGTGTTCAAATTACCTCAGTTGGAAAATATGGAAATTAAATGAGTAACATTCATAATGCTATATATATATATATATATATATATATATATATATATATATATATACATGTATATAGTGAATGCTATATAAGTGATTATATAATTTCTTAACACAGCATTTGCAAAATTTGAACATAACCTGGAAGCCAAGGATTAAGTGTTCCTTCGAACAGCTTAGCTGCAGGTTGACAGGGAAGGGGCGTTTTTCTGTGTTTCCATTCATCTCTCCAAACATGCAAAGTACAGGAGCAGATTAGCTTGGAAGAGGTGCAATGGTCAGGATGACTGTTATGCTATGCTATCAAACATGTCAAGCCTTGGTGCCAAAAAACACACAAGCTGACTTCTGAGTTGCATTTCATCTCTCACGAGAGTTTGTCAAAGTGAGTCCGCTCACTGCATTCCCTGAAGAACTTAGCCCATGGAAGGAGTCAATGTTCTGAATACTGCTAATTGTGTTCAATGTATAGGAATATTGAGTAACATAGATTGTCCTATCATTCAACTCAACTCCTTGGCTAAAATTAGGGGAACTGGGGAGTTCAGTCACCTGTATTTTCCTGTGAAGATGAGTATCAGATGTCTGTGGAAAGAATTAAGAAATACACATTCCAGATACCTGAGTTATATACCATGGAGGTAGGCTTTGGCACAGGTTGGGGAGCAGCCGATGTGCTTAAGGCATATTTATTTCTAGATTTGTGTGCTCTTTCCTTTCCCATTCCCATTCTCCTTCCTGGTCTTTCACAAATACTTCATGCAAGGTCAACACTCTTCTTCCATCACCTAGGTCTTAAAACACTCATTATAATCAAACATTTGTTTGGGTCCTTATGTCAGACAGGTTCTGCAGCTCTGTGAGCTAGAACTGGAGTCAGTCAACAGTGTGGCCTTTTCATTTGCTCCTTGGTTTATCTTTTAGGCGTCTTATTTGCCCAAGGGCCAAATGTGTGACTATTGCAGTGTCCAGTTTTTTTCTTGGCATAAAAAAAGTTTAACAAGAGGAAGGAAGGGATCAGCTTCATTAAACTGAGATTTAAAAATAAAATTAAAATGCTTTGAGGTATGTTTCATTTTTTTCATGTAGTTTGAAGCCTCAAACTTCCACAGCCCCCCAAATAAGCTCATACTGTTGCAGACGGACCTCTGTAGAAGTTGCACCTCTTCCAGTCAATCTTGGCTTATTGCATTTTGTTGCTGTGGTATAAAAACTTTAGAGAAGATGAGGAATTTTCTGCTTGGCTAGGCTCCTGAATGCACATAGGGCCTGTGCCCAACTGCCAACACACGTTGGGGACATGTAACAATGTCTTGGTCACTATCACAGAAGCACACATGTGCTGCTCCATCTCAAACACTACCTCAGTAGCAAAGACTTTTTTCCAGGAATCTTTTATGAAACAGCTATTGCAGGCAGAATTGGTCCTATTTAATTAACTTTTTACTTCCAACCCTCAGGCAGGCACAGGAGAAAATAATGAAAAAATCACCACAAAACAGTTGGTGACCACCTACTGATTTTTTTTTGCAATAATCCTAAATGTTTTGTTTCTATGCAAAAGCGTTTTTCCCTTAGCGTATTAGTTATCAGAGAAATTCAACTCTTTTACGACAAAGAAAACTAATAAAATAGTGCTGTATTACTTTTTGTTGGTTTCCATATTTACATTTATTGTATGCCTTCTATTACTCTCATCCTATTTGGTTCAGTCACATTTGTTTCCTGTGTTTTTAAAGACTGAATTTGCTCCACCCCTCGATTTTGATGCACTTATCTCTCCTCTCCAAATAGCCATACTGAATCATTAATATACAGCAGCAGAGTAAGAAAAGTTATTCTAACTCTACCCTTATATACCTCTGTATTCAACATATTTGCTCATTTTCACATGATTTAGGGGAATCTAAACAGAATTCTGTCAGCTCATGAACTTAAAGCAGAGATTTTACAAACGTTTACAATGGATTAATATATAACGCTATGAATGTATAATGATATTGATATATCAGTCTACACAATTCATTGTGTTCTTTGTTAATTGCACCATAATGTTGATAAACTGTAAAATAACCATGAAATAATTCTCTTATATAGATGCCCTTTCTCTGACAAGAAGAGATGTTAATCAATACTTTAAAGAAATGAAAGTTGTTCACATTTGTTGGTGCTATTTATTATTTTGAATTTTTAGTTTTCATAAAAATTCCACAATAAGAATTCCACAAGAAAACTAAATAAATGCATTCTTCTTATTGGTATCAAAAACTACCTCCCCTCCGTCTACAAAAGAAAAAGTCTTCCTTCCTTATTCTACCTAGTCAAAAGAGCAGAGTGATGTCAGGGTAGCCAACAATTGAATGTAAGAGACTTTTTGTGGATGTCTTCTTCTACATGCAAACTTGGAGCAAGAAGCGGATTATTTCAGATATTTTGTATAATAGTACAAACTGCGGTAATATAAATGAGAATAAGTTGAAGATTGTATTCAGAAATTTCTCAGAAGATTCTGTTAAGATTAATATTGGTAATTTTAGAATCTGAACACAACTGAAGGTAGTGGGAAGAGGTATCAGCAGATTTGAAGAAAATTCTGCTTATGAGGGTTTTATTTCTAATTGTAGATACTGACTTCTCTCATAGTTACATGGTTAAAGAGTGTATGTTTTTATAACATTAGCTGGAGTTGATAGTGCTAGTTCATATACTCATGATTTTTTTTAATAATCCTCCCATCTAGCTGGATTCTTCTCTCACTTATCCACATAGGGAACCGGTATCTAGTCTTCAAAAATGTTCAAATATTAATTAATCTTTGTGACTTTCCTTAGGCTAGAATCGATTCCTTGTTACATACCCCCTAACTGAAGTACACTTCATTGTTGATAAGGATTGGGCGATGAGTTCTTCTATGTTATTCGTGTATGAATTGACCTAGTGGGCACCAGGTAAGGAGTAAATGTATACTAAATTTGTGATTTATGTGATTTGAATCTTTGTGGTTCACAATAAATTTTTCATGGTGTGAAGTAACTATCAGGACCTATCATCTTGCATCGCTTTTGAGTTTAAGATGCCATAAACAATGTTCTGTGTGTTGCAGCGACAGGAAGGTCCATGCGCACAGCATTCACCATCAGTAGGAAAGACAACCAGTGGACTGTCGTGGTGTAGATTACATGGAGTTAATGGAAGTCGGTGATGAGGCAAGAAAAGCGGCAAAACCCTCCAGTTGTTGACAATTGGTGCTATGTAAAAGAAAAATCAAGAGCATACATTAAGAAAATAGAATTTGCTTTATAGTGCTGCGTAATAAGATAAGGCATAGGATGTTTGAAAGATCAGAGAGCAATATTGCTTGGAAAACTATCCAAGTCTTATTTTTGCTCTGACTCTAAAACAGCAGTAAATTTAGACATCTGCTGCCAGTACCTTTCTTAGTCTTCGATGACTTTCCCGCTACTGCTCTCTCTCTCTGCCCTGCACTCCAGCTGTTGTCGCTTCTAGGTGTCTGTCTCTTCACTGATCTGGGAACTTCCTTCTATTGAACACTGGCTGTTTCTTGAGGTCAAAATCCTGGCTTCTTATTTAACTTTCTGTTCTCAGCCAATATCATAATTGATTTTAGTGAAGGCAGAATGTTGACGATTTTAACATATTTCAGCCACCACTGTAAAGTGAGAATAAGAGATATTCTTTTGTGGTCGCTAAAGGAAGCCTAATCGTCTGAGCAAATCCTGTTGCCTTTCTTTAAACAGTGATCAGCAGTACTGCAATAACTGGAGAGAAATGGAAGACGGTGCTAGTCATGGCCAAGAAAGAGGCCTGGAAATCTTGAGAATTATTTTTTCTTAGTTCATTTCTATAAGCTATTCTTCAGGAAATGAAGAAAGTATAAAAATGGTGCAATTTCAAAGATGTTTATTGAAAAATTATGACCAATAGTGAAATATGTAAATAAATAATATTTCAAAAAAGAAATATATAAATAGAATTTCAATGA
The DNA here is from genome assembly GCA_004027205.1 of Ctenodactylus gundi. Classification (NCBI taxonomy): domain Eukaryota; kingdom Metazoa; phylum Chordata; class Mammalia; order Rodentia; family Ctenodactylidae; genus Ctenodactylus; species Ctenodactylus gundi. The sequence continues at coordinate 34,809 of PVKB01003623.1, read as the reverse complement.
AAGGAAAAAAATTATCAATTATTGTACATTAGTTCACTGAAGTAATCAGATAGTCATTAAGGTGATAACTATAAACATTTTGCAGACAAAAAAGGGCTATTATAAAATTTAAAAAGAAAAAATATCACAAATGCTATATGAGTGCAATTACGTTAAATATATGTGTAGCTAAATGAAAAAAAGGATGAAATAAAATATTTTAATATAAATAATTTATTATGGTAGGATTATGGCTGGTTTTAGTTTAAAACTATCTTTACTATTTCAGCATTTGAAATAAAGAAAAGGAACATGAAACTTTTTTTTTTTTAATTTTGAGAATTGTAGACGAAGACTTAAAAGTGGGCTTCCCAAAGAAGAGCTTGCCATGTAATTTACATCTTCAAATTTCTTTAATTACTTTTGGTTCTTATTGTGTCCTTCGGGCATGTCTATTTTTTGGGGGGGGGTGGGGGGTTGTTTTTTATTTTTGCCTGTCAACTTATCTTAAGACAACACAACCTGCACTGTGTAGTACCACACTCTGTGAAGATGAGGCAGGAGAATTGTGAGTCCAAGATTGGTCTCGGCAACTTGAGGACTCAGCTAGATCTTGCTTCAAAAAGTGGGAGACACTAGGAATATAGTTTAGAATGAGGCCCCAATTTCAATCCCCAGAAATGTAAAACCAAAACTAAATATATAGTTAGTTTATAATTATTTTGCATGTCAAAAGTCCTACCTCACTGTCAGAGTTTCATCCATTTCTGAAGGTTCTATTAGACAATAAATAACTTTCAGAAAATTTCCAGCTATTATGATTTCAATCTAAACTGGCTGAAGTTTTCATATGTTTAAAAGATGATTAACCTATGAAGCTCTGTACTCATCAGTGAAATACCTCAGGAATACTTTCACAGCTGACTGTGCTTTTAAGACGTGGGGCCTGATCTGAGAAGCAGGTCACTAGACAAATGACCTAGAAGGGTGTATGCTTGTCCTAGCTGCTGCCTTTTCTCTCTGCATCATGGTTTCTGTGGGTTAAGCAGCTTTTCCCTGCCATGCCCTCCACCATACTAATTCTGCCTTGGAGCCAGATGGATGTGAAATAAACTCCTGGTTGCCATGAGCCAAATTAACTTCTCCTTTAAATTGTAGGTGTAGACTGTTTCATACAAGTGATGGGAAAGCTAACTGATATAGAAATTTGGTACCAAGGAAGTGGGCTGGACTTGTTTTCATAACTGTACCTGACGATGTGGGTCAGAAGCTTTTGGAATGTGTTTGTTGGGGGAGTTTGGATAGGTTTAAAGATGTCAACTAGAGAAGAATTCTATAAGCACAGCTTAATAGGTAATTCTGGTTAGAGCTCAGATACCTGACTGCTGAGCCAAGTGCAAATCATGAGTCAGTTTGAAATGAAGATCCTATAAAACTTAGATGAGAGGATGTGTGTATTACATTCTCACAAAGAACATGTCTATATTTTCCCATGTACTTAGATGTTGCCTATAGTTAACATTTGAGATGTTGGATGAGCTAATATAGTGAAGAAAAAATTGAACGCAACCTAGCACTCAGGCCATGGCATGGATACTGCTGGCTGCTTTTAGCTAGATTTCTAGTGAGGATTAGAAGCAAAAACTGGAGCCAAAGATGTGAGAAATCTGCACATTCAGTCGAAAAGGTAGTACCCGCAAAGCCAGAACCAAAAACAGCATCATTGCTGAAAAAAATTAGCATTAAAAAGAAATCCAAGAGACATAGCTGTTAGAGCGCTTGGCTGGCAAGCATAGGGCCCTGAGTTTGATTTCCCAGAACCACATAACTAGGAGTGGCGGCGTATTCCTGTAATCTCAGCACCCAACAGGCCAAAGCAGGAAGACAGCTGTGACAGTGGGGCCATTCTGAGCTGAAACATGTTGGATATGCCCGAAACATAGAACATCTCCTGAGAAAAATCACAGGCAGTGAACAGAGCTACCCTAAGCGGGAGGTTACGAGGTCTGCAACGCATAAGGTCACAGAGTTGGGGCTGCCCAAGGCTTTGGGAGCTCACATCTCTTCACAGCATGCGCTGGGTGCTAGACAGGAAGCTGTAGGATTCAACGTTTATCCTGCTAGGTGTTTTAGGCCAAATCCTTTACCATTTCTAGTCCCTGTTCCTCTTTTCTTTTTCCCTCCATGATACTGAAGCTTAAGACCACGTGCTTGTCACTGAACTGCATTCCCAATTCACTATTATTTTGACCTTGAGATAGGGTTTTGCTAAGTCTCTAATTTGTCCTGGCTGTGCTCAAACTTAAGATTATCTTTCCTAGACACTCAGAGTGCTGGGAGGACAGGCTTGTATCACCAGGCTCGATTCCTCCATTTTTATTCTTTCTCCTCTCTCTCTCTCTCTCTCTCTCTCTCTCTCTCTCTCTCTCTCTTTCTTTCTTCCTTTCTTTGAGACAGGGTCTTGCTTTATGTGATGCTGGGGAATCGAACTCAGGGTCTTGCACTTGTAAGACCAGCGCTAAAACTGCTGTGTCACTCCTCCAGCCCCCGGTTCTCCATTTTTAAATTGAAATGTTTACTCTGTGCCATTTTTTGTTGGAAGCTGTTTTCTTTTTGGTTTTACTAAGAATCAAAGCTAAGCATTTGCCATGCATCTGAGAGATCTAGACTTGGATTTTGCAACAAGTTTGGAACAGTGGAACCTTTAGCGACTCTTGGAGAATAGAACAAAGGCATTTACATACAAAGATCGACATGACCTTATTGAGGCCATAGGTGGGAATGTTGTGATTTAAATGTAAAACCTAGGAGGCTAGGTTTTTGGAAGGTGATTAATACTATGTTCTTGGAAGGTGCTTAAATTATGGGAGTACTATATTCATTAGTGGGTTAATGTACTTATGAGTTCATAGATGCATATACTGTTGGGAGGTAGAATCTTCTCAGAGAAGTCAGTGGGGGTGTGTCCTGGCTCCGCTTCTTAGCATATATGGGTCGAGAAGCTTTCCTTGTCCATATTCTTACCACACCATTTCTGCCCTGGAGTTACCCCATTGATTGAAGCCATGGAAACTCTGTCAAATTAATCTCTTCTTTAAAGAGCAGATTTCAGAAACATTATCCTGCTGACAAAAGATCTTACTAATACATCTCCAAGAAGACATCTCCATCTTTAAAGACAGAAAACATTTCATCTTTTTGACTATGTGTCCATGGTCACATCTTCTTCTGACCATGGCATGAAATAATTCTTTGGGGATAATTCTCTATTGGGAATAATTCTACAAGGTTCAACTTGCTGTCTACTTTCTTTCTTTCTTTCTTTCTTTTTTTCTTTCTTTTTATTTTTTGCTCCTTTTTAAAAATGAAGAGGCATTATCTTGGGATGTATATAAAACATCTAACATAGTTAATGCATATAAATATAAGAAAAATCTCTATCATAATTTTTTGAGACACAGTCTCACTGTGTTATCCAGACTGGTTCTGAGCTTGCAAGGTAACCCAGATTGGCCTTGATATCATGGCAGTCCTCTGGCTTCAGCCTTTTTAATGCTGATTGCAGTTGTTCACCCTCACACCCAGCTTATGTGGTGCTCGGGAATCAAACCCAGGTATTTAAGAGCTTGCTGAAATAGCACTTTAACCACTGAACCATTTCTCCAGCCCCTATATCATGTATTTCTTATTATACATTTATAAAAGAGGAGAAAAAATGGGAAGGCTGCGTGCAGATTGGACAAGCCTATCATATAATTAAAATTTTACCTGCCCAGATAACTTAAATATCTTCCATCTCAGATATCTTACCTTTAGTCAAATCAGCAAAATTCCTTTTGAAAGATGATGATATGTGTACAGGTTTAGAAATGATGTGGCCATGTTGGGGGAGGAGCCGTTATTCTGTTTGCCATACTCACTGGCTTGAGTATGTACCAAAAAGTACACAATTTTCTGAAATACCCTTAACTCTATATTTCTTAAGATAATTATTTGTTTGGAAATACATTTTTTTTCTTATTCTGGCAAACCATCTTTCAGTAATAAAGACTTTAGTTATAGATCTATAAAACAATGAACAAATCTCTCTCCTTCTTCATGCGTGAAAACTTAGCCTGAAAGATAGTAGGTGTATCATAGGAGAGATGGGCTACTTGCTAGGAGAAGACAGGGACAGGGGCCTGTTACAATGAGAAACAGAGAATGTTTGTCCACTGTACAAAGATGAAGGAGGAGGAGTTGTAACAGTCTCAATAAGCCTTGAACTCAGAGTAAGATGTGAAGGTCATACATAATCTCTTAGAAGATGCAAAAGGCCTGAGTGGATGAGCAAGTCATTCTTGTGACCAGTGCTTGAGTAGTTTTAGAGCTAAGAAAGAGTGTATCTAAATGATACATGAGTGTCATATTGTACATGAAATATAGAAGTGCTCAAATAGTCTTAGATGTTTGTCACACACAACACATACAAAAAGCCAGCTTGAATGGTCTTTTGCTAGTAGATACACAATAAGTTGTATATCTAAATAATGATATTAGCAGATTTTAGTCTCATAAGTAAAATTGACATGAATTTGATCACCATACAATATAATTTAACTTTTACATGAATATGAAGGGAAAAATCTTGTACAATAATGCAATAAAGATGAGACTTGAAGAAAATCACCTGTGCTGGCATATAATAGGATAATATTTTTGTATAAATATTAATGGATAGTATATGTGCTTAAGAAACCCAGAATATTTATATAGTCTCAAAATATCTTCCTATGTTGCACTTACTGATTGTAAGTTGGGAAAAAGTAACTTCACTAGCAGACAACACCTTAATCAAATGTTCAAATTAACATCATCAAAATGGAACAAATCAAATCATTTGCCACCTGATAAGATGCAATCACACAATGTTACTTCTGTGATATTCCTGCCAAAGCCATTTAATCTAAGGAAACATCAGATAAACCCAAATTGAAAGACATTTTCTAAATAGCTGGCTTAAAATCCTCAAAAATGTCAAGGGCATGAGAGGAAAGACAAGGCAGAAAAGGAGGTTAGAAGAGAGTAAGGATAAGAGCATCTAATTGAAATACGTAGTGTTACATTTAGAACTTGCTTTAGAGACCCGTGGACCTTAAACAAGACCCCTACACTTACAAAGGTCCTGGCTTGAATAATGTTCTCATATTTTTCCAATTCTTAATAATTTTCCTATGATTATTGTGTGTTATTAGCATATGTTTGGGATACATCATAATTACATTTATCTTGGGGAATTGGTACACATACGTATTATATCTTAATTATTAAAATTTTCCCTTCTCCTCCCAAGTTTTCATCTGTCCCCTTCCAGCCATCCTTTTTTTCATCTGGACAAAGACTTCTTCCTTCTTTTCTATGATCTTTCTTATTGTTTATATTTAGGGTTTCTTATATAAAAGAAATGATGCACTTTTTAACCCTGTCTTGTTGCAATACCTCTGAAATAAAAACTATAAGACTGAAGAAATAGATTGAAGAGGACATTAGAAAATGGAAAGAAACTCCCTGTTCCTGGATTGGCAGAACTGATAGAGCCAAAATAGTGACAAACAGTTCGTGGGAGGTCACCTGTCCAAGCAAGGGATGGACACGGGAGTGGTGGAACAGGAATACGAAGTTTTAAAGAAGAGGTGACCTCTCCACGTACAGATAGAGAAAGCACGCGGAAAGTGTGGTGGGTAGAGATCGTAAATCCCCAAATCACGAAATCCTTTCCATGCCTTCTCCTTATGACAGGATGCACAGTTACTGCGGTAGATTCTAAGGTATTCATTCAGGGTCTAGGTGTTTGCTGTGACTGTGACACTGACCTTTATTCATCCTCTCCTTTCCTCATCTTTGTCTCTAATCAACTGGCCAGGTAAAAATGCATGAAATTGAGGACACCACCTTCATCTGAAAAATGTGCTGCTGCTACCTTTAGGTGGGGCTTACAAAATGGCCTCTCTCTTCCGGTAACTTTTGGCCAAGTCCACAATCGTTTTGAACTATATGCTAAACATTGTAGCTGGTCCAGTTCAGATTGAATTTTTTTTCTAAAGAACAAATACTGATGGAAAAATTGATAAAATTCATATAAGGTCTACATTAAAATAATCTCCTTATTGAGATAGTTACATTGAGATCGTACAAGTGAATGTCTTAGTAAGACGTTCACATTAAAGCGATTATTAGGTACAGCTTTCAAGTGATTTAGAGAAATGTTCATGTTGTAATTGCAGCTTTCTGTAAGTTTAAATTATGCTTAAAAAATTTAAAGCCTCAGTAAGGTTGAGAATTGACAGATTAAGGCAGCATGTGTGGCTGAATCTCCAAGACATTGTTAATTTTTTTTTTTTTTGAAGATTTCGCACCATGCAGACCATCCATAAACATTCTGGAATTAACAAAATTAGATCAGTGCTGGCTGAAGAATAGAGTTGAGGGAAGGTACAATTATTAAGGAGTAAGTTAGGAGTTACTATTTGAAGTAGGAACACTTCCAGACTACGCAAAAAAAATTCATGTAGGACTTTTTTGGGGAAAAAAAATAATGATTGCAGCACTCATCAAAAACAGACAGTGAAAATAAGGAAAATGTTGGCGCTGCCTTGACTTAGGTGGGTCAGGAAAAACAGAGATGCAAGTTTCTGAAGCCATTTCTTGAGTCTCGTTTTATTTAAAGCTTTTTAAAAAGTAATTTTGGTTAAATGTCAATTATCATTCCTACAGAAAATCTATTTGGCTTATGTTATTTGATGGGTGACACTTCAATTATTACCAAAAACTGTTTTTACAGAAAGAATTTTACAAAAAGATTCTGAAAGGGTTCTCCATTATCTGGAGAGCTAATACAGGAAATGATAGGGAGAGATGTTTCTATGCTTATATATAATCTCACACAAAATGGTGACCTCTCCTTTCTTGGAGCATTTACTTTATAAAAATGTAATGGTAACTCTTTTTCTCTCCCACTAAAATATAATTTTTAAAAGCCTGTGGCATTGTTAGACCTAGGAATGGAATTCTCTAAGTCAGAGGACCATCCTTTGGACTTGAAATCATCAGGAAAGGTGAAAACTACCTACCTCTTCGTTGTGGCCTGTAGAAGGTTACCTTTACCTGTGCCTTTTTCCAAATTGTAAAATTACCTTCTGTCGTGAACACACGAGAAATTTTACTTTTACTGTATAGGGCAATTAACAAGTTCAGATGGGCATGGCTAAGCTCTTAGAGCCCCCTACTCTTCTGCATGGCATAGCACAGTGGGAGTGTCTGACTATCTAAACTTAGTGTACTGGTCACAGAAGTGTAGAAATAACACCACCTTCTCTCTTTCTATCTTGTCTGGCGTAATATTTTCGTTCAACAATGTTGAGAAATGATAAAGAATTTCAATACACTTTTTTTTCCCTTTTGAGACATGATCTCATTGTGCAGTCCAGGCTGACCTCGCATGCACCATGCAGCCCAGGCTGGCTTTGAACTCATGGCAATCCTTCTGCCTCAGCCTCTCTAGTGTTGCGATGACAGGCATGTGCTACAGTTTATGTGGTGCTGGTGAATTAAAGTCAGGACCTTACACTTGCTAGGCAAGCATTTCAACCTCTGTGTTATTCCTCTAGCCCAATACATTTTTTTTAATCTGGAGAAAAATTGCAGAATTCCTGTGGCAGTAAATATTTATATTGATTTTATATAAAGGCACAAATAAATGAGAGGTTAAAGATTATTTCCAAGTTAGTCAAATTTTATTTAAAATGCATGGAGATTATATAGGTTTTCACAAAATATCTATAAATATTGGGATTACAAATTAGCATTAAACAGTTTTGGAAAAAAATAAAAAAAGAATAAAAGAAACAAAGATAGGTAGAGAGGATACAAGAAAAGAATGAAGTTGAATTTTCAAGAAGACTGCATCTTCAGAACACAATCAAAGTTACCCACTGTTATCTATATTTATATTTCCTAGGCTGAGGGTAACTATTGCTGTTAAATTATTTCTTAAAGAAATCAGAAGTCCATTAGTTAATCTAGTTGGTAAGGCACTGGGCAGAACCCTGATGTTAATATAAAGAAACAGATCCACTGAGTTCAAAGAATGTTATTATACAAATCATGTTAGACCATCCGTTTGAAAGAATACCTCCAAACATATTACACACACACACACACACACACACACACACACACACACACGCACACACGCACACACACAAACACACTTTTCCAACACCACAACACAGCACACCTCTTTTTTGAGGCTCCATGCTCTAATTTTTCCTCAATGTGCTCTTCGAGTCTACACAGTAAAATGTGTTTATGTCTCTCAATGATACATCCTGACCTTTGGTGACTACTGTCAAGAACCTACTAAGAGATCTGAGTTTTGGTCCCTATTTCTTCTTTGGAGAAACTCTTCAGACCCTGAGAGGTAATAAAAGTAGTTTAATACATTTTTAGTTATTATTAAAATTTAGTTGTTGATTTATTTTTTAATGAACAAAGGACTCATTCTTAGCAAAAAAAAAAAAAAAAAACCAGAAAATCAGATAGAAATCATCCACAAAACTGCTGCTCACTCATTCAGCATGGCCTGGCAGCTTAGCAATTTAGTGAGACGCTGTCTCAAAATAAAGATTGGGATGGAGATGTAGTTCAGTGCAAAGACCCTGGCGGTTCAATCTCAGTACTGCAAGGAAGTGAACAGTGTAACAGATAGTGAATATTAAATAACAATAAAGAAGAGAAAGGGGAGTTAATTAAATGAGTAATTGTTACTATAGTGTATTGTTTAGGGCTCTAGGAGAGGCAAAATTGACAGAAATTGTGAAGAAAGGAGATTTTCTTGAGGGGCTTACAAATATGAGAAGAGAAATAGTCCAAAATGGCACCGTGCACTTGCAAGAGCTGGAGGGTCCAGTGGCTGCTCAGACATGAGGTAGAACACCATTCCTGGACAGGCAGTGTGCATCTGCATTGGATCTTGGCTGTTTGAAGAACAATGGCAAAGACCACCAGAGACATAAGATGATGATGGGTAGGCAGGAGCAAGTCGATGTCTGTAGACAATTGGGAGGAGCAGAATTTTCCCAGGAAAAAACTATACCAACCTTTCTTCTTCATGCTGTTTTATTTGGTTCAAGCTGCCATGTAGGCCTCCCACATCCAGGGTGGCTGTTTTCCCTCATTTGCTGGCTCACAAATCCCTCACACATGCACCTATAAGCTTTACCTTCAGTGCTGAATGCTGAATGTTCTGTTCAAAATATATTTTGTTTAGTGGTTTGTGGAAATGAAGATGTTCCATTTAAAAAGTTATATGCATGGTGTAGTAAAAGAGATACTAGGCAGCTCTGAAGAGGGAAGTTATTTTATTTTATTTATTTATTTATTTTTGCTGCAGTCAGAGTACTGAAATGGATGCTGTTTCATTTATTGACATAAGATCTCAACTTGAGTACTCCAGTGAAATTATTGGAAGACATACACACTAATCTTTCAGATAAAAAAAAGTACCGGGGAATTATGTCAGGTTTCCACTTCCTTTTCCAGGTTTCTCTCTGAGATCCTTAAATCCTTGGCCAGATAAATACAAGGTTCTTATTCTAAAGGCAGAGTACACAGCCACTCAGTTTGATCACTAGTGTCTTATTATACTCAAAATTTAAACAAGGAAAGCTTAGCACAAATCTAGAGCCTAGAGTTTTTCAATACTTCAGAGCTTAAAAAAGAGAAGTTATCATTTTTTTCTGAGCATAAGAAAAGATATTAATCAGTCTTTAAATAACAGTCGCATCTAGGGAGTAATGATGACTGTATCCTTCAGTTGTTTTTACCTACTTAAATTGTTTTTCCTCGATGTACAATCTTCACACCTCAACATAAAGTCATTTGCCTGAGTTCTTTTTTAAAACCATAAGCTGCTGAGTTCCATTCAAAACCTACAGACTGAATAGGTCCAATTAGAGCCTGAGAATTTACATTTCTAGCTAGTTCCTTGTGATGTAGCTGACACTGGTCCAATAGTCCCTTCTGAGAGAAAGGGCAGTAGTGAACCATGACTTTTAAAGTAAATGGAGAACAGAGTGGTAGCTCCTAGTTGTTTCTGTAACAATGAGTTGTGCATCAAAATCAAAAACAGGGAAAGTTATGTTTTTACTTCAACTACTATTAATAACTAAAGCCCCTTATGTTTAAGCTTTATATCATTCTAATATTTTCCTTTTCATTTGATAGAAACACCTATTAAAGTAGGCAAAATGCCTGGGAAGATAAACAAAGTTATTGAGCTTTCTTTTCTAAGTCAACACTTTAAGTAACCACACATTTGACCATTGCATGTTAGGAAAGCTACCATGCAATTTAAATTTCAAATTAATATTACTACTAGAAAACACACTCGTAAAGAACAAGTTGCAAAAAATATCTTATTGTGTTACTTCCTAAAACAATAAAAACAGTGGCTTTCTTTTTTTAAAAAGGAGGACATTTGTTTCATTGTTATGTTTTTGGGGGGAACTTTTGAGAAATATTGTTTTACTATAAGTATTAAAATATAATATTGAGCATTTAGAAAACTATGAAGATTATTGAAAAGTTTTTCTACTCAAAGATAACAACAAATATTTTTGTGATTTTGTTCCCATGCTCTTTATGTAGTTTTATATGGATTGGGTGATAGTGAATATAAAATTAAAATTTCCATTTTTTACTTATATGCTAAAATAAAAATTTATTCATGTCTAAATATTTTTGAAAACCTCATTTTAGTAACTACTCAAACACCCATCATAGGGATATAATATGAAACAATTTCTTTTCCTTTGTTTGACCAAATAATTTTAAAGTGATCAATTCTCTAATTAACACAATCTACTCTTCCTAGCAGAAACCAGCGTTCTCAATTCTGGCCATGCTCACCTCTGCAAATGAATCACTGACACATAAATTACTCGTTATTTTCATAAATGAGAATGATGAATAATTGAATGTGATTCAAAACAGATGATGTCTGCCTTTAATACCACAATATCTTTAGTGTAGAGACTCAGCCTATTGAACACTCCTTAGAAGTTTAAATTAGAAATTGCAAGTTCAAATTTCTCTTTTTTCTTGGTATTTTGTATTATGATTAGATAGATAGTTTCTAGTAGTTTGTAATTATAATTAATTTTGAAAAGTACACCTTGATTATCCGATGTTTCAGATAGTTTCTTTCATACAAATACCTGGAAATGAAGTAATTTGGTTATTTTAAGACTTAACATACTCAAAAACCAAAGCAGCTCTTTTACATCTTGCTCTGTCCTCAAATCTTGTCTCAGCAAAGCATTCCCCTGGGAGGTAATATCCTCACAGATTGATTCAACGGCTCTCATAGCTCAGTGGCTTCCACAAACAGTCTTTATGTAAGTCTCTCTAATCATTACAACAGGACTCCTGACTCTTTTCTTGACAAGATCAAAAGGAAAAACTAATTCTTAAAAATTTTCTTAAAATTTCTTTCTCAAGTAGAAATCAGAAAATCTTTTATAACATCACGTAATTATAGCTTCTATAAAATATTTAAATAGATTATGTATGTATGTATATAAATCTAATTATGTATCTATGCAAATAAATAAGCAGCTACCATGTGTAACACAATTGGTGACAATGTCCCAGGATTTACCACAAAGACCTAAAGTCTTCTTAAGAAAGCATCGATTTCTCATTAAACAGCACCTGAGAGAATGCGTGTAGTCTTTGACTGCCTAACTTTTTGTTCTGAAGTATCTAATGGTTCAATCCAATAGAAAAACCAAACTCTTAGCTAGAAAAATCTGTTTAATTTATCCAAATTAAATCTCCAAATCAACATTCTCCTTAAACCGTGCGTAGAAACGTATTAAAGTGTTTCAGGCTAAAAATGTGGGACTCGCACTGGGCTTGTCCTTCTTCCTCGTGTTTCTTCCAGCAGAGATAACATTTAGCCGCTGGCTGTCCCGTCCACGTGTTACTGTCTTGTAACACTCAATACAGTCGTTAACTCTTCTACAGGTAAGCTTACCATCCTGTTCTCCCAAATTGTGCATTGTGGTTTGTATCTGAATCTTACATGATCAGAGGTGGGGCTTTGGGACCTGATCAGGTCATGAGGACCCTAACTTCAGCACCAGACTAACTCATTTAGGGATTCATAATTTGATCCCATTATTATGAAGTGATGAGCATCTAGGAGGTGGGACCTATTTGAAGGAATGGCTCATGGGTGTGACCACCTGTGATTCTTTCCCATTATCCCTGCTTCCTAGTTGCCAGGAAGTGGGCATCTTCCTTTCTTACTCATGTTTGCCACAATGTGTCTGCCTAGTTATAAACACAGATGCCGCCTAGCCAGGTAAGCACGGAGTGGAGACTGAAAGTAGCCTTTCTGCCTCGCAAGCTGCTTACATCAGATATTTTGCCATAGTGACAAAAACTGACAAGTGCAGTGCTTATGATCCATTTATGTCACCGCCTCTGATAGATTGTAGAAGACAGGACTAGATTATATCTAACATAGTCCAAATGCATAGTTACTATGGTTCTCTAGAGAGACTAACGGAAAAAAATGTGTCAAGTATTTATCCTCCATACCTAAAACATTTATGTGGCCTGGAAGCAGTGAAGAAAATACTTAAATAACTCTTAAAAGCAAACCAACCAACCAACCAAACAAACAAAAAACGACTTTACACATGGAGAATGAAAGGAGTTTGAGAAAATGGTAGGAAACCCATCTAAACCATTCAGACCCTCACTAGGGAGCTGAAACAGTAAATCCAGTGACCCTGTAGGGATGACGACAATGGCTTAGGGTTAAGAAGTATTTTTGGTTGCCACTTTTTTTTTTCACAGACCATTATTAGTCTTCCCCCTACTTCCTTTCTGTGACTTCGGGTCCTACTTATTTATTTACATGTTTAGGGGAAGGTATCTTCTTGGGGACTCACATGCTTTTATTCATAGTCATGTTCCCAGAACCTGGTATGATGTTGGGATACACTCAGTATTTTATAAACAGTAGCTAACATACCCATTTTGTCCTCTCTAGACCGTGTCATTAAAGCAGGAAATATATTTTATTTTTTCTTACTAAAATATTGCTTGAGATATGGCTGTTTTTGAAGAAATGTGTAGAATGTGTGTATGGGTTAATGTAATGTAACTTTGAATGGTCTATTCTGCTCAGAATGAACTTGTATGTAACATGACAGTGGACATTGAGAGAGACGAGCAAATCCTGCAGGTCAAAACAGGGTAGTGGGCTGCTGAACTACTAAGGGACCGAAGCAGAGGTAACTCTATTAAATACACACAGATGAATGTTTTGACTTATTTACAGAGAAAGGATTGTAATTAATATTGTAACCACACTGTAGATTATTTATGTTTCAGTTCATGGTTTCATAAACTGTGCAGTTCGTTCTTTAGTGTAAGTTCAATCATTCTCAGTTTTTCTTGACTTATTTTTTATACAAAATATTAAGTTAATTGACCCTTGGGAATTGTTTGAAAAAGATAAATTGCTCAGGCTGACCATTCTTTAGATCAAGATTTTGAGGTTTTGATGAATGAATCTCACTCTAAAATAGAGTTATGTTTTAAAAAATACAGCTTTAATATATTTTCTTCTTTTCTGGCAAGAACATATTTTATGAGGGGACAATAGGGTCCTGACAAAATATCAGATAAGAAGAGCCTATTAATCCATATCAACCTTATCTCTTCTTTTTAGTTATATACTTTATTTTGCTCCCAATACCATGTTTTGGCAGAAGTGCAGGCAAGATTACTTACTGCTTTATAGCTTAATATGAATTTGCATTTTCTTTGTTTAAAATTTATGCACTCTAAAAGCAAGATCTTAGAAGCTACCTTGAGTGTTGCCACTAACAAGGTGACTTCTGTTAAAGATCCCTGGAAAGTAGTCTATTGATCCATGAGGTGGTTAGACTTCACAGAATATTATTAAAACCCTTGCAGCTCTAAAAGCCTCACTATAGAAAATTAAAATATTTTGTAGTAAGTTGTGAATAAATACCAACACCTGAAGTTCTGTTTCACTTTTACATTAAGATTTAATTTTGATATATCTTCCCCAAATTATGCCTAAACATATTTCACTAAATGGCTTGTGGGTACTGTGACCATAAGTCACACTTATACCCACAAATTCTAAGCCTATGAGAAGGGCAGCCAGTCTTGCAAAAGACTGAGGCAGTCTGAGGATTTGATCGTCTCCCTAGCCATTATAACAAGCTGACGAAATACAAGCTAAGGGCTATGGTTTGTGCCCCTGCTCAGGCACAAAATAACGCAAGGCAAAGGGTAAGCTATACAAATATCTATTTGTGTTAACAGTAATATGTGTGTAGGGTCTTGAGCAGTGAGTCAAGGCTCTAAAAATTTTCTATATCCTTAAAATAAACTAAGTTAAAGAAATGTCAAAGCTGAACTGAAGCATAAAGCAAAAGTTGTAATTGAGTAAAAAATGTGGGACAGAAATGCAGGAGAGGTAGAATGGCTATTTCGGTTCTTGCAGCAAATGACAAACTCTAGAAGTTCAAGCATTGTTGGGTACAGAGGATTGAAATCAGTGTGCGAAATATGGGAATTGCAGGCCCACTTCGTGCTTCCACCTTTACAGTCTTTCAGGAAGTGATATAAATTGTGCTCTGTTTCTAAGACCAGACCTTCTCTAACCCCAATATCCTCACAGTCAGTAATTCCAAAATGCCTGCAGAAATTGCTAAAGGACTGTGCTACAAGATTATTCTCATAGAGAGAAAAGCAAACAACACACGGTCCTGCAAACAAAAATTCAAGCCATGTAAAGAAAACAAATTTGAGCAGGGTAACCAACAAAATTAATAGAAGTGTGTTGGTGGACAGTTGAAGGACAGATATCTAGGCAAGAAAGAACTGGCAATTAAACAGAGATGTTGGCACTAATTCAAATACAATGCATAGGCACAAAACTTATAAGAAATATTTTAAATAAGTTTATAGATACTAAAACAAAATGTAATAGGTGAAATAGATTTTTGACAAAGTGGAGATAAACAACAAATTAATGAACAGTCCAGATTTGAAGGAACTCACTAAGAATGCAAAGGTAAACTAAAAGATTAAATTAAGTAAGAAATGCTTAGAAATGTAAAATATAGATGAAAATGCTTTAGTATTCATCTTTTGCAGGAGTTTGCCAACTACCTGTGAGCTATATCCAGTGTGCTGACTGTTTTTGTAGATAAATTTTTATTGGAACACTCCTGTCTCCATCCATTTATATATAACTTATTACTACTTCTGTAGCTGAACTGAGAAGATCTGAATAGCTCTGACAGAGACCATATGGCCTTCTGGGTTTGAGATATTTACTACTTAGTCCTTTACGGCAAAAGTAAATATCAAAAGGTCAGTATAGAGAATGAGGTGACTAGAATAAAAGGTGAACAAAAATATTTGAATGAAGAGATATTTGCAACATTTCTACAATTTAAGAGACAGATAAGTTTGCAGATGAAAAATGAATTGTGAGTGCCAAGCTAGATAAATAAAAATAAATCTCTAGGTAGAAAATGTCATAAGAGCTTCAAGTTTAGATATAACATTTCCAAAGCTACTCATATAAGAAGATAAACAAAATGTGGAGACAGGACCTAATCCCCCACTGTTGAGGACAGGAGACAATGAAGAATATTTTCAAAATGCTGAGTAAAAATACAATTTAACCAAAATTGATGAGCAGTCAAGTAAACTTTGAAAAGTAAAGTTCAAATATAAACATTGTCGGTAAAACAAATTTTATTACCCATTGAAACTCACAAGAAAATTAATAGATGCATTTCAGAAAGAAGAAATGGTAAAGTTGGAAAGCATGGGAAACATTTTATAATGATGACCAGAAAAAATATGAATGATAGATCTTACTATGATTTGGACCTCAGTATTCCACAAAATGCCTACAAGTTGAAGACATGGTCACCAGATTGCCAGCCTGGGGCGCTTCTGGGATGTTGTTACATCTTTAGGAGTTGGAGATGGTGTCTGTTGGAAGGAAGTTAGATAGATCACAGTGTGTCATCATAGGGGATATTAAGACACCCGTGCTTGCTCTCTCACTCTCTCTCTCTCTCTCTCTTTCTTTCTCTCTCTGTCTTTCTCTCTCTCTGTCTTTCTCTCTCTCTGTCTCTCTCTCTCCAACACTCCCCTCCACCCCCGTATATTTGCTTTCTGAGTGCAATGAAATGAGAACAACTGAGCTTTCTCATGGACCCCAGAAAAAGGGAACTAAAGACGAAATCCTTTGAAAAGATGAGCCAAGATTAATCTTTCCTCCGTTTAGACTGATTATCTCAGGTCATTTATCATAACAACTGACAATAGACTAATACATATCTACAAATGATAAAGATTGTGCATTAAAAAGGATGAAACTGAAATAATTTTACAGAATTTGTTGCCATCAAAACAATAAGGAAAGCATACATTTTGAGCATTTCTGTAAAATGATCAGGAGGAGATTAGAACTGTTAAGGCTGTAAATGGATGACTGTGATTTAAATTTTTCTCAATATATATATTTGAAAATAGAGAAAAGCATGAAGTATGAATATATTGATAGGTTTCAGATCAACAGAAGGATATAACTGAATGTACAAGATTATCAATCCAAATAACGAGAGGAAAGAACAGAGTTAACAAGAAAACTACTACAAAATAAAAATAATAAACAATAAGTTTTTATAATGGTTTAAAATTAATGTGCAAAGACTAATTCTGCCTTATAAAAGATAGAAGATATCAAAATGATACTAATGTCATTCATAATGTTGTAATGAGTTAGTAAAATGAGATAAAGTATGTACGTAGTGCCCAGTCTGAGGTAATGAGCATTTAGTATCTGGTAGAAACTATTGCTCTGGTTCCCACTGATGTTTCTGTTGCTGGTATAACAGCACAGAAGGAAAGAAGTAAGTATGAGAAATAGTGATAATAAAAGAGCCATTAGCAGAACATCTCAGCTAAGCATCATCCAGGACTTCAAAAAATCAGTGACACATGTATGTTATCCATGCCTGATTGAAATGGGTTTGAAGTTGCTCTGACCACAGATGCCATCAACTGTCATTGTTGCTGACATTTTTAGCAGAGGTGCTAAGGATGGAAACAGGTTGGAAGATTTAAACCGTTTGGTGTTTTCTTAAAGGGCTGCTTCCTGAAGTCTTATGACAAGACCAAGGCTAAGAAGGATTTGGCAGTTATACATAGTGAACATTGAGACAATACATAATCAGTTGAGTTGTAATATTAAAAAACCAGAAAAATGGCAAGCTGGGAATTTGGAAGATCAGAGATTCCAGTAAATGTAGCTATAGGACAGTCACTCACCTAAACGCAGCCCACTGGACACCCAAGACTTATTTCATTTTCAAAGCCTCCTCTAATACTTTCATTTTCTACTCAAAGACAGCTTTTATAAATCCTGAGGAGTCTGTCAATTATACAAGCAAATAATGAATTATTTTTATCTTTAAATTATCTCATCACCTTGACAGAAATAAACATGTGGAAGGTTCTTCTATTTATAAAAGATGAAAAGATATGCATAGGAAGATTGTACCATAGTATTTGAACTTTTTGGCCAAATTGAGCTCAGATGTATCAAAATAAGTAATTCATAATTCTTATCTAACTCCTCAGGAAAAAGGGATAAGAATTATTTGGTTGTGGTAGTGTCTGATGTGTGCCTAGGCATGGAATTGTGTGTTCATATGTGTTTACTCTTGAGTCCTGTGGCATAGTAGGCAGGAACAATCTACCCTATATGGGATTCAGTACTACAATTTTTCTTTTTAAAATTTCCAGAGTCTTTTAAACTGTCAGGATTCCTCTCTCTCTCTCTCTCTCTCTCTCTCTCTCTCTCTCTCTCTCTCTCTCTCTCTGCCTCTCTCCTCCCTTTACAAGTGTTCAAGACCTCAGTCCTTCATCAAATCTTCTCTGCCCTCAAGCCACTGGCTGTAGCTATTGCTGAAACAGGCAGGTTTTTATTAGGAGGAAACTTGAAATTGTGCCCATTGATGGGGAAACAATAAGAAATGTAACAAAAGACAGAAGGATTAGAATTCTTCAAGCATCCTGGAGAGTAAGGCATTTGGAGGGACATTAACTCACATCCTTTGGTCAATCTAAATACAAGGTATCGAGAAACTCCTAAAGTGTCAGTGGTTACCTTCTCAGAGTCAGCAGAAGCCTTTGGCGCTCTGCAGCACTGTGTGGCCCTAGAGCTCAAAAAGGGGGGAAAACCCTCACATGCCAGAACCCCTTGGAAAAAGTGCTGTTTAATACTTTTGCTTTGAACATTTACAGTAAGGACAGCACTGGCATGGCAACTACGTGTATTTCTCCCGCTTAGTTACTTTGCAGCAGAGGTGGTGCTGGATACTTTAATCAGCACACCACGCCACACGTGGGGCATGAGACGACAGGGCTGGTCCATGTGTATACAGTCTTCTCGGCCCCCTTTGAACTGTTAAAGCTGCTGATGTTAATAAACTGATTTGTATCTTTTTCCTTTTTCTTGTCTGCATGATATGCTAGATATCTACAGTGGTTACTCATCTCACCAGAGGGACCGTAACTCACCAGCCATACGAATCTTTAGTGTGATGCACCCAGGATAGAAACAATTGGGATTTTACTCGCTCACTACAACTTTGTTATACCTGGCAGCAAAATGGTCAAACTCATTCAAGTGACCACAGGCAGCTAAGCAGAAGGGAGAATATGTGCACACATCTGTCTATACATGTATGAAAATGTAAGGGAAGCTTTTCCACTGGTATTAAAAAGGGTCGCTAACAAATCTTAAAATCTGTGAAAAGATGATATGACAAAAAAAACCTTCCTCGTTTTGTATAAAGAACAATATTCTCAGTTTTCTCTCAGGTAAGAAAAGAAAGGAAAAGAACTTGTTTTGTTGCCTGTCTGTTCTGATATGAACTATCTTGATGTATGCTTGACAATAGTCAAAGCTAGCTGCGGCTTTGGGGTCATGTTCTTATCTTAATCCCCAATGTCATTCATTGTTCTGCAAGGAAAAGCATTCCTAATTTCAGACTGCACCAGAGACCTGCAGGCCTCCCGGGAATACATGACGCAATATTTCCACCTTGGACTTTGGCAGATTTCATCACCTTTTAGAGCTGATAGCAACTTGCAGACAGCAGCAAAGAGATTGAGACCACTGATCATAAAGGATGAATTGTGCCTGTTTCGAGTTATCCAGTTATTTTAAAAGTGAGCTATTCTCCTTTCTGACAGGTGTTAGACATATTACCATGAAAAGCCAGAGCCTTATGAAACGCAGTTATGCTTTAGCAAACTATTCGTAGGAGAGCTATATTATAATGGCAGAAAACTGTAGGGATTAAGTATAACTTAAGGCAACATCATCACGTTTTACTTCTATATTTTTCAGAAATTTATTCATGTAAAGTCAGAGTTCTGCAGGCTTTTAGAGAAAGTGCTGCACAACCCACATCAGACATTTCTAACACAGGATAAAGCTATCTTTCCAAGCATAGTACATGGATGTTCTAAAAATGACTTGAATGTTTTCAACTATTAAATAGTGATAAGGTATTGTGATTATGTGTTTACGAAGGCTGTATTTATATCCTAGTATTCTGGTACTATGGGCTGGGAGCAACAGTAAGTTGGCCCATGTGGAAAGGAAGTGATGAGATGGAAGTGAACAGTTCTAGTAGGAGAACGGAAACAGAACAGCAAACAAGTCCAACGGGACTTCCCATGAAACACTTCACTAGAGTCATGCATACTAAATCTCTTGACAAGGGCTGTCATTAGCTTTCTGGCTTTATCTTTGAACTGGTTTCAGGAAAACCACTTCCCAATATTCATATTTATTTACAGATGTACCTGATCAAGTTTCTAAGAAAATAGCAGAAGGCAAATAATTTTCTGGTTGTGGTTACTCATCTCACCAGAGGGACCATAGCTCGCCAGCCATTGCTGTACTGATCTTTCGTGGTTTCATGGCGGTCAGCATTTTGACTGTGACCTTGTCTCTACCTGGAATCCTTTAAATTGGCATTACACGGGATTATTGTTTGAAATAGCATAGAATTGGGATTAAGAACACAGATTGGGAACTGGATTTTATTGGTTTCAATTGTAAACGTGAAAATTACTATCGGTGTGTTCATTAACTCTCCCGTGTCTCAGATATTTTTTTCATATGGGGATCATGCCATCCATTTACTCATAGTTCTACTGTTTTTCTCTTTTCTCGATACTGTGATTTCAACCTAGAACTTTCACACTTCGTGATGTCTCTGACCCTTTTTAATTCTTGTGTTTTGGGGCAGAGTCTGCTAAGTCATTGAATTGTCCAGACTGGGGTCGAATTTGTAGTATTCCTAAATTAGCCTTCCAGAAAACAGATTACGTTGTACACCACTGAATTCAGCTCTGTGGCTCTATTTTTTTTTGTAGTTTCAGTTTCTCATAGTTGACAATATCTGAAAATATTAAATTAAAAAATTCCACAAAAATTTGTGAGTTTTAAATTGTACTTTGTTCTTAAGAGTGTAATGAAATCTTACGCCACCCTGTTGTTCCCTATGTATTGCTCAAGTCATTCCTTCGTTCAGCACAGCCACCCACTGGATATTTGCCACCTGCTCCTTAATTACCCAAATGTCATTGCAGTTTTGGATGGACTGCTAGCTTCTTTTTTTTTTTTTAAATGACTAAGTACATTGTATTTCTAAACTACTGGTAGAAAATATTCTGAAACCTACAAAAAAGCAAGATATTAACTCTGCCTTGTATTATTTCTTTTAGAATATTTTGTACTTCTCTAAGTCATAAAAACATATAATTTCTGCTTTTAAAAATAGAACTAAATTCTGTTAGGGATAACACATATGTCTACATGCATCATCTAAAAGAGAAGATAAATAATAATTGTATATTTACATAAAAACTTTCAATTTTACATAATGTATTAGTACTGACACATTTACATTAAATCTAAGTACAAGAATTGTGGAATCAAATCTGAAGTTGATGATTAAAAGTTACATGAGTGTAGATAAGGAGCAAGGAAGGTAATATTTATTTACACTAGGAATCAGATTTTTGTAGAAGATATTTCAGTTTTGAAAGTTCCTTTTGATTCATACCTATTACAAGATGTTAAGAAGTTCACTATTAGTGATGCACAACTTGCAGGCAAGGACTATGTAGTTTTTCTGAGAAAAGGGACATGATTAGACACACGGAAATGCATGCCGCATGAGGAAAAATGCTGGCATAACTGTAAGTAATAAGACAGCCAGTCAAATCAGCTGGCTACATACTATATATGCTGATGCTTGTGT
Source organism: Ctenodactylus gundi (assembly GCA_004027205.1). Lineage (NCBI taxonomy): Eukaryota > Metazoa > Chordata > Mammalia > Rodentia > Ctenodactylidae > Ctenodactylus > Ctenodactylus gundi. The sequence goes on along the minus strand of PVKB01003623.1, from coordinate 13,369 downwards.
TAAAAATTATCTTAAATCAACACAAAAAGAAGCACAACTAATGAGAGTAAAAGTAGAATTCTGAAGGAGGGCAAATAACATATGAAAAAGCAGGAATAAAAATGAGCTGCCAGAGCACCCATGATAAACTCTGCTCATTTAAAAAACTTTAATATATTCCTTCCATCCACCACCTTCAAATATTTGCCACGCCCAGGTCTGCAGCCTTCAAATAGAGGATCACATGAGCATTGCTACGATGTAGATTATCAGTGGACACTGCTGTTCATAGGCCAAAATACATACAAGAGATATGAACAAAATTTTAATGAAACCATATGTACGTATATAACAAAAATATATTCTGGTATCAAATTAGGTCTTGGTCAAAATGTAAATTGAAGACTGAGACTCCCTCTGTATAGTGTGACCAGTGCGCGTGTGTTCGCCCTCCCTGTCGACTTTCCTCCCCTTTTGCTCTGAGTGGTGTGGCAGAGACTGGCGATTCTCTGTTTTCCACGTAGTAGGGGTGGTCCGTAATGGACACGGGCGGGAAGGTGAAAATCCCGTGGAGTTGAGAACCCAGGGTCCCTCCTCTTCCCTCACCTTCTTTCCTTCTTCTTGATCTTTTCCCCTCCCAGTCTCACTCTCTTAGCAGCTAAAACCAGCAGCAGTTCTTCTTCAGTGATTCCAACTCGTTGAATAAGCATCTCTTTCTTTCAATTTTTGTCTTTGCATATACTTTCTTCCTTTCAAAATATGCATTTTTCTCCTTTTAATTTTTAACTTAGTCTTTGTTTTGTCCTTGAAGATTCAGATCAAACATAGCATCTTCTCTGACAAGTTCTTCACCTCTAGGAGGCGGGATTCTGTCCTTCTCTGTGAGTTCCTAGCTGGCCTCACAGCTGTACTTAGTTCTTGTCTTATTTCAGAGATAACTAGTTGTTTTTTACATGTACTTTTCTCATAAATTGTAAGTTTTCAAATCCAGGAACCCTGTGTGACTTGTTTGGTACCCCTGGTACTAAGGGGATGCCTGAGACACAATAGGTGCTCTGCAAATGGGAAAAAAGTAATATATATATATAAGTAATATATATATATATATATATATATATATATATTTATATATATTTATATATATATATATATAAAATTCTAAGACTGGACATGGTATCTTGTTTAAAAAGAAAAATTCACAGCCATAGACAATAACTTGTCTCCTATTCAGGAATAATTTAACCTTTTTAGAATTCCTCTACTCAAAGTCATAGTTTTGTGAGCAAAGTAAAATTTTAAACTTTTTAAGTCACTCACTTGGCTGGTAGTACACATGAAAAGGCAAAATACTGAGCAACTTAAATGATATCTTGACTAATTCTCAGAAATTATTGGGCAGTCCTCTCTCCCTCCCTTCTTTCCTTCCCTTCTTCCTTATCTTCCTTATGTGTAAATATTCAGACAAGAGCAGGACCACATGTAAAACCAGAACACTTAGATGTCACCTGCAGTGACTGCTGCTCGCTCCTCTCTCTCTCTCTCTTTTCCAAAGACGGAGGGAAACATCCCTTTGAAGAGGCCCTCAGGATCCACTAGGGATTTCCAGACATTTCAGCACAACTAAGTCATACACACACACACAGAAATTAAGTCTTTCTTTGGTGTGTAATGTCTGTAGGCTCTTGTGAAACTTAAAATAAGATTCATTTAGAATGATATGGCAGGAAGTAGACTTAGGCAGCCACTGAAAAATGTCTGCAAAGAAGGGAAGAAAACTCAAGTAATTTCTCTGGCTCTTAAGCAAGGCAGTTAAACTTCACATTTTTAAATAATCCCCAACTCTATGAATTGTCTCCTGATTAAACCATTTGAAAGGTTTAAACTACGTCTAGCAGCTTGTTCTTTCTTAGATCTCTTGCATTGGAATTCTTCAAGCTTAGAAACCTCTTTACTCCAGACCTCTTGGGGGCTTATTCATTTTATTCAGATTTAAAACTGAGTTCCACTTCCCCTCATGACCCTTGCTGACTGCACAGCCACAGGGTGTACGCCCTGTCTCTTCCAAGCTCAAAGATAAAGAAACTCTAAGTTGTCCTCGATTTATGTCATCAGAAGATTTCTTTATTAATAGATCCAAACTTTTAAAAGTCAATTAAAGTTAGATTGAATAAGATCCTGTGATTTTATGACATTTCACCATCATATTATGAAGTTAATCTGTTTTATTTTATAACTGGCCTGAATATTCCAAGACAGCAGTTGAATAAAAAGAAAGAATAATATTAATTTCAAATCATGGATACATTAAAATGAGAAATGTTCTATTCAGGTAAACTCCTTAAACTTATGAAATATTGCTTCTTCCTGTTGTCACATAATGTCAATTTTGGACTATAAAGTCTTGCCTAAATTCAGTGTGAAGGATGTATAATCTGAAAGCAGAAATAGTAGGATGCTAAGCTGAAACATATCTTTGTATTTAATTGCAGGATAGCATGTAAAGCAAACATTATAGCAGTCACTATCTATATGCACATCTATACATAATACACATTCTCTTTTTTCTATACAAACATCACTTTTAGTTGTTAATAGCCTATTATGTGATTTAGTGGTATTGGAGATAATGGTCAGTTTGGGAAGTAGATTTTAGGTGTGATTTTAAGTCAAGAGAAAATATTTTTTAGTTGAGATGAGATATATTGGAATCTATTTTTAACAAAAATGACAACAAGCAGTAGAACTTCAATCCAATAAAATAAAGTTGTTTTCAAAAAAGGCTATACATAATATTAAATCCTAGGTTTGAGAGAACACAGTGTTAAGTGTCTAAAATATGCTTGGTAGAATGGAATTCCTGTGTAGAATAAATAGTGTTTGATTAAATCTATTTTTTGCTCACAGGACAAAACATTGTGCTTGACCAAAATTAAATTTCATCTACAACCCACACATTACCATAATGTGGACTTTTAAAGTTATTTGATATTTCTCAATCAATGCTTTCAGTATTTTCTCTTTGTGCTTAATTTTTCAGATTTTCACTTTGATGCTTTCTGGAGAGTTACTTATTTTGGTATTTTGGGTTCTAATATTCTTTAGTCACTTCAGTAGTGAATTCTTTTCCTAGATTTGAAAATGTTTCTGCTATGATCTTAGACAATAAAATTTTTATACCTTGGATTTTGTCTTCTACCATTTATCTAGCTCATATTATTCTTAAGTTTTATTTTGTTTGTCTGTTTTTGGACTTTGCAATCACGTGGCTGCTTTTGGATCCATTTTTCATTATCTCCTCTTGTCTGTAGGCTATCACAATCTCTCCTCAGATTGGTTATTCCATTCTTATAGTTGATTTTTTATATGGATTTACACTTGTAACCTATAATTCTTCACAATAGTGCTCTTTCACATCTTATATTTTTAAATTCAATATTTGTGTCTTTTTCTCTTTTTTTTACTTTCAACTTTGCTATATTTTATTTTTCCCACTTTTATTAATATATACATATACGTACATTATATAATACATAATACTTACAAGGAACTTGAGTATTTTGTGCACATATGTATCACATCAACATTACAATTATCTCCCATTTTTGGCCATCCTATACCCTCCCCCCTAACTTCCACTATCACATCAATTTGGTTCTATAGAAGGCCTGCATTTAAGGTTTCCCAAAGCAGAGAAACCATGCGTTATTTAACACATTTAATCTCCTGTGCCTGGCTCGTTTCACCACTCCAATCACCACTCTTTAGCTCAGCTTCCCCCTCCCAGAATGCGCTGCAGTGGCCATATCTTCTCTGAGTGCATTGTGTCTTTTTCTTTAAGCACATTGGATACTTTGTTAATTAAATCTTTTCTCGCTTATCCTCTTTAAGCTCACTGCATAACTTATAAATATATATCTTTGTTACTTTTTGATATTTTAGAACATTTTAACTATTTTTTTAAGTTCTTTCCCTGAAACATACTTTATTTCAGGGTTCATGAGATTAGCTTTTTGTGAGTTAAAGAGATTTGGGGACATCTTGCTGCTTCCCCTCAGCTCTCTATTATATTATATTATTTTTTTTTTGTACTGAGACTTGAGGTTCACCTAGGACAATAAAACTCAGTCACTATAGTGAAGATGTTTATACATAGAGATGTGTCCCTCTGGTGTGATTATGGTTTTGGTTATGTTTTGGTGTTCGTGCACCTTTTCTGACAATACAAAAGGATCAGTCTAGGTCAATGTGCCGCAAGAAAAGAACAACAACCAGTTACGTCAGCATCCACAGATCCAACCATATTTCAGTCACACAGTTTAAAACTTGTTTTTACAATTTTCTCATTTTGAAATACAAAGCAATGAAAATAAAAGAGTATATGTGACAAGTAGGTTCGGATATTGAAGCTGAAGGAAGTAGAAACCGGAAGTTAGGGGAAAAGTAGTTCAGAAAGAAATGAGACTTTGATGGTAATGTTTTCACATCTGGAATTGAGGAAAATAGAGTTTGAGAAGTTATTTGCATGACCGAGAAAATGAGAGAGAAAGAAGTTTAACTGGAGGTAATGACAAACTCTAAGAATGTTGGAATTAATTAGTACACTAAGAGAAACTTGAGTTTGAATCCTCCACACACTTGTTTTGGTGACTATTAAAGTGGCATGATAGTGAACAGTGCCATCTAACCTAAACGATTGTTTTTATTTCCCACTTCAAATATACAGACATCACACATGCACCACACACTAAAAGTATCAGAAAAAGACCTACACACATACAAGAACACAAAAGTAAATAATCTCCTTAGTCAAAATTTGCCCAATGTGCTATTTCCCTTTAATTAAAAAATAGAGATACCAATGTCACAGCACTTTGGGCCACTGAAGTCTTGCCTTATGATTGTGCCAATTAGTATTTGTGCTCCCCTGATTCGTTTTCTTGCCTGCCAACGAGAGAAGTATCTGAAGGGTCTGGCGCGGTGCGGGGTGGGGGGGGGCATTCTCATTCTCTCTGTAGGCAGAGCTCTGTTAGATGTCAGCTGCATTATCGTGGGTGTGATAAACTGAGAGACTTTGTCTCTTTTTTAATATTAGAACTCTTCAGTTGGGGCAGAGGGCAAAATGAAATTGGACAAGCATCCATGTTTTCACTGATCTCAGGAGTTTTTTGTTTGTTTGTTTTTGTTTTTTTTTTAATCCCCACCTTCTTCCCTTCACAACAGTTTAACGGTTTCTATCTGCTATTTACTTACCTCTCTTGGTGAGCATCCCGTGCAAAACCTCTTAATCTGACCTACCCCCGCCCCCGACATTTTTACCCATTCCAAACACTCTATTAACAGCTCTTGAAGAGTATCTATCTAGTCCATGAATTCAGTGATATTTATGGCTCAGCAAAGAAGGGTCTTTTCTGACTGATATTCAGTAGCATCTTGGAGTTGATGGGACAAAATTTACATGAGTACAAAACTAAGTAACTTTATTTCTTCATATATATATATATATATATATATATATATATATATATATATATATATATATATTTGATACCTAAAGCTTAAGGTGAACTTGAGTATTTTGTGCACGTATATATCACGTCTGAGTTACAAACCCTTCCCCTCTCTTTTTTTGATCCCTCTGCATACAATCCCCCTAATTCCCACTATCCCCCATATAGTTCTATGAAATGACTATCTTCTGAGTTTCTCATGTTAGACCAACCACTCGATATTTAACCTTTCTCTTTCTGACTCACTTCACTGAGGATGATGTTCTCAAGCTGCATCTATTTACCTACAAAAGCTTCAAAACTATTTGTTTTAATAGATAAGTAGTACTCAGTTGTGTACATATACCACACTTTTTGTAACCATTGGTCTGTTGATGGGTATTTTGGTGACTTCCACATTTTAGCTATTGTTAGTTGTGCTGCTATGAACATAGGTATGCATATGTCTCTTTTATATGATATTTTTAACTCTTTTGGAAAGATTCTCAGAAGAGGTATTGCTGGATCAGCAATATTTATTTTAATCCTCTTGAGGAATTTCCACACTTCCTCCATGGTGATTGTACCAGTTTACAATCCTACCAGCAGTGCAAGAGGGTAGGGCTACTGAGAGTGTGAAGTGTGACGTTTCCCACACAGGTACAAAGCTCAGTGACATTTAAGGGGCTTGAAGAGTGCTGACTCTGGACTACTCCACCCCTGGGTCACACTGATCACAACTATTTCATGCCGAAGTCAGTGTCCTATGGATCTCCCAATTCCTTTTTAAGATCCTTAACCAGCATTGTTCCCTTGCTCCTTTCTTTTCTGGTTTAGATTTGACATTTCTAACTTGGTTACCACACTCTAATAATTTCCTCTCTTGTGACATCCTCAATAACCTAATCAGAGAAATCCATTTCCTGTGACCATCTCACACACTAGGCCCATTCTCCTAGTGGGAGGATAGTTGGGTTGGGTAGGCACTGGTGGTTGCTACACTGGGCACTATTTGCTGTAGCCCTGAGGCTTCTACTGTGTTTGACTTATTCCCACAGGGACTGTATTTCTCTCCCCCTAGGACAAAATTTCTTACATTCACACCTTGAAGGAAGAGAGGTTTATTTTGGCTTACAGTTTAAATGAATCTAACCTAAGGTCACAAGCTCCAGTGGAAAAAATCTGCACAACTGAATGGCATGGCAGAGGAAAACTGTTCACGACATGGCTACCAAAAAGTGGAATATAGGAGAGAATTCACTCTTCAACATCACACTCTCAGGAATATGCCCCTTTTTACTGGACTTCACCTTTGAATGTGAGATGTTTGGTGGACATTTTAGACCTAACCCATAACATTCAGCCCCTGGTCCTTGAAAAACTCAGGTATGTCTGATTAACAAAATGCATTTAGTCTATCACTAAGAGTTGCCAAAATCCTAACAAGTCCAGAATTGGTGAAAATTCCTACACCAAAGTCAACTCTGAAACTCCGTATAACCTCTTAACTGTTAACCCTTTTAAAACTCACAAAATTAAACACTTTCAATGTACAATGATGCAAGACAGACATTCTCATGCTAAAAGGGAGGAACCAAAGGATAGATCAGACCAAAGCAATACCAAAATCCAACAGGGAAAACATTGAACCCTTTAGCTTTATGTCTAGCACCTGGGGGTGGGGGGTGGGGGGGAATACCATGCAATGTGAGGTCCAAAAACTTTGGCAGCTCTGCTCTGATTGTCTGACAGGTTTCAGCCCACATAGCTTTTCTCTTGGGTGTGTTCTTGTGTTGCAATTTCACCTGGTAGTTGTTCCACATTTCTGACATCTCCAATTTTGGGGGCATCTCCATAAAACCTTTTCTTCACTTTTCTGGGCCTATATACTCTTCTCTCAGGTGCAAACTATTTGGCCTCCCACACCATTCTCTGAAAATTGGGAAGAAGCCTCCCTGGCCCCATAACTTTTGCATTCTGACAACTCTAAAATCAGTCCCACGTGGAAAATATCAAAGTCTGCTTCAGGATTATGGCCAGGCCCTCCTGAATCACACCTGTACTAGTCTCCGAGTGCTTTATAGGTTAATCAAATGAAAATGAATACTTGATGGCCTTTCTACAGCAGAGATTTCAGGAGTTCTTTTCTCAAACAAAAGCTTTGCAATTTTGAATCCTCTGGTCTGGAAAAAGTGGGGCTTTTCTGATTTCTGAGATGTTTTCAAGTCATATTTGCTATTGCCCTGAATTAATATATTTGGATTTTTTATAATTCCAAGATCGTTGTATCATTTTGCATCCCTAAATCCACGTTTATAAGTTCTACTTGCTCTACATCCTATTATCACTTGACAGTATCAGGTATTATTGTTGACAGTGTGATAACTTCAGCCATTTAATAGGTGTGTATTGATATGTTATTATGGTAATTTTACTTTTATAATTATCTTAGGATAAACCTTTTTTATTTAATGTCAACTTTTTGTGGGTCTATTTATCTGTAACATCTGTTCAAATCTTTTATCCACTTCTATATTGTAGCCTTTTTTTTTTAATATTGTGATAGAAAAATTCCACACTTTGTATACCAATTCTTCATGAGTTATTGGAATTAAAAACATTCCTCCCTATTCTGACTTGGATTTAAAATGTCCCCAAGTGGTCTCATATATTTAGAAACTGGGGTTTTGAAACATGATTGCCTCCTGGGGCACTATTCTTAGCAGTACATGGATGAGCTCATAGCTGGAGGTACCGGGGCCCAGCGCATGTGACCAGGAGTGTTTCTTGTCCCTGGAGGTCCCTGTCTCTCTGCTTCCTGGCTGCTGTGGACTAGCAGCTTTCCCACATCGTACTCCTCCATGTTTCTGCCATGCCTTTCTGTCTTGAAGTCAAGCAATCATGGATTGAGCCAATGAGTACTTCTCCTTTGAGTTGCAGGTGTCAGGTATTCTGAACTGGTGGCAGTACATCTACTACACTTCTCATTTGTGGTTTCTCCTGCTCGCGCTTTAATTTCTTAGTATTATCTTTAGATGATGGTAGTTTTAATTTTGACTAAGTCAAATGTGTGTGTGTATATATATATATATATATATATATATATATATATTGCATATATGTGTATATGTATATTTTTGTTTTCTGCTTTTTGTATTACATCTAAGAAGTCTTTCCTTAGCTGTATGTGAAAAAAATATTTACTATTCCTACTTCTAGATTTATACTATTTTGCATTTAGCTTTTGCATTTGGGTTGAAAATCTATTCATGTTATTTTGCATATAATGCAAGGTGTTGCTTATGGTTCATGGAGCACAGTGACCCTGGGTTCCTGCTTCCCAGGGACCATCAAGTCCTCAACATATGCAGAGGAATACAAAATAGTTTAAAAATATATAAATGTGTTTCATGATATACAAGCAGTCCCTAGTTTATGGCGTCCTGAGTTACAATTTTTTGACTTTATGATTGTGTAAAAAAATTCATATTCAGTAGAAAATGTATCTTGAATTTTGATCTTTTTTGAGTGGATACAATACTTTTCTTCATGCTAGGCAGAATATGCCAGCAACATGATGAATGTTAAATAACTTATACTCCAGTGTATTATGTTGCTAAGTTGTGTTTGTGGTTTTTCAGAAGGTTAAATATATTAGATGTTATATTTGACTTAAGTTTCAATTTAGGATGGATTTCTGGGGGATGTAACACCTTTGAGTATTGAAGAAAAAACTGTATAAAATGTTCCTCAAATAACACAAGATATCAATTACATATAGATTTATCACCAAGCTATCACAAATGAGGTATATTCTTTTGACACAAATCCAAATTTCTGTCCCCTTCATTGAAAAAAATTCTATTTATAGTCTTTAAGGAAAATTGCTGTTGGTTTAAAAAATCTGTACTATGTGCAGGGAACTGAGTCTACAGTTTGCTTTACTTTTGACAGTCTGTCATACTGGTGATCGGTGCTTCAAGTTGAAGTTCTGCCTGTTGGATTTTTTAGACAAGAGACATCTTAAAGTGGGTATAATAGTAAAGCATATGATATCTCAGTTTTTAAATATTCCAAAAGCATATTTATTTGCAAACTCAGGAGCAAAATATGTGATACTCATTGTGTCCATTGATGGGATTATGTCAACTTGATGGAATTAGGACCTGCACCTCTGTTAGTATTAGGATTTGTCAACCACCCTAGAGTGGGGTTTACGAACTTGTCGGGATTAGAGTGTGAATCATTTGTGGGCTGGCCAATGAGAGAAGAGCACCCACCCAGATGTGGGAGGGTCAACTGGAACTCCAATGGTATAAAAGGGAGGAAGCGGGACAATTGCCCCCGCTCTTCCTCTGGGAAAGCCCGGCCTTTGCGATTGTCTACAGACACCGCAGATCATCAGGACAGGTTCATTCCCATCTCGACTTGTGTTTGTCTGTCTGTTGCTGCCCTTCAGTTGCCCATCTTCACCTGAGATCTACAACAGATTCTGCAGTCCCGGTCAGAAGATCTACTGCTTGGCTGAGTAGCCATCTTGGACCACCTCTATCATTGGACTTGTAAGCCTTCCTAATAGACCCTTTTGTGTTAAGATCTGTAAATCCTATCTAGGAACCCAAACTAATACATTCATATTAGAGAAACCATTTATTATTTAACATTCTCTCTCTGACTCACTTCTCTGAGCATGATAGTTTCAAGTTGCATCATTTACCTAACAAAGACTCTAGCCTATCTGCCTTTATATGAATAGTACTCACTGTGTGTATATCACAGCTTATGTATCCATTGGTCTGTTGGTGGGCAACAGTGTCTTCCACATTTTAGCTATTGTTAGTTATGCTGCTATGAACATGTGTATACATGTATCTCTGTTATAGTATGCTTTTAACTCTTTTGGAAAAACTCCCAAAAGAGGTGTTGCTAGATCAAAGAGGATATTTATTTTCAACCTTTTGAGACATTTCTGTACAGAATACAGTTATGTCATAAAACTAAATGGAAGGGGGATAGTGGGAACTATTCGGGAGGAGGAGGAGAAGAGAGGGTCAAAAAGAGAGAAGAATTTGTAATTTTGCTGTGATATACATGTGCACAAAATACTCAAGTTCAATGTAAACATTATGTATCACATATACATATATGAAAAAATACATCTTACTGTTATTAGAGAATTTCGTGTTATATTTCTAATTTTAAAAGTAAATTGCACAATATTTTTTGATAAGGGGAAGAAACCGAGAACCTTCACACTAAAGTACCTTCCCAATCCACTTCTTACTTTTGATGTTGAGACAGGGTCTTGCTATGTTGCTTGGGTGAGAATTGAACTCGTGGTCTTCCTGTCTCAGTCTCCCAGAGTGTTGGGATTATGGGCCTGCACCAAAAATTTTAAAGAATGAATTACTTAAATCACCATTACTTAATGGTAATGCTTTTGTGTATTTTATGTTTGAAAATAGGTTATCTGTTTCTCGCTTGGCATATCATCTTTTCATTTCTTAGGTTCCCTACATGTGAAACTCAAACCCACCTCTTTCAATCTTTTTTTCCTTTTCCATTTTTTTTTTTTTACCTGAATAGATTCAGCAGAATTTTTCTATCTTGGTCTGTGTCCAGATAGTTTCCAGAGTGTGTAATTACAGTCCAACTATTATTTTGTTGTATTGATCTTTAAAATCTATGTCACCCATGTCAGAATAAAACTAAATATTTAACACCTTGGCACATCTTTCTTAATTTGACTCGTATCTCGTGTCCTGTCTTATTTACACATATACTATGATCCTACGAACCAGGCTACAGCTCTTCCCGGTTATTTCTCTGGTTCTCACTTCTGTTCTGCCTGTGTAACGCTTTCACACTACTGTGTAACCCTGCAATGTGTTTAACCTTTTGTTTTTGAAGTCTCATAATTTAACTTATCCAACACGTGCAAAATGTTTTAGGTTCTTTAAAATATGTTAAGTGTTTACCTTTCTATGGTTTCATTTTGCTTGTGTGTTGTTGTCACATGATGTGTTGGTTGGCTATTGTTGCTCAATTATCTCAAAATCAGTGGCTTAAACTCAAATTTTTATTACAGTTCTGAGGGCCAAAAGTCTGAGATGGGTTTCATTGTGCTTACATCAATATGTTATTAGAGTTGTATAGTTTTCTATATCGTATGTGGGGGGTTAAGAAACCATAGTTTCCGGCGTGCTTGTCATCTGACTCCTTCATCTACCTTCAAAGTCAGCATTGAAGCAGGATGATATCACTCCCTGGCTCTGGCCTTTTGCTTCCACAGCCATATCTTCCTGTTACGATATAGTTGTCTTCCACTTATAAGGACGCTTGTGACTATAAAGGCTCACACAGATCTTCCAGAATAATATTTCCACCTCGAAACAGTTAGGTGCATATGAAATGTCTCTTTTGTCGTATAAAAATATAGTCACAGGTTCCAGAGGTAACATGGGTATTCTTTGGGATCATTAATCAACCCACCACACACAGTGTTAAATGAATTGCTGTGTTTCCCCCATTTTTATTGGTATATATGCGCAATATACAATGGTACATTAAGCTTGAGAATTTTGTGTGCATATATATCACACCACCACCACTGTTCCCTCCGTTCTTCCCTCATTCTGACCCTCCTGTCCTTTCGCCTCCCCCTGACTCCCAGTATCTCTCTCATTTTACTCTATAAAAACTGCTTATAGTGGGTTTCTCATGGTAGAGAAAGCATGTGATATTTAACCTTCTGAGCCTGACTTACTTCACTAAGCTAAGTACATTTATCTACAAATTCCTTGAATCTATCTGTCTTTATGGAAAAGTCATATTTCATTGTGTACATATACCACATATTTTCTATTCACTAGTCTATTGATAGATATTTTGGCAACTTTTCCAAAGTCTTTATTTTCAATCAAAAATGTTCAGAGATTTTGAATAATTCTCAGAGTTACTTCCATCCAAAGTCCTTGAAATGCCTTTGATTCATGGGTCAAATTTCAAATCTATCATATATCTCTGTAAGTGAAACATATGATAATTTCTATACAACATGTCTTATTTTAAAATTGAGGTATGATAAATCAAACTGCACTGCACCACTTTTGGTCACTTCATCTCCAGTAAGTAGTGAGTGTCAGGTGCATTCCAGCTCCTACAAGTGGATGACTAAGTTATTACATGAACAAATTCACTAGATGACCTGAAAAATTCTTTTCAACTACAAGATCCTTTGATCATAAAGTAAAAGAGACTAAAGTAATGCTTTCTAAAACCCAGAAATTTGGTAATTTCTACATAACCTTCAAGTTGAAAAGTGCCAAAATTTGCATGGGCAGTTCCTCATGTGAAAGGACAATTCAAGGCAGCCCAATTAGGTAATGGCAGTGACACAGTAGTACTCTGAACAGTACACAGCCATCCCAAGGTGTTGTCACTCTATTTGTGGGAAAAGAGTTTTTGAAACACTTTGGCACCAAATAATTTTTTAAAGTGAGAGATATGTATGTGGAAGTATTAGAATATCATGAAATAATGACTAAACATAAGGAATATTTATCAGGATTGAAATAAGGTTTGAAGCTTGAATTTCATTTTTAATCTCCCCCAGTCAGTAAAGTCCCAAAGCTGCTTCCCATAATATTTATGGAGGTATTCTGCTCAGATTTCCTTTTGTAAGAAAATCAATTGTTTAGTGGCAGGGAGTAGCATTATTTGACAACTTCCAATTGTAATATTTACAGCATTCAGTACAGCTTTAAGTGTCAGTATCTCGCTGTGCTAAGGAAGTTCCCAGCTAATGACCAAAACATTAGAGGAGCTACTAGGCATCACACTTTTATTTTATTTTGTTTTGTTTTTTTGTTGATGCAGGATCTGGCGCTGTAGTTCAGATTGGC
>PVKB01003622.1:0-188594 GCA_004027205.1 Ctenodactylus gundi | reverse complement strand
ACCTTTAAATTAATTACCTAGTGAAATCCAGAGTTTTATAATTATTATTTTGCTTTAATACTGAGCCCTTTATGTTCAATTATATGCTTATAAATGCGATGGAACATCACAATTGTATAATACTAGAAAATAGATTAATTTTGCTTTTTATGATAATTGATTTGTTAGAATCTCTAAAGTTATTAGTCCTTTGTAATAGAGTTTAAACAATTTTATACTCCTTTTTTATAGTTGCCTTTGAAATTCTAATAAATTAATTTGCATACTCAGAAAACTAGGTTTGTGACACAGAAAATCTATTTGAATTACAGAGTTGCATATAATTTTTCTTTCTTAAAAATACTAAATTCTGTAAAGTTACTATTTCAGTTACTTGTCCAACACAATGCAATCCACTCTATGCATATCAATACTTATAGAATAAATTATTTGTACGTTTTTGTCAGTTATAGCCACTCTTTAAACTTTGAAGAATATCAGCAACTGTTAGTTAAATGTGGCTTTTCTATTCCAACACAAATTGGCTTTTCATTGTTTATGACATATGCAAATAAACCTACATTTTGTCTTTGCTTAATTTATTGCTTTTAATGTACATTGAAATGTGTTTCTAAATGGATCCATGGCTCAGAGGCTACCTTGCTAGGAACAGCCCTGGTTACGCAGAGTTGAGCAGATGGGCTAGAATTATGTCCAGAACCATATGTACTCAACAAAATGTTTCCACATTTATCTGGGAAAGTATGGTTTGATAATTTCAGCAGTTGAAAACTTACAGATTTTTATATCATAATTTTTCCAAGATAAAAATATCTTTGCCTTTCACTAGTTTAATTTGGAAACAGTATCATAACAATGACAATTCAGATTCTGCAGTGACTGAGGGTGTTTTTGATGACAAGATAACAAAGCGATTTCTTGTTTAGCGTAGTATTAAGTGCTTGCCAAACACCTGTACAGTGCATTGTTTATAGAATAACTGATATTATTAGGGGCACAAAACTATTGTTTATTTATATGCATGTGCATAAATTTTGACATTTTTCTCAGCAAGAAAATGCCTGCATATAACAGGCAGCTGATAAATGCAAGTTACAGGGAAATTCACATTAAAGTTTTTATATGATGGGATGGATAGAAAATTTTAAGTGTATCATTATTCTGAATATACATAGTTTAAAAAAGTTAAAATATTATAAAATCTAAAATTAACACTTTATTTTGCCTCTCAAAATAACAGCCACTAAAAAATTTTGGTGTGTGTCTCAGGTACAATATACAAACTTATCCATGCAATCCTGTATATTTATAACAAATATTATGATAAATATAAGATCATTATTTTGCTTAATTTCACTATAAATTTTGTGGCTGACACAAGAGAATTGTAAATTCGAGCTCAGAGACTCTCTAGGTAACACAGAGACACCATGTATTCCATGTTTTAAGGAAAACATTCAGTACTCACAGGAAAACCACTCAACAGCTACCATGAACCCTAAATAAGAGATAAGGATAACTTTCGATTTGGGTTCAATCAGTAGAACTGGAAAATAAATAGATAGAAGGCAACCTGGATAGGCAAAACGGCCATTGATGAAGGTAAATATAGTAAAAGCATCTGGCTATTCCTAACTATCTATTCATTAGTTGTAGAAATAAAGAAATTGCAGCTGGTTAATTTGGCTTGGGGTTGGGTTTGATTGTGATTCTGTAAATTTTTCTTTCTTCATTCGCTTTTGTAGAGTGAAAGGAATCAATATTTATATCCCATTTGACATACGGCCCAAAATAATCTTATACATTTGAAAATAACCTAGAATTTAATGAATGAGTATAAGACTTATCAGATTGAGAGTTATAAGCTTAATGTGGTAATAAAAACCGTGATGTAGAATAAAATCTTATTGAAGAAATCTCTACATTAATAAAAGAGTACATGATGAGGTTTTAAGAGAAATGACAACAATAACAAGGTTAGCAACAGAAACTTCAAATGACCAGCTCATATGAATCATGGAAATGGAAGGAAATGTTTCAGCCAGGTGGGAGATGATGATTAATTTCATCGAATTTTTCAAAATAATGTACAGCGATGTTCATAATGGGGTTTTCTTACCAGGTGTTGTAGTGAAGCTCATTTTGATTATGAAATTTGTTTTTCATTTAAAATACAATTTTAATTTTGAGAATGAGTCCTATTATGCATACACATGCATGGACAACCTCCAAATATTTTTACAACAAATGAGAATTTGATTGAGAAAGACAGTCTCGTAGCATCGTCACCTTTCAACAAAGGACGCATTAAGAAACCGTGCTTTAAAGCTGAGCAGGGTGGCACATGCCTATAATCTCAGCCGTGGGGAGGCTGACGCAGGCAGATTATCCTGAATTCAGGGTGTCAGCTTGGCCCATACCAGTGAATTCTGGACAGCCTGGACTACAGAGTGAGACTGTGCCTCAAAATAAAGTGCTTTTAATGGACAAATTGCCTACAGAAACAAAGATATCTGCATTTGGGTTTACTTACCTTCTAGCAATGAAACACTTATTTTAAGAATAGCTTATATACACATAAAAATGTTGAAAAGTACTTTGGGACATGGAGTAGAATATAATTTCAGTCTCTATAAGGCACAAATTTTGTGACTTGGAAATGTTGATCTAGAGTTATGTACAACAATGATTGTGCCATGGACTGACAGATGTGTTAATTTTCAAACCTTTTCTAATGATATTGGTTTTGTTTTACTCAAATTGCCCCCACTTGTCACGTTTTTATTGGTCAGATAGATTGATTGCCTCCCTTTTGGCGGATTCAGTACATGCACGAGGCAGACCTTGACCATTTTCTCTCCCATCACTCCCTTGACCCCAGACTCCTCCCAAACTAGTTTTAATTTGGGGGGTGGAGGATTTCAGTAAAGTTTTTTTTCCAATCCATTTTACAACTGCGCTGCCAACCATGAAGTTAGCAGTCTTGCTATATTTCAGGAAGAGAATGAGATTCCTAAATTGTAACATTTTCTTTGAAAGAAATCCATTTAATTCTTGTAAGAGAGGGAGAGAGAGGGAAGAGAGAGATTAGAGAGGCAGAAGAGAGAAAAAGAGAAGATTAGAGAGAGAGAGAAGTGAGAAAGACAGGAGAGAGAGAGAAGACAGAGAGAATCTTTGGCTATCAAAACAATGACCCTAACACACTGAAAATGAAAGTCTGCCTTCCTTCAAATCCCTCTATTCACCATCCTTACGTTAATTGACTGACTCAACAGCTGCCAGTCTGCCTGACCAGGCTTCCTGCAGCTTCCTGTTGATTCTCTTGGAAAGCTTCATTGAGACAGATACTTTCGAATCTAATTTCCCCATTCTGCTTTATTTTATACTAGTTTAAGCAGACAGCACCATCTCTTTCGCATTGAAGATGTATGTCACGGAAGTACACAAACAAGCCAGGAGCCCAGGGCATTCATTAAACTAGAAATACCGTAAACATTTATTATATCAGAAATAGCAGAGTGCACACCACTGACCAAACAACGGAGGTGTCAAAATGATGCATTAGTTGAATTTCGCCTCACTTTCCTCTCCTTTTTCTACCTGAGAATAAACAAGGTCGTGGTTAGGGGATAAAAAAATAAAAAATAAAAGTGGAGACTCAGTTGCAGAATAAATGATATCAAAACTCTACAAATATAAGAAAAGTAAATTGTTTGAGGTCATTACTTTTCATGTTTATTGATGTTAGCAGTCAATACAGTCAATTACTAGCTGTTACAGAAGCAAATTTATCATCAAGTTCCACATAAGCAAAAGTAAGAATTTTATATTTGAGGAAACAATCCGCTCATCAGCTACCATCAAAGAATAAAAGGTTGATAGTCCTTTCACTAAAAATATGTTTTCTATAGTTATTAAAAGATGTCGATTGTGTTAATACGGTAAAAGTTCCACTCTAAATTAACATATATATTCAAATAAAACTTTATAATGAAGCTAGAATGAAAACTTTTTTTTCACCCGAGTGTGCAAATTTATATTTTCTAATTGATGTTCAGGTCCCTGAAGTTTCCTGACAACCTAGCCACAGTGTAATTAATAACATCGCAAATCCCGTTTATCAGCTCCATGAAGACAGGAAGCTTCTCTCTCTCTTACCCACAAGGCCTGTCATATAAAAGAAATTTAGTAAATACTCTTGAATAACAGAAAGACCAATATGTTTTCATGCAATTTTGAAAACAGTAAGTCATAAGCAGAATATAATCCCCAGTCACCTGTTGGGTACGCCGTGCCTCCCCTCTCCTGCTACTGCGCAGATGGCCCAAGGCAAGACAACAAAAACAGAAACAACAGAAAAGACAAGACCAACCTCCAGCAACTTGTATTATGGGCCTGTGGATCTAAGATAGCCAAAGGCCCAAAGTTAAAGCTGTGGTTATGTGCTGGCTGTTCACAGTGAATTCCGCAATCTATTCCTGTGTCTCAGAAGCAAGACTGACAAGGGCAGCTTTAGGAATGAGATGCCTCTAATCTCAGTCATTTGTGCTCATTTACCGCAGAAAGCCTTAATCACGGGCACCTCCAGGACCCAATGATTCCTTCAACTGCTCTAGTTATCAATTACACCGTCCCAGAAGCCATTTCCCACAAGCTCAGACTAAATGCATTATAGGGATTATATTATGTGAAATATTTTTCATAACCCAAAGCCCACCCTAATTTCAATGGCTTAAAATGTGTAAAGTTTGAATAGTAAGTGTGTGTCAAATTTTTCCACTGGAAACTTTTTTTGTCACAATACCAGAAGGCATTCTTGCAGGCCCATGCCAAGCACTAACTGCCTGCAGAGCAGAATGCTCCAATTTGCATTCTCCAAAAAAGGACAGCTCAACCAGATTTAATATATTTTGGCTGGCAATCTGTATGCTTAGTCTCTGCCCAACGTACTTTGAAAGAGCCAAGCTATAAAGCCTAGAATTATAGTTTATAATAGGAAGCCTGATAGAGTTGTTTCCACTGATATTGTAACAACCTTAACAGTGGCATAATTTGTATCTTAAAGAGATGGGAGTGTTACTTGTGGGATAAAAAAGAGAGAGAGAGAGAGAGAATTTTACAATAACTGCTGTGGAGATACTTTCTTTCCTATCTGTCTGCATCTACTGGGTTATTTTTAGGTTATTTCATCATTTATATATAAAATCATAAATTCTGTGTTCCTTTGCAGGCATAAATTGATTTTTAAAATATTAGGACATTATAAGAAATGATCTTTTCCCAACAAAGCACTGTGACTTCTGTTATCTTTGCTCTTACTTCTCAGGGCTTTTTATTTAGTAAATAAGACTCGAGTCCAGGTTAACAAGCAAAGCATCCCAGAAGAAGGAAAGCGAGTCTTCGAACATCCTTACACTACCAAACACTGCGTACATGTTTACAAATTCTTCTTTTTACTTTTTACAAAATACATTGCCAATTTTTTGTGCATTTCTTTTAATACTTGTCTAGTGTGACTCTTTTTATATAAGTTATTAAATGGAAAGCTTAGTTTATCCACAGTAAGCCCTACAGTCATAGAATCGCATATAGAGGTGTGTACAGCTAAAATATCATAGGTATAAAGGTTATACTTTATTCTCATTAGTTTCTATAAGCTGTATTTCTTACCCATGAAAAAATGTAATCTCAAATCAATATAGTATTTCTAATTAAAAGCATATGACTGACTGACTGAATTCTTCACCACGACACATTCTTTCCTCTGTTACTTCCCTTCATATTTCTGGAAGACATATTACCTTTAGTATAATTGTGCTGTAGGTTTTTGTTCCCTTAGAATTAGTCCTTGAGATGATGATTTCATATAGATAGTCTATTAGGAAAATGAACTCAAGAGAATGAGGAATAACATGTAGCTTGGAGGGAGAGAATCAATCATAATGTGGTTTTCAAGTAGGTCTCAAACATATATAATGAATTTATTACTGCTTGGAGATTCTTGGAACTTGTGACACATACCTCATATATTTTCTTTTAAAATGCAAGAATGGGTATAGTTCATGACATGCCCACTGATGTCAATATTTGATTGAGATCACTGGGTGGAGTCAAAGGGAGTGTTAGTTCTCTGGAATTGATAGAACAGTGAAATAATGTTAGCAAATGATACAGAGGGAAGCCTTTCCCTAAAGTGTTGACGGGAGCCCTAGGGTATGACAAGTACCACACGCTGGGAGCATCTCTCTACCAGCAAGCTATTACAGGTTAGTGAGGCAATCCTGATTCCTCTGCTGCCATCTTCAACTTTTGCTTTACTAGTAAACTGTTTTTTGTTAGATGCGTATTCATCGACAAATGCTTGGATATTAAAAAGCAAAAATGATTTTATAAAGTAGGGAGAACTTGCATATGGCTTGGGAAACTCTGTTTTAGAGGGCTTCTGCTCGATCTCAGGTCCCAGTCATGGAAATGGAGAATATACAAATTTAGATTATTTTAGGAACACCCCAAAAAGAAGACGAGGTAAGATATGTGCCTCACTTTAGGGGAAAATCTCAGAAATCTGTAGGCTTATTTAAAGATAGACTTGAAGGCAAGGAATGCATACCTCAAGACCCCTACGAGTGTCCAGATGCACCAATGTGCTCTGCATCCCCATCTACGCCAGGGAGAAAAGGAAACACAGAAAGCTCAGTACCAGACGTGTCAGCACAGGGGATGGAGAGCTCACAGATTGGTTTACCAGACACTCTGTAAAGTCACATAGCAGTAGGGCTAACTAGGACAAAGTCAGGAGATTGGAAAATTTGTCCTATAGAAGCTTTCAGATGAGCCAGCACCTGTGATTGTCTCCATCATGCCTTTGTGAGTGCCTTCACCAAGGAGGACAAAGCTAAATTTCATATCACTTTGCATCAGTGTCTACTAAATATGACTTTTCTGCAAGGCCCTACTTCTTGATAGTCAGAAGAAAAATTTTCTTATTTAAAATATTTTTCAGACAAGTTGCTCTTGAAAATATGTACATATGCATTTACAGCAGTTCCATTTATCTTTATTAAAAATTTAAATTTTATCTATCTTTCAATTTAAAAAATACATACATGAAGCTGTGAATGCAGCATAAATGTTAAGGAAAGGGAAGTGTGCACCACAATTAAAAAGTCAAATAGTTCACTATAAAATAGCATTCAAACCCATGATTTTAAATGCAGTGACACATGTAGATTGAGTAGAAACTGATGAAGTTAAGCTAATTTTTGAAATATACAAACTAAAGTCTAAATTTCATTTTATGCAATCTGAAATAAATTTGAGGCTAGAACAAGTCTCAATACCATATTTCAAGGGTGTGAATTTTGCAGCTTCTGAATTATATTTTTTGTTAAAAACATTTTGAAGATCTAAAACCAGGCATAGTTTATGTTAATATTTTAATTTATGTGACAACCAGAACAATTAGCTGCTACTCCTTGTCATTACAGCCTATTTAATAAATCCTCTGGGCACAGACATCGACAACTTATGAACATTGATCCGAAAGAGAAATCACTAAGGTGAGAATAGAGGTAGCCATTTTCTTGAAAGCTGCTTCCTTTAGTGCCTGTAGTGTTGGCATGAATAGCTCAAAGCTGTCTGGAATTAGTTCTTTCCTTAAAGGACTGATGAAAAAGACAGGAACATGGGTTCTTGGCAGAGAAACGAAGGACTCTATAATACCTCAGCATTTATGCCACTACAAGCTAACTTAGTACATTACATTAATATCAAAATTGTCCCTTGACAATTGAGGGGAAACTCTACAGCTTGTGACAAATTTTCCAAACACTGCAATCAGAATGGAACCAGTGCACTGTGTGTATGTGTGTGTGATGTGTGTGTATGGGCATACACATCCCAAAGTATCTGAGTGCCCACATGCCCAAGTGTGTAGTGGCCATTTATCCACAAAAAAGTATCCTAGCAAAAGAGAAAAGAGTTTCTTTATTTTTATTCTTTTGGAGTTCTCTAAATCTCATCAATCTTTAAATAAAATATATACATAGGCCAAATAAAGGCTAACATTTTTACAAATTATGTGTTTAAAAAGAAGCCTAATGAACGAAAATATGTTAGTAATATTTAAAAAGCAGATATTTATGTTTGTTCAAGTTTAAAGACAAATGTTGACCTTCAGAATAAGAGCCTGTTCTAATGTCAGTCTTAAACTAACTCTGGTATTCAACATATTTAAAGATACTGCATGAGAAATTTGATGTATAAATTTAATTACATATATATGGATAGATATCCATAGATATCATGAAGTTCAATTATAACTTTGGTGAACTTCAGTAACTTTACAGAGCACAGTGATTCCAATCATAAATATACTTGCATGATAGGATTTTGACTCAAGACACAGAGAATCTCAGTTTAAACAGAAGAAAATTAAAGAAAACATTATATAGGTTACTTAATTTAGGTGAACAAAACATGCAAAGTGTCTTAGACTACTCCTGCTGCAGTCACAATATATCAAAAATTGAGTGATTTAAAATAGAAAATTCTTTCTCCTAGTTCTAGGGTCTAGGAAATCCACCATCAAGGTGGCAAGCAGCCTCAGTGGCTGGTGAACGTCAGCTTCCTGGTTCGTAGATTTGAGGTCTCTTTTAACACGCACGTGGTGATGGACCCTAAGATCTCAGTGGAGCCTCTTTCACAAAGACAGTGATTTCCTGCGGTAGGGCTCCACTCTCACGATACCGTCACCTCCCAGAGGTCTGGAGTGGGGAATGCAGTGACAAAAATTCAGTCTGCGGCACAAGGATAATCAGATAAAATGATACAAAGAGCCAAAATAACAATTCTTGACGTACTTACTTTAGTCAACTGCAGACGTTGAAAATAGTACTTACACTTGGAACTGTAGTTGTTAACTCTTTTTATTGGCTCTGAACATTTTGATAATGTAAAATATGGTATCAATACTTATAGGAAGATGGCTGATTTAGACTTTCAGTTAAAAATAACATACAAAAAATTGCCAGAATAAATTTTGTATTAGAGACCAAGGAAAGTCCAACTTTATCACCTGTATTTTCTTCTCCAGACCATTGCAAATAAATATAGAAATCAATTTCCAAAGGGAAAATTATGTGCTGGGTTAACAAGTTATAACTCATTATATGGGGATGGGGATCTGTGGCATTTTAAAAAAAGCAAAATCGATGATGTGTATAAATATTACCCCCTGCGCTTGTTATCAGAAGGCAACACCTCAGGGCACTGTTTCCTGTGAGATGTAGACAAGACAGAAAGGGGCCTGAGTAAGCCGATGTTAAGAATCATGGAGATTTCATCTTATTAAAATTGTGTGATATCCTGAATCCTTCCGAATACTCATTATTATTACTCTTTATCACCTGCTTTTCTTTCCAATTTTTAAACAAAAAAGTACAATGTCAATGTAGTTGCTGCATGTCTGAAAATAATCTTGGGCATGAGTCCTTAAAATTGGATAATCTCTGCACTGTGGAAGCTGAGACAGGAGGATCCCAAGTTTGGGCCCTGCCTGGATAACTTAGAAACTCATTGAGACCCTATCTCAAATAAGAATTAAAAATGGGCTGAAAGTGGAAGTGGGGAATGTAGCTCTGCGGCAGGACAAAGGTTTGATCTCCAGGATCATGAAAAAACAAAACAAAACAACAAACTACAACAAAAACACATTTAAAAAAATACAGAAACATTCCTCAGCTGAAAACTGTGATTTCTTTACCTACAAATCAAGTTGAGACATTCTTTCTCTCTTCTTTGAAATCTAAGGTAAGCAGGTTTATTAAGCAAATTCAAAGCCCATTTAGACCATCAGACATTGCAATTGGAGACACCTGCAGGCCCTTTGGCTTAGCTTTGCCTTAGCTGATGCGCTGGAGTAGGGTGGATTCAGGAGCTCCATTAGGATATCGCCACTCACTTAGACAATATGGCTTTGACACCTTCTGAGTGAATGCGGTTGAACTGTCAGAGTACTTCTTGTTTGGTCTTTGCGTGAGCCTTTTATATAAGCAGATCTGAAATTGAATTCTGGCTCACCCAGAAGTTATTAAGCTTGGAAGAAAATGGACACAATGTAATTTAATTCATCAGTGACAATATAAAAAGATGTCAATTTATTATAACGAAACAGCAGCCAAGCAAATTCAACACTGCTTTCTGATTAAAGTATTTGCTCTGTAAAGTATTTGAGAAACCAAATAGTTTATGTAGTAGAAGTTTGCTAAGTAAAGATCACTGTCAGGGAAATGAATCTAAAATACTGCTCTTAATAAAGATAAATCTTAGTTGAAAATTCTGCCTTCAAAGAAAGAAAATGCTAACATTTAGCCACTTATATAGGTTTCCTTCTGTAAAAATGCATTTTATCAATAATTCACAAAAAGCTTTGCAGATATTATTATAATGTGATATATGTGAATACAAAAAATTACAAAATGTAACTATTTAAGCTATTAGCAATATAATTATTTTATTTTCTTCTTTATTTTCAGTTCCAGGGTTCTGTGAATCTAATTTGAAGTCAGAACTTTACACTGAGTTACCTCCTGGTCCTTAATTTATTTTATTTTATCTTATTTTTAAATTGTGAGACAGAATCTTGCTAACTTTTTCAGGCTGCTTCAAAATTAGGATTGTCCTGTTTCAGTTTCCTGCACTTCTAGAAAAATTGGCAAAATTTTTCACACCCAGATAGCTACTAAAATCTTTTTACTGGGATTAAAAAATAATAATAAAATAAATTTGGTCACAAAGACTTAGAAAACTCAGAACTTTCCTGAAAATAAAACTGAAATGGAATGGGGAGGACCCTTAGTCCTTTGTGATTTTGATCTCCAATAAATGAAAAATAAATAAATGTCTCAACTGAATATATTTACTATTTTTTTCAAATTTTTTCTCACGGTACATATGAGAAAAGTTGCTTGAATTAGAGCTTATGTGCATTATTGAGATTCTCAATACATAATACAACATTTTTTTCCCAGAAAGGTTATAGCAATATTCATTTTATTTTGACAGGTTTACTTTCTATTTATAATTTATCTAGAGTGAATTGCTCGTTAAAGCACACGGCTTGGTTTATCTACTGTTTTTTGCATTTTTCATATCAATAGGAATAACAATTATCATAAACTGTATACAAATTTTCATTCTCTTCCTGAAAACTTTTTAGGATTGATGCATTATAGTTTTGTGATTGTTTTCATATAAAATTTATCTACAATATACAAAGCAAAATTATTTTTCTTTATAGTTATTGATTGACCTTTGTTTCAGACTTTAGAAAAATTGAAACGAAGAGATACAATCAACTTTCTATTCATCTGGAATGCTGTGAGGGAGAAACATAAATAGTGCTCTTTGTGTCGTAAATCCTTCCATTGAGCAGAAATCTGTGGCACCTTTAAACCCATTCATTACATGGACACGCATGTACGCACACAGCTCTTTTCTCAGATAACTTCTTTTACGTTTACTGTTTCATTGTAACATTATCAGTCTGATCTCATTAGGGACCCTAGAACATGTAATTCTCTCTGTCCATCCAAATCTCCAATCCCACTCATCAAAAGCTATTTTTCTCATCTCAACTTTCCTTTAAACATTCCAAAATACTACAGATCACTTAGCTACATGGATAGATATTTAATTAAATATATTTATCAATTTTAAGAGAAATAAGATTTTAACAAAATTCATTTTTCTCATGTAGCAAAAATATGCTTTTCAATATCTCTTCTCTTTTTAATGTAAGACTTTATAGTTTTCTTGGATGTGTTTTATTTGTATGTTGCCTTATTTCTGCACATGATCTGTGTGGAATGACCTTGTGTGGGGGTGTGTATGTAAGCACATATGTGTTATCTAATCTTACTTAATATGGTCTTTTTATTTCAATTTTTTATTGTGATGTATTTCGTATAATTTTTCAACCATAACTTTACTTCCTTTTTACCTTCTTGTCCTTGTGTTTACTTAGGGTAATAAATTTATTCCTTGGACATGATGTTGCTTTTTATAGTGACTCTTACACTTCTCTTTCCTTCACATTTCCTGGGGCTATATTGTCCTTGCTACATGTTTAGACTATCTCTTCAAAGTTCACAAAAAGACATTTAGAGGTTGGTATTTAAAGAGCTTGTTTCTGATCCTTTCTCTCTTTCAATTCATGTTCTCCGTGTCTTGCCTGTCACCTTACTGCACCTGAAATCTTCAGAGGGCTATAGGTACCATATTTTTTGTTTCAATTGCAAGAAGATTAAAAAAAATATGAAGGCTTGGAAAAGATATCCATCTAGACAAGCTTGTGCAAATAAGCAGATTTCTGGGTTGCCCGGAGTGGAGGCCACATGCTTGGAGAAGGATTTTGAGGGAAAAAGGAAAGAATGTGCTCTTGCTCCTTACTGCTTATGTCTCTCTGGGAGGCTGTTTGATTTCCTGGATTTACACACAAGACTGGGCATTTGTGAGACGGTGCTAGCTCAAGTCCATCCAGGAGCTTGCTTCTCCCAATAGGAGTAGAGAGACCCCCTGGGACATTCTTGGATAAAAAAAGCCTCAGAATTCTAATTTCATGGTAAATGGGTCACTAAAACATGGAAATTGGAGGGGAAGTGGAGGGTGGAAAAGAGAGAAGGGAAGAATCTGTAACTTTACCAACACATGTATGTGCACAAAATGATCAAGATCAACAAAACTTTATGTTTTGTACTTATACATATCAATAAAATGGAGGAAAATAAAGAAAATATCATTTCCTCTCTTGAGCAGCTGTCATCTTCACACGTTCTCTTGAATTTAAAAAGGTAATTTAAATAGAGATAGTGTCTCACAGGTACTGCAACAGAAAAGTCCTTATCTGCTTGCGGGAAGCAGGCCTAAAATGTGAACCCCACTAACTAATGTACACACGCACACACACACACACACACACACACACACACACACACACACACACACACGGGAGCAGGGAGTATAAAATAGAAACAAATGTTAATAGGACTAATAAACAGGTGTTTAGGAGATTTACAGCAACAACAACAACAACAACAAAAAAAAAACTGGAAACCAAAAAAGTCACCATTCCCAAGTTAAAAAAAAAAAGTATGAGTTAGTTAAAATTGTCATTTCTCGGGCTATATTTACATTAAATAGGCAGTGTGGATTTTATTCATGCTATGATGTTTTTGGAAGTCCTACTCAAAATTACCAGTAATAAATGGTAAAAAAATGACTATCAATGCATACGCCAGTGTTTCAAACCCATGTTCTTCTGCATTTATTACATAGTCTCTCCAGGACGGAAAGCCAAAGTGTAGGTGTGTTTGAATGGGAGAACAAAGGGAAATCCAGAGGTTTGGGGCTCAGGAAATTCAGGGAAAGGAGAGATCTCCATGAGGACAGGTCAGAAGGACTTAGTCAAAAGTTGGTCTAACAAGGACAGAAGTACCTTTTATTCTAATTTAGAAAATCTTACTTCCGAATAAATAGTCTTCCTTTTTATTCTAAGGATATAAAAACTATTTTCCACGAAAAGGAAATTTGGACTTTATACCGAATAAACACTGTCTCCAGCAACTGAAACAATAGTATTCCAAAAATATGAACAATTCATTAATGGAATTACTATTAGTAAGTGACAGGCAAGCTTCTAAGGAACAAAATGTATCTAAAATACTAAGAATAATTCTATAAAACCAATATATACTTAAATATCCTTCTCCATGTATGCATATGTACAATAACATATATGTATACATGTAATATTTATTGATAAATAGGTTGTCTGAGTGAAATTTGCTAAAATCATGTATGCTTTCATTGTTCTATGTTCCATTTCTTTCTCTTCCTAAAAACACCTAAAATTTCTAAGATGTTCACTTGCCAGATGTTTATCCTACTTAGTGATACTATGTATTATTGGAACCTGCATGAATTAGTAAAAATTACTTTTCTGTAAGAAGAGAAACTTTTCTATGAGAAACATAGTAAAGTTGTATATTTTGGATTCAGGATGGCTGCACCTCATAGATATTTTTAGAAGGAAGTTTTACAGAGAAATTTAAAGACAAAAGGAAGTATTGAACGTCTATCAGGCATTCTAAACACGCTGAACCATTTCTAGGTGTATAAGAGGCATCATGTATTCTCAGTACCCAGAGTTCATTTTGTTTGACTTAGTAGAAACACCACTTTCCTGTACTCTTGGCCTGATTTGTTGAAATGCACAAAAGAATTGGGGTATTTAACAAAGTTTTTCATGATATCCTAGTTAATTTACCAAAAATTTATTATCTACATAACTAAAAATGAACACTATGTTACGAAGGAACAGGCTTTAAAGAAAAATGCAAACCAAATTGTTATTTGTAGTCTTCATTAGAAGCATTTTTGTTACAAAGGGGCATTCGTACTTAATTATGAATGAGTATACATGAGCTCTAATATACCAGAGACAAGGATTACTTAGAAATTGATTATAGATTATCTCATACATTTGTACAATTGGGAAAATATTTATTTATTTGAAGGGCTGCAAAAGAAGTATTCTCTGTTTATCTCTCTTCCAATCCCATTTTGACTAGATAACACCTCGATGTAATAAAATATATTTATTTTTGTAAGTTGCACCAGTTTTGGGGTATAATTAAGATTTTCCCACTCTGACAGTAGATACTTCATTATAAAACACCTCAGCATATATCATATTGTGATGGATCCACTGGATAATCTTCCTTTGCTCATGTGGTACAGTTTAATTGTCATTCAAGTTTTGCAAATGAGAGTCAAAACATCTTTTTTCAGGGAAAATAAAATGTTTTTTTTTCTCAAATCATCTTTAAAACAGATTTTAAAGCATTTAAAATACATCAAAAAGCCCACAAGTATGTGTGTGTGTGTGTGTGAGTGTGTATTATTTACTTTCTTTTTAAATTAAGCTAGAAATTAAATTTTCTCTTTCTAACTTTATATGTTATTTTAGCAATGACTACTAAGTTCAATTTATAATGAACCTATTGGATGAATTTTAAGTTAAATTTCCTGAGAAGATAGCATAAGTTGCCTATGACAACTGAATTTGCAAACTTTCTGCTTCCAGAGGATTTTGCACTGAATAGCTGTGGTGAGAAATATTAACATCAGTAGGAACAGAGCATTGCATTGTGGGTATCAAGTCACAGTTGGGACTCTGGAGAGCTCTAATATGTTTCACACAGTAGATGTACTATGGAGAGCAATAATGTACTATGGATTTTAAAAAGCTACAAGAAAAAAATATTGTGTATTTAAACCATAAAGAAAAGATTAATGCCTGAGGAGGTAAATACATTTGATTTAAATGTTATGCAATGTAGACATTTATCAAAATATTGCATGGTTCCACATTTATGTATCAGTTCAAAATGAAATAAATGTAAAATTTAAAAAATAGTATAAGTGATAGCCAAGGCTTTGTGGCCTGATGTTTAACACCCATTATCAACTTTTGAGATTAGTATTTTTATTCTCAGTTTATGGGAAAGAACAAGGAGAAGGAATTGAATCATTTACTTGATTTCAGACAAACTACAACAGTCTCAAGCACGAATTGAAGCCATCTCTTCTCTTTTAAACTACTACAAAATATGACTCACTAAGATGTCTTGCCACAAACTAGCGTAAATGATGGTTATGTTTATATTTCTATAAGCCTGTTTTTTACTGATGTACCTCCCACAGCCTTATGGCCCTGAAGCACATATTTATTTTCCTCTTTGTAAGAAGTCACATTCTTAAGAAGCAAAGAACTATCATGAAAAAATATTGGTTATAGATTAAAGAGCATCGATAAATTTTCAAAGCTATAAATCAACTCTTGTGGCCAGATCCAGTCAGCAATCCAAACTACATTTCAACAAAGCATGCCACACGCTTTTTAGAAAAAAATGCAGTCCTAGGAGATGGCCACATTTTTCATATGACTGATATCACTTGGCCTTTCTCCATGTGGTTGACGAGGCAGAGGAGATGTGTACGGAAAGGGGGCGGAAATCCAAGCCTATGTGGGCTTTTGAGTTTCCTGCCAAGTCCCACTCTGCGAGACCATGAATAAGCCCTCCTTGTCCAGAACCATAATTCATCACTCCATCTCCTCTCTGCTTCCCTGCTACCACGGAGAAGCAATGTGAAATTTAATAAGTTTAATAAAAGTTGTTTTCCCCTATCTGTGTGGATTTTGGCAGGGTGCCTCATAAAATGCTTTCCATTACTCGGAGCTATGTTACACCAAATTTCTGCCTAACAGTTGCTGGCACCAGAGTAGTTTAAGAAGTTCTTCAGCTGCCAGAAATGCATCTTGTTTCTAGGGCTGTGGAGTCCTTTATGTGTCTAAGCATTTTCTGCGCTGGGGAGCGCCACAGGGACTGACAGAGGAGCTGAGAATCTGAGAATGCGAAGACAAATACAGGCACTTTGCTTCTCTTTTTTCAATTAGCTGTCTAAAATTGAGATGTGAAGAGATGTGTCTAAGTACAATTTTTGGTATATATATATATATATATATATATATATATATATATATATGCATATAAATACATTATCTCATTTATTTCACAAATTTAATTGGAACTATTAGTTAGATTTAGATTTTTTTAAATAAAAAATGGGCTGAAAGAATGGCATGGAGGTTAAAGTGTTTGCATTGCAAGTACAAGCTCCTGAGTTCAATTTCCCAGCACCACATGAAACAGCTGGGCATGGTGGCGCTAGCCCGTAATCCCAGCCCTCAGGAGGACGAGGCAGGCAGATTTTCCTGAGAGTCCATGTCCAGTCTGGGCTACACCAGTGAATTCAGACCAGCGTGGGCTACAGTGAGAGAACCTGTCTCAGAAAGAAGTTTATAAAATATACCAGATCATTTTTCAAAAATGTATATATTTCCGGTTTTTTTCTTGTACCTATGCATTTTCTATTTTCTTTTGTTTTCTAAATGTGTCTGCCTCTGAAAAAGGCAACTGTTCCAATTAATCAAGACATTCTACCCGTTTTGTCATTGCAGAGAACTGTTAATTGACCCAAAATGGCTGCTTACAGCCTGTCCCTTGCCTGATTTAGTCTGTGTTGTTCAAACGCTATAGGTAGTTAAGACTGACAGCATCTCTCCTGGGAAGAGTAGGAGCTCCGGGAACAAGCGTGTTAGCTTTATTTACAGGTCGGATGTTCTAAACTTTTTTTTTTCATTTTCATTGTCTTCATTCTGTAATCTTTCCATTTTAAAGATTTTTTTTTTTTAACAAACTAGGGATTGAACCCAGAGCTTCTACACTGAGCTATATTGCCAGCATTTTTTATTGTTTATTTTTATTGATTTTCTATAATTTTGAGACAGTCACATTAATTGCTACATTTTCCATTCTGAGTTGGAATTTTCGAGCCTCTGCCTGATGTTCCAGAGTGCTGGGATTGCAGGTACACAGCCGAGCACCAGGCACACACAGCTGCTCTGTGGAGTACATACAGCTTGTATTTATGCATGAGCCCCGATTTGCCTTCTTGGCTCGGAATTGCCTTTTTCATTCATGATAAATGAGTGACCCGCTATGTAAACATCCATATCCTCCAATGGAGTAATTTATAGAAAGGTTCTTTTTCTTTAAATTAACTCATACCCTTTTGAGGTTTCCTGCCTCAGCCACCCAGGCTGGTGGAATTTCAGACGCATGCAGCCATGTTTAGTGACCTCACTCCTTTTTAACATGCACATTCTTTATTCAAATCTTTTCAGGATTTTCATAGTGTCACACAAGAAATAAACATTTGATTCAAATACTGGCAAGATTACTTGTACAATCAAAATAAACTATTGGAGAATATTTCATGCTTCTGACACTGCCTCAGTTCCCCCCTTATCTGTTTAAGGACAGTAGCATTTTGATATCTGTATGTCTGAAACTATTTTGATTTGAACCATTAATGAGTGATTAGTGTAAGCTTAAGGCCAGATGCTTAGAACTCTGACAAAAATTAATTTCTAGAGTGTATTCTAGACCAAGGGCAGTGAGAATATTTTCTATCATACATGACCTAATTTCGCTTGCTTTGGAGAAATAGGGGAAGTGGTTAGGGATACTGTTCAATATGTTTTTAAATGTCAAGAGTAATTTTCTTACCCAGAGTCATTAATATATTTGAACTCAAAGAATAGGTTGGTAAAACAGAACAAAGACGTACTAGAATGAGAGAATCTAACAGGTAGATACAGAATTGTATCGTCCTCATGACGCTGGGGGTCAATTGGGGCCCTTCTTGTTCAATTTCTGAATGGTTGGAAGTTAAACTGGGTTATTTTCTATTCTGGTCATGATGATGACTTTAAATATTGGTGATGAAACCTAATAGCAGGTACTACTTTTCTCATCTGAAGGCAATTTTCTGTCAGCATCTACATTAGGCCTCTTGGTCTTGGCCATGTGAACCAAATATATTACCTTATGGAAGATGATTTTAGTAAGATTTATACAGTTTCTCCAAATAAAAAGCTTTTATGTTAGTATGTCAGGAGTAGCCATAGCCATTCCTAGCTCCTCAAAATTATGATCTATAATTTCAGTTTTCTATAATTTGGCTGTTTGGTGTAATACAAATTCTTTCAGATTAGGTGTTATGCGCAATCCCACCAAATTTCTGCGACAAAAATCACTTAAAATTCTCAGATCAATGTGTGCATGTGTATGTGACAGAATATTTCTTTTTTAAATAGTCTTGAAGTCTTTAGAAATGAGAGACAGAATAATCTCTTATATTATAGGATTTTTCTGCTAAAAGAAATTTCAGGTTCACAACAAAATTGAAAGAAAATGCAGGAATTCCGCATATGTTTCTTTTCTGAACCATGCATAGCTTCTTCAATTGCAGGATCTCCCATCAGGAAGGTTTATTTGAGATAAAAGATAAACATGTGTTCACCATTACTGTATCATGCGTAGGAGGGATCCTCTGTACTCTGTCACACAACAACCCCTGTAAACCACAGATCTTTTCATAGTCTCCATCGTTTTGCTTTTTTTCCAGAATACTGTTCTGTTGAGATAAAGCAGCACCTTGCTTTTTCGAGACAGGCTTCTCACACTTAGCAATACAGTTACGTCTCTTCCATGTCTTTTCACGGCTTGATAGCCGATTTCTTCTTACCATTGAATAGTATTCTTTTGGCTGCTTATAACATAGTTTTTCTATTTCACCTACTGAAAGGCATTTTATTTCCAAGTTTCTGCCATTTTGAATAAAGCTGCTATAATTGTCATCATGCAGGTTTTTAACTAGACATAAGTTTTCAAATTCTTTGGGCAAATATTAAGACATAACATTGCCAGAGAGGACGGTAAGAATGTGTTTAGTAATGTGAGCCCTTGCCAATTGCTTTCCAAAGTGGCTGTGTCACTGGCATCCCCACCAGCAGCAGATGAGATCTCCCATTGCTCCAGATTCTCCATGACATTGTTGTTCATAAGGATTCAGAACCTTAGCCAGGACAATAATGTAAAGTGTTTACTGGTACCTGGAGGAGCTAAACATAAAGAAAAAAATGATGGCAGCTGGTAATGGGGGTGGTGTATGCCTATAATCCCAGCCCACTGGGCCATTGACTTCTGAGGAGAATCAAAAGTTCCAACCCAACCTGGTTAGCTTAATGACACAGCAAAACCCAGTCTCAAAAACAAAAACAAACAAACAAACAAATTAAAAAACTAAGGAAATGAGTTGTGAAATAATAGCTCAATGTCAAGACCCTGGTGAAGACTCACACTTCATCTAGTATTGTGGTTTTGCTAAGACAAAACTATTATTTTTCCTGATCTTTAAAGATATCTTCTCCCAACAGCCCCAAACAGTAAGAATGGAAAAAAAAGATTGTTTTGTCTCTTGTTAATCGTGTGTATATGTTCTTTTACTTATTTCTTCAGACTATCCTGAATATAATCCTTTCAATGGTATATTAATCTGAAAGTTTAAATTTTTGATCTGATAGTAACATCAAGCCATATTGAAATAACCAGTGGAGGAAGGATTTTTGGCAAAATTACCTAACGCATCACAAGATAAATAGCATTCTTCAGTCTAGAAAGGGCACCTCAGCCACTTACTAAATTCATAAAAGAATGTCATTTCCTTTGTAAGAGACACTTGATTTGGGGCCATTGTCAAATTAAAGCTCATTTTCAATTCTCTTTGTATAAATACAAGACTTTTTTCCTTGACATGTTTCTCCAAGTGGTATTTCAACTGTAAAAAAGGTCAAAATCTGAAAAAAAAAAAAAAACTAAAAATATACTGTAGCCCTGCATCTCATAAAAATTTAAAAAAAGAACTATCTCTAAAACTTTTATTCACCTACCTAAGCTAGATTAAACATTGGGAGTTATTTTCTTAAATCAATGATCTTCACAGAAAAGCTATCAAATGTGTAGTTCTAGTTTGGATTTTCATTAAAAATTCTTCCATGTTTATCTAATGGTATCTTGGCAATGATTAGTTAATAATTCATTGGAATTTCAAACGCAATGCAAAAAATAGATGTATTGGTGCCCATCACAATCTGGCTTTATCCTTAGCAACTTGCTTAGGCCAAAAACGTAAAAATCATTTTTAAAATCCAAATGTCAAGACTCTTCTCTAAATGTTCAATCAACACATTTGACACATCTAAAAACGTCCACCATAATCTGAGTTACTCTTGTTACTCGGTCTTCTCTAAAACTTTAACTTAATGTATGTGACTTCCTGTCTCACATATTCCAAACATATTCTGCTATTGTCAGGAGGGAACTAAACGTCACACTTCGCTACACAATCTTCCTCCTGTCCGTACTCTGAGCTTATCTTGTTTTCTTCTGCAGTTCTGCATTTCAAACAATTACAGAACATGTTACAGACTGACCCCTGCATTTGGTTTTCTGTACTGTTTTGTCTCAAGGTTGAAATAGTCCTTGGTGTCCTTCCGCCCCTATGAAAGAACGATCTTCATTCTAATACTCAAGGGGCCTACTCTTTTCTTAGTCCCTTTTTACCTCATTAGTTCATTTTATTCTTTTGCACTTTTCATGATTAAATATGATGTTAATTTGTTTAATAATCTGTCCCATTCATTGACAGCATAAATGCCATGCCAACAGTCGCTGGTCATTGCTGCTTTCACAGAGGTTAGCACAGATCCTGTTGTGAAGGAAGGAAACTGTTTTACATGTGATCAGATAGACCTCCTTAAAGGCCCCTTGCTTTATACTTTATCATAGATATTTTGCAAGGAACGTATCTTCTAGCAGGCTGTGTAAGCAGTTTGGCACCTGCATTCTTATTCTGACTTTGTTCATTCATCCCTCTTGGCAGCCCAAGCCAGGGACAAGGGCTCCCTAGTCTCTTCCTGCACACATGTCAGGTTTGGTTTGATTGCTGTCCACAGATTCCTGTTTATGCCAGCACACACAGATGGGCTAATGGGCCTCCTAAAGAGACTCAGCAGAAATTTTCCTTTCCAGCTGGAGACTAAAGAAGACTGGCTTAAATATTAGAAGAAATCCACCACACGTTATTACTGACTAGTTGTGGGTATATTGTGAATATGTAACATATGTTTTTCATGTGGTTTGTAATCTAGGTCAGTAAAGATGATTAATACCAGCTACATTCTATCAGTATTCCAGAACAAACAGTAAAATAACAGCTAACAAGGACACTAAATTCATTTGGCCACTATTCAGCATAAAAGAGATTCTTCAAAATTAACCAATTAATCATAGATATGTGTAGTGTATACATGTATATTATGAATATATATATATATATATATATATATATATATATATATATATATATACTATCTGCTAACAAATGTGTACATTGAGCAGAATCAAGGAGCCTTAAATGACTCTCTTTCTAGACAAACTCATTCACAAAATCCCACATAGGGAATTTAATATTTGTCTTGGTTAATTTAATCATTCCACAAATACTAGTTGCAAACTTACTCAGTGTCAGGCATGAATCTAAATGGTGAAATGCAATGGGAGCAGAAGATATACCTGTTTTCTTTAACACATATTCTAGATATGGACAAAAAGAGCAGAAGAGAAATAAACAAGGTCATTTGTATTTATTATGGGGTAATCCTTCAGCCTGAAATAAAAATCAGCTGCTAAGGAGACAATACAGGGGAGTGAACCAAGACTCCTATTCTCAATGGGCTGTTTCTCTGCCTTCTCATAAGGTGGTACAGGAAAAGCCTTGGAATATGAGAGATATAGAGACATCTGGGGAAAAGTGCACTTGACCAGGGAAGGAGTAATGCTGTCATCTTACTATTTTAAAACAGGTATATTATGTAAAGACAAATAAAACATTACCATTGGAAGAAAGAGATAAGCTATCAAATTGCTTTAGGGTTGTACTATTGTCCAGAGTCTCTTGCTAGGAGCTCGGGGCATTTGTGAACTACTTAATTGGATTGAGATAGGAAGTCAAGGGATAGGCTAATTCCATTATGAAAAAAATAAGCTCTCACGAAAAGCAGATCAGAGGATGATGATGTAATACTGAATAAATATCCACGAAATCAAAAATCCTCAGAAAGCACAAAACATATGCGTAACTGTCTATAAGTTTCTTATTCAAATCACTCATCCTCTGATGATGTATTTGAAAAATTATTGTGTGGAGATCTGAGTTTAATGTATTTTTATCTCACAGATTGTCAGACATTATCTAGAAGTGTCTTAGAGTACTTGTGTATCTAGCACTCATCTGTGTGGATTGCAGAATCATAGAGTCTGATACAATCATAAAGATTATGATCAATGATTTTTTTGGAAAAATCACATAAAAGTTTTGTTAGATCTGATGAACTGGAGTAAAAACCAGCAAATAATCATTGCCAATTAATCTTCCTTGCCTGCCTGACTGGATTGAGGGGTGATTGATTTGTGGGGACTCTGCATTCATCAGCCTAGGCATGTTCATGTTGGATGTGCTCTTAGGATGGGGATTTCAGTTCCAGGAGGAGGGGAGCTGCGTATAGTCTTGGGGACGCTTTTCCTTTTGGGCTGGTTTCTACCGCCATGAACTCTTAAGTTTGCTCCACCGTGGAGTTCTTACCTATGAGTTCACGGACCACGGACTGAAATATCAAAAGTGTGAATCGAATGAACCATTTTATCATTTAAATTATGTATATCAGTCTATCCTAGCCATGGAAAACCAGACTAGCTCTATGGTAAAGTCTACAATGTTAGTAAAAAGCGGTGTGTGTGTGTGTGTGTGTGTGTGTGTGTGTGTGTGTGTGTGTGTGCACGCGCATGCGTATTCATAACGCCATTGAAGATTCCATCACGTAAAGTTATTAGATAGATATTCCGATGTAAAACAACGCGAACTGTGAATAGGTGAGGGTTGACTGGCAACCACTTTTTCAACACACGGCTGTCCAAGATAGATCTACTCCTCAATATTTTACTACTAGGCCTCATCAACTTTCTAAACAGGCATTTTTCTTTGCTGAGTCCTTGAATGTGAGTTCAATTTTACTTCACCTACTCTAATGAAGAAACTGAGCTAGCTTTATTTAAGGGTCACCTGTTAGAATTCCCATGCTCAGGGAGCTTAGCTTGGCTCATGCTCACTGATCTCAGTGATCTCCCCCACAACAAACAAAGCTCAAGATGACATCATGCTTGGGAAATTCATGTAGATGAGAAGCTTAATCCTTCACATTTTTATTTCATTGTTTTCCGTAGTGTTGCCTTCTGCTTGTCTTTTTATTGTCTTATGTTGTTTTCATTTTTATTTTATTTTTTATTATTAGAGTCAGTCCATAAAGATCCATAAGGTAGTGCTCACTTCGTGGAAATCAGTCCAAATAAAAACAAGAGAAAAAGCGGTTTATGCCCAAATTATAAGAATAAATGTAACCTATTGAGAGTTTGCTAAAATAGTAAAATCAGAAAGTCTTTCATTCTAAAAGAGACCAAAGACAGGAAGGAGAATGGGTAAACTTCATAGATGAAAAACAGGAAGGTTTCAGGAGTGCTCTGATTGGAGGCTGTTAGCACGTAGAAGTCGTCAACTGGATCGCTAGTATTAGAGGATGCTATGATTGGTTTGGGCCATATATTTGGCTTTTTGATTGGCTCGAAGTTGGAAGCAAAGAAAAATTAGGAAAGCCCTCATCTGTTATTCAAGTCTTGATGAATTGGGGGCCAGTTGGTATAGAAGTTATTGTTTGGCATTTTGGATGTTTATTGGAGATAGCAATGGGACTTTCTGTTAGCCATGATTTACAGTAAGCTGACTTCCTGGGATGCTTAATATACATAAGAGGTTTTATGAGGTTGGGATGCCCTGCATGGCTGTGGCCTTACTAAATTTATTAGGCACTGTCTACTTGGTTATTTGATCTTTGATCTATTTATTGGTTCTTTTATTAGTATGCCTTTTCTTCTTTAATCAGTATTTTCTACAACAGATGGTTTGCTGAGGAAACCTGGATTCCACCATTCCTCTCACATTTAAAATCTGATATCTCTCTATGTGTCTATGATATCATATTACTAGTTTTATTTCTACCCTTTTTCTCAGTTCTCTTTTCTGGTCTATCTTCTATGAAATTTCTAATATCTTACTCACTAAGAAGTTGTTTCTTAGATTTTTTTTCTACTCTTGAATTCCATTTTTTCTGTATTCTTATCCATGATTCCCTCCATTTTCACAATTCACATCATTTTGCACTTAATGACTTTCAAAACTGTGTCACCTAATAATACTTCTTCTTGCACTATGTGTGTGTTTGTGTGTGTGTATAATGAAACAGTTATCAGTTATATCACAACTTCACTTGTGTATTTTGAAGCATTCTAAAATCCCTGGACTTCACAGAACTATCACAATCTACCTTCTACCCCCAAATTTTATATATTTCAGTAAATGACACTTCTACTTGGTTTCTCTTGGCTTGTTGATTCCTCTTTTCTCACATTTTATATCCAGTGTATCACTAAGTTCTATCATGTCTATCTATGAAATATATTCCATATCTCAACTAATCTCCACAATTGTGCAACTAAAATCTAAGCCCAAGCTACCGTTTCTTGACTACAAATGCCTCCTAAACGATGTGCATTTCTCCATTTTTCTTTGTGTACTCCTATACTTTGTGAAGGATCTAATATTTGATGTTCTTTCTCCAACTGTAAAATATCATCACCCCTCTAATTTCCTTTCTCTATGATAAAATACTATAGTTCCTGTGATTTTTGACTCTGTATCTGCTTTTATTTCTAATTTTATCAGTCTACCTCTCTTCTGTATATCCACTAAATACACTTCTTTTACATTGTACCAGTGACTACTGTCTCAGCAATAAGTCACATGCTGCGCCTTTAACTTGACCTATTCTTTCTTTCCACAGTCACAAATTTTCTTCCTTTTCATCTAGAAGTCTAATCAAATATTATCTTCTTAGAGCAGTCTTTGCTAGCTATAGGAAATTCACAAATTCTCAACACATTGTTTATAATATCTTCATTACAGCACAGACAACCCTTGAACAGTTTTCTTTATATAAACATCTTGAAATAATGAATTAATTTTTCTAAATCATTTGCATACCTATAAAATGAACAAGAACAGGGTTATTATGAATACTGAATAAATATTTGCTGATTAATTAAAAGAAGCTATAACCAGAAGAGTAGCACTAAAAATTGAATAGTCATAGGGAAGTAATTTTCCAGTTTCTTTAGAATACAGAAAGGTAGAGTGCCTTCTGGAGACACCAGCTGGGTGCTAGGATTTTGATTGCCTATAAAACATTCATGGGTCAGCAGAGAAAAGAGATAACTATAGACACCTCTTCCTTCTGCAATTTCACTTGGGGACATAAATAAAGGTCAAGGAATTTTGATTAATTCCTCCATTGACTCGCTCCTCTAAGACAGCACTAATTAATTAAAGGACTAAAACTTAAATACAGATAGTCTGCTGAGCAATGATAGATAACAGCATCAGCACTGAGATCGCAGAGAGCTGCAGAGC
Source organism: Ctenodactylus gundi (assembly GCA_004027205.1). Classification (NCBI taxonomy): domain Eukaryota; kingdom Metazoa; phylum Chordata; class Mammalia; order Rodentia; family Ctenodactylidae; genus Ctenodactylus; species Ctenodactylus gundi. Next base: position 162,488 of record PVKB01003622.1, on the reverse strand, counting down.
TCTGAAGTACAAACGAATTGAAAAACTTTACAGTTAATACCAGGACTAAAATAATAATATGTGAATATTTTAGATATCTACCTTAAACTTTTTAAACACTTTCTTCAGATATGATATTTGTTAGTGTGAAGTTAAGCTTCATTGTCAACTTGATCTCTGCTTAATACAGAAATTGGTAGAAAAGCAGTTGGGTCTTTGCTATGCTTATACCTAACATTGTGATTCAAAAACTTTGAACTTCTTTACAGGATTTTTCGTAAAGAGATCAACTAGTGAAGCCCTAGATATGCTATAAGCAGAGCCTGCTGGTTGATTCTGGTTGAAGATTAGAAGAACAGAATGTTGATAGAGAAGTGTATAGTAAATGACAGGCTCAAGAGTATTCAAGAGTAGAGTCATGTATGCTAAACTCTGGTAGAAAATTTGGCTACATTTTGCACGCGTTCTGAGACGCATGTTTTGGTGGAGACTGAGATCCAGGTTAATGAACTAATTAATTCCGTGTGGAATTTCAAGGCAGCCCTGTGATTATGCTGTGGCTTGGATACTTCCAGCTTTTATCTAGCTCTATAGGAAGAATCGGGAACAAGATGCAGAGTAGAATGATTTCAGAAATTTGAAACCAAAGCAAATCGTGTGTAAAGTTAGAGCCAACAGAACTGTGGCTGCTGGAAATATTATGCTGTTGAAAAGAAGCCAAGTACTTTAGGAACAAGACAAAAAGATGCTTTAGGTTATCTTAGGAATAAGCAAAACCCTCTTCACCAAAGGCTAAGATGTGAAAAATTGTAAAGCTTTTACTTGATGAAACATTACTTGGAACCTTTGTTGAAAAGGGTACACAGGTTGTTGGTTTCCCAGAACTCATTTTTCCATGCTCAACAGTTGGAGATGCTAGGGATATGGAAGATCTGTTAAGAAAAGCTGCAGGCTATGGACAGACACCACCCACGAGAGAGATTACATGACCTATAATCAACCAAGTTCCATAGGTGGTCCAGTCATGCCTTCTGTTACTCCATCTCACTACCATATAACCTGGATGACAGATACGGAGCTACAGGACTTAAGGTGTGAACTGCTGAGTTTTGACTTTACTTTGCTCTGACTCTTTTGTAACTTTCTGTTTCTCCCTTTTGAAATTAGAGTGTTTGCCCTGTGCTATTGTACCTTGGAATCATGTAGCTTGTATTTTTTTTTCTACAAAGTTTCACAGCTAAGAGCGGTGCTTGGACTCAAAAGAGATTAGTCCTTCACTTTTGAAATATGCTTGAACTGATGATACTTTGAGTAATGGTTTTCTATGCTTCAGTTGTGCATAGGATGGCTGTATTATATTAGGTAAATATACATATTTTGTTATTTAATTGGATGTTAGTGTGATTTTAGAAGATGAATTTAAATGTCAAATTGACAAGCAAAGGGATATGGTAGTAAAGCTTGGATTGGGTCAACTTGATTGACGTAAGAAATACCTAGCAGATTTGTAAAACACACTTCTGGGTATTTCTGAGTAGGTAACAGTGGCCTGAACGTGTGTGCTTCGTGTGGATTTTGGCCCTTTCGTATGTGGCATTTTTGCCCTATTCTGTTTGCCAGCGGTTATAAAGTACACATTTTTGTTCCTCTATGCAATTCACCATATCTGCCTTGAAGCCAGGCTTGGACTGGATCCCTTGATATTGAAACTGTGAAACAAATTAAGCATATTTTTACATTGTGGGTGTCAAACATTTTTTTTTCTCAGAAAGAGTACAGCTGATTAATATAATTGGCAATTAATTATATTATTATAACCAAACAATTTTTAGTTTTCTTAAGAAAATTGATTCCTTGTCATAAATCTATTTTATTTCATCACTTAACAAAAACAGAGAAGACTGACTGTTGCTATCAAACATAAAAGATCTCCATGTATCATGATAACATTTGACAGAAATATGCATAAAAGCTTGGGTATGAGTCAAATAGCTAAATTAACTAAAGAAAACAAAACATTCGGCTAAGTAATCTCAGCCATTTCCACGACATCTCTTATCACCATGTCCAAAGAGCATTTCTATCATCTGCATATGTCTGTTCATGGGAGTTCTGCTGTAAATCATTGGCACTGTTATTCACATAGTTAAGCAGTTTAGTTTTCTTCTATTTAAAGATAAATTATAGAAATAGTTTAACTATGAAAAAAAGCTAAATGCAGAAAAATCAAGTCACACATCCAAGAGGTATACAATTCCCTTGAGACAGTGTTCTGAAAAAACACACACACACACACAGACACACACGCACGCACAAACTCACACACACACCTCATAAAGTGTATCACACAGCACTGTATACGGAACAGTATTTAATCAATGACTTTCGCAAATTGCAAAGACTGTAGTTGTAATTGTGGCACAAAGGGAGAGGCTGCTTCTTATGGTAAGATATATTCAAAATAATTTTTCAATTGGGAAATGAAAGGATTTTAACTTTGGCTGTTTATGGAAAATATGTAAAATAATAAATTTTTAAAGAGGCTGTAGTGCTTTAAAACTTTCTTTTCCATTTATGGTGATAATTACCAAATAATGTGGTATTTTAAACATATTTTATACTATTCAATAACTTACTATTATGAATATTCTACATGTTCCCCTTAATTACTATATTATTTCAATAGTTTCTTTCTTTTAAGAGTGTTATTGTGTGACAATAATATCATTTTAAAATCATCATATTTTATTTATATTTTGTATTTTAGAAATTTTCAATTTTTTATAATTTTTGTGATTTATGAATAATTCTTTCAAATAATTTTAAAGTTATATAATAGAAATTATGATTTTTTTCTCTTACATATTATAGCATACTCCTTCAATTGAGGTATTTATTTTTTTATTTTTCCCTCCTCTTTAAAAAATATACAATCCCCAAAACTTTTTCAATCATAGCTTGTTTCTTAAGAAATGAAGATGTAAATATTCATAACAAGTTCACGCATATTTTCTATAACAGTCAAAATAGTTTTTTTTCAATCTCTCTTCTGTTCCTGTACAATTTTAGAAACAGGAATGGACTAGAAGGAAAGAGAGAGAGAAAGAGTGAGAGAGCGAGAGAGAGAGAATCATGCAGATCACAAGACTAAGCAAACTTACTTTTCCTGGTATATCACATGGTGTGGTGAGTTATGGATACTTTTAGAATATATCGTGTGTTCTTAAATTTGTAGCATGAAGAAATTATAGTTAGTGCATACACCTATATAGTCCATTCACACGAATAATTTACCCTTCTCTATAGTTTCGGCTGTTTTACAGAGAAGCAAGTTTTTTGGAGGAAAAGATTATTTCGCTTAATACCAAATCTTTGTCAGTGACGTGCATTGGGTTGTGTGTTTTCCCCTAATAGCACCGCCCTTTTGGGAGTTGACCTAAATGTCCAGGAGAGGCTTCCTGATAGAGAATTTATGTTTCTCTGGTGGCCTTCCCTTGCAGAATTAGCCTCCACTGCATATTAAACATTGATAGCTAATGTTACTTTATTGCTGCTGGTGCTATTCAACATCTCTCTTCACAGAACTCTATCTGCATAATTAGAAAATAGCATGGCTTCTGCATCTAGCACATCAGGAGGGTAAGGAGGTTGTACTCCTGCTTTCATTTCATATGCCAGCTTCATAACACTGATGTGATAATAGCATTCTTTCAATTTCCTAATGATAATAAGTGTACTATCTTGCTGAAAGTACAAATGAAACAAAGGGAAAACAGATTTGCTATATCAATGAAAACATTAAGGCAGATGTACGTGTCAAATTCTATTTTGAAAAAAATAGTAATCCAGGAAATAATATTTCTGTATTATCACCAAGAAAGATTGCAAAATAAATTCAGCAGTAGTATGATGCTTGTAAGCTTGTCCACAAACTGTTCAAAGTTTTGCTGTTCATTTTATATTTGGGTATTTTCCCATTACCAGCTTTCACCTTGTTTAACTGAAGTCTACAAAGATATTCCAAAATACTTTCACAGATACCTGTGCACTATAAAAATGCCACGTTGTATATCATAATATGGAAGGATTGAAAAAAATAAGTCTTAGTCCAGCATTTAGTTTGTTGATAAGTTACATACTTTCCATAGCTAGGAAATTAAATCCAAGCAGCCTTTATTAACTATTAGCTTAAAATAGCCTTTATTAACTAATAGCTTAAATATCTTTAATTTTGTAAAAAGAAATCAAGCTACATAAATTGATTTGTTTCCTAGGATAAAGGTGAATTTTGATAGAATTATCACTGTACATATGTCAGTGTCCTGTTGTAGTAAATCATTAGTTTCTTCTGACTCTTCATCACAACAGAGTAAAATGGGACACTGACAGAAAGCACATACTTGTTTTTTTTTTTTTTTAATAGGGAACTGACAAATACATTTTATGTTATTTAAGCTACATATCTAGAACATGTTTGTATAAAAATAGCAATTAAAAACTTTATAGAATCCATACAAGTTTTAGTCATATATTTTTTTAAAAGATGACTCATACAAATTCATTGAGTCTAAACCTGCTCATATTGCTGTAGGATTGGCTTGACATTTCAGTAACAAAAGGCTTGAAATAACCAACTTCAAGAGAAAAGGTTTATTTTTTCTCACATGTTTTGTGGATGAGGTCTATGTTGATTAAATTTCTTGTTTAAAGGCCTGTACTGAGGTAGTACATCATGGCAGAGCATAGACAAAGCCACTTATGTCACAGCAGCTGGGAGCAAAAGGGAGACTCTGGGCCTCTTGTGTCTCCAGTAAAGGCTAAGGCCCCTCTGTCTGTCTCCTCTGAAGGTTAGCATTCCTATTCTCATTTGAGTGCTTTCCTCATCGTGGCATTTCCAAATTTTAGGGGTCTCTATTATATTTCTGGACTCATTTTCACAACTTCAGGCACTTTCCTGTCAAGTGCAAACTACCTGCACTCCAAGCCCTTATAAAATCTGAGCATAAGTCCTCCTTTCCCCCACAATTCTTGCATTCTACATGTCTGCAAAACCAGAACCACACAGGTGATACAAAAGGTCTACCATGGGCTTGAGAAGTAGGCTGGCCCCATTGGACAATGGCTGTAGCAGCATCCAAGTGCCCTGATGGCTGAACTTTGGGTGGCTAATAGATGGCAAAAAATCCCTCTATGGCTGTCCATGGTGCCTTCGGGTGCCTTTCTCAGAACAAGGTCTGTTGTCTTTGCACATTTGAATTGGTAAATGGTGGGGTCTTGCTGACTCCTGAGATGTTAATCTCTTCCGCAACCATACTCTTTTTTGCCCCAAATTTTTGGTTGCTTTCAGTCTGACAAACTTCCAAACTTTTAAATTTTTTTCCTTTATATTTTTTTTCTGCTTTTCAGTGTAGAGCTGGTTTAAACTTGCAACCAAGACCCGTCTGAGAGCCTGAACATTAGGCTACCTCAAATTTCCTTTGTTAGATTAATGAGTTTACCACCCTGGATCTCAAGTTCAGGCACAGTCTGAGAACAGATGCAAAGAGTCAAAACACTTTCTGCCAGAGAGTACCATGCAGTTTCTAGACCAATTGCCAATAGAGTTGTCCTTCTCATGTGAAACCTCTTGACTTTGGCCTTCATGATTTATATTTCTGTTAGGATTCTCTTCCTCTGAGCTCCAATTAGAATCTTCCATTAAGCTCAACTCAAAGTGTATAAGGCTTCTGTAAACCTTTCCAAACTCCTCCCACATACAAGTTGCAAAGGCTCATAAACCACATTGTCAGTTAGAGTCACAGCAATGACCCCACTTCTCTAGTACTGTCTCAGTTATTTAATTAATTTATTATTTTTTTGTTACTGTTACAGAGCACCAGATACCCGCAAGTTAAGGGAAGAGAGGTTTATTTTAGTTCGGTTTCAGATGGTCTCAATGCATTCATAGGTGGCTGGCAATGGCAGAAATGTCTGGTGCAGGCCAGCTGCTCACAACATTACAAGGGGAATAATCCACAGCTCCTGAGGAAGCTAGGCAGGAGTGCGTATCCTTCCAGGCCGGATGACTGTGATTTACTATATGCTATGATCCTCCAAAACAAACAAACAAATTTATTCCTCTTGATCAGGTCCCACGGCCTAACAGAAAATGAAATCCATTCAAAATACACAAGATCCAAGTACTTTTGACTTTTCAGGAACATTCTAAATCCAGACCATAACACAAGAGACTGAGACTGTAACATCTAAGTCTTTGAGATATATCTCATATCCAAACTATAAACTGCTTCCACATTACCACTAATTTAAGAGATACCATCTGAAAGCATATGTTGGTATATGTGCACATATGGGTATGCAAATATAAAACTATGCATGTATATTAAAATCTGTTTTTATTTATACCAAATTAATATCTATGGTACTACATTATCATCTATATTTCACTATAACTTTCAAAAATGGAATTCTAAAACTACTAACATTTGTACCCTAATTTTTATTTAAATTAAATAATATGCCTCAGTGGTTTTTCAGTTATTTGACAGATTATATATATATATATATATATATATATATATATATATATGAATCAAACACAAATATATATATATATATATATATATATATATATATATATATGAATCAAACACAAATAGTTCTAGGTTTTTAGATTATTAATTCATTAACTATATAGTATTCCACAATGTGGCATTTTATACTTCTCTAACCAAATATACAGTATTGATTTGATAGATTGCTTAAGAAAATACATTATTACAAAAGTTTTCTTGGGCTCGAGGAACAGCACAGGGTTAAAGTGCTTGTCTAGTGAGCTCCATGCCTCAAGTTTGATTCCCCAGCACCATATAAAGCTGGGTGTGGTGATGCATGCCTGTAATCCTAGCACTCTGAGGCTGAGAAAGGTTTGTTGTGAGTTTGAGGGCAGCCTGGGTTCTATCATGAGTTCTGGACCAACATGAACTGCAGAGTGAGACCCTATCTCAAAATTTATTTTTCTTGTATATCTCCTTGATTAACAGACTTATGATTTTCTTAATTCCTTTTTCCTAATTTTGATGTATTGATAAGTCAATGCCTGGACATACTAATGTTTGTACATATTTATTGAAAATAAACTTACCTTGTTAAAGCCTTGTCCAAAAGAATAATTGAGGAAAATGGTATAACTAGTTTTTTAGAGGATGAAAAGAGATAAATAAAATAAATGATTACACCAAATAATTTGTAGCATATGTAAATAGTGCATAAACCATATGAGAATCAAAAAATTCACTAAGGGATTATAATATGCTTACTTTTAAAATTGAAAGAATAAACAAAATATTTCTATAATTAATATAATGAGACTATACATTAGGGAATAATAGCTACTGAAATAAAAATAAAATATTTTGAATAAACAAATATTATATTTTACATGGCAAAAGGTAATCTTAAATTAATATTACATATATTTTAAAATACAAATATACTCCAAAATCTAATTATATCTTAAATATTTGCTTGACATTGGATGTTTAAACCACAAAATACAGACTTTTTTCAACAAAGGTGTTTCTTCTAAGACACAGTCGAAAGCAACTTCCACAGTCAACTTCAGCGTTGTAATTCCTTAAGGCTGCGCCTTGTTACAGATTTCATTTCATGACTTCTTCATCCTGACTTCACATCGCGTTTTGAGATTAGGGCTTCGCACTCTGCCTCTCAACAAATATTTTCAGGTGAACTTCATATGTGCTCTGTAAACACTGTAGCCTTGGCGCCCAAACGCAGGGGTCCTCTCATTATAAGTATTCTCACTGCCACTGAAGGTTTGTCATTGTTGGTATCAACCAGAATTCCATCCGTTCTGGTGGAATGAAACATAATTTTTTTAAACTGGTAGCTCATCCTAAGAGATTAAGTAAGCTCAAGTAGTAGAGATAATATATTAACCTTTTATACTTGGTGTATGCCTTAGCTATGATTAAACTAGATAAAATTGACAGTTATTTTTTAAAGACCTGTACAATGATGTTAGAAGATTTCTTTGCAACATGTTAATATTTAGAAGATTAAGAGAATTTTTTGGCTAAACCATTAGTTTTCCAGTGATCTCATTAGGACAAATTTCACCTGTATTCTAAAGGGAAGAAGTTTTAAGAACCATTCACATTTTCAATTATATTCCCTGTCCATTATCATTAATATATAGATCAAATTATGTTTCTGCTAATTTGTTTTTATAACTATTTTGATTATTTTACTGTCAGTTTATTTCGGATACTCTAAGATGCTATCGAAATGCAGAAAGAGTTTTGAAATTGAGATAATGAACAAGCAGTATGAGCCACAACTTACACCTCAGTCGTACTCCACAGAAGGAACTAGCTTCTTCTTCTACTTTATGAGCTCAATGATTAAAAAGGCCCTCGTTATTCTACATTATATGTGTTTATATCTCCACAGTGATTTGTCAAGTTGATGTTCTCATCGCCTACCTACTACAAAAAATCAGGAATTAATTCCCTCATGCTACTACAATATCATTCCTAAAACCCCTGCCTTTTTGTAGTTAAGTAGGGATTATTACTAGTTTAGACGGCTTATGGATGCTTAGTTGCTTAAAACTATGTGCTAACGCTTGCGTCTCACGTACGAATAGGGTCAGTGTTTCTTCAGGGTTTGTCTGTCCAGACTTCCGCAGCCTTCCAGTGCCTACTTTCTCTTGCGTGATATGACAAACCTCACAATAGCTCACCTACGCAGTATTTTCAATGATACCCGATGGGAAGAAATACAAAGCCACTTTCGAAGAGGGACTCAGTGGATATATCTACAAAATAGAGAACTATCCATCTAGTAAATGAGGCCGAAATGTACAAATAAGAAGTACTGCTCTCCGTGTTGGATAATAGGCACAAAGAAAAAGAAAGCTGGTGCAGAGAAGTAGGCGAGGTGCTCGTGAAGAAAAGGCAAACATGTTGTAGGCTTCTTCAATATTTGAAAAGGAATTCCTGTAAAGATACTGTTTAGAAATGTAATATTTGATACATGGCAATGGGAAATCGATCGAAAGATGGGGCTGAAGGAATAGGTCAGTGGCTTACTGAGTCCCCGAGTTAGATTGCCCAGTGCCACATAACCTGGGCATTGTGGCACAGGGCTGTGATGCTAGCAAGGAAGCCTGAGGCGAGAGGATTGCTGGGAGTTCAAGGTCAGTCTGTAATACATAACGACTTCAGAAACAGCCTGGACTGCAGACTACACACTGAGACCTTGTCTCAGAAAAAGAAAAAAGATACGGACAGAAGTAACAATGAGATTTTTTTACAGTGAATGTTACATGTAATTATTTTTGAACTGTAAATATGTATAAAATTCTGAAAAATAATATAAATTGCAATGGTCAAAATATTTACATTCTATTCTATAATAATTATGTAATGCTTAATCAAATAGTTCACTATCCATCTCTTATTAGAAATTGATTTAAAATTTAAGAAAATAATTTTTTCTTAATAAATGGGGTATTAAACACATTCTTATTACTGCAACAAAATGCCTTAATCCCTCGACTGAAAAGGAAAGAGGTTAGTTTGACTCTCTGTTTCAGAGATTTCAGCCCGTGTTTAAGCTAGCCTTGCAGCATGACAGAGAGGCATGACAGAGAGGGCTCACGGAACAAAGATCCCCAACCAATCACAGCCAGGATACAGAGTAAGAACTGAGGACAGGAAGCCACCCTTCCAGGTCACACTGCTAGTAACGCGTCTCATTCAGCTGGGTCTCACTTCTTAAACACATTCAGTTATGAATTTATCAAAAGATTGATCCATTGGTGAGATTAATGCCTCTGTCGCAAAAGTTCCACTTCTGGACACATGATATTTTCAGGGACATTTTACATCTAAGCTATATCAGAGAGTATGGATAATTCTCACTATAGAGCAAATAAATTAATAAGGCCATGCTAGTAGAAATAGATCTGTAAGCCTACCTACTTAAATATTATTCTGCCAAACTAGTTTTTGGCAGCAAGGGCAATTAAATGTTTATTTCTAAGAATTTTTTTTAAAAAAGTGTCCTACATTATTATTGGCTGGTCATTTTAACCATGTAGCCAAATATCTTGTTATCTTCATTACCTGTTCTTAGCAATATTCTTTTTGCTATTTTAGATTATGCTTTTACTATTAGCTCTAAGATTATTAAGCCATTTCCTCAAATTTATGTGATACATTTATTTCTTGAAAAGTATTTACTACAGCCCTACAACTACTGAGTAAATTTATAATTATTACTGTCTCTCTTCACTATATAGTTGTAGTTTAAATTTTTATTGCATTGTTAGATTTTTTTTCTTCCTTTAATTACATTGTTTTTTTTTTCTTTTGAAAATTTTGCCTTTTGAAAATTTTATGAATGTAGTTTATTTAAAAATTGTCTCAGTCTGATTTTTTTACAATAAATGGATAACTCTCAAGGAACGGATAAATTCAACTTCAATGTATTATAGAAAGCAGTCTAGGTCCCTCCTTCACCAAATGCTTATCTATACAGGATGAGCTTGTATGCCAACATGAACACCAACAGCTGCTTCTATGTTAATCATCACATTTCATAAGATACTATATGATGTTTGTTCCAGGTTTATGCTTTATTTCCAGTTGATTTGAACAAGTGATTTTAGAAAATGGAGAATAGAGGGCTGGTGCCAAGAGGTGAATTTCTTTACAGACATTCCTTTGATAGCCTTATTTTGAAGTTACCGCCAACTTCCATTATTCACTCCTGCTAACTTTGTTTGAAATCTTTGCAGAGAAATACAGAAGAATAATCTATTTTAAAATCTATTCATTGTGTGGCCTCACTAGATAGATTTTGAATATTGGAATATTTTCACTAAGGGTTATTATCTCTCAAAAATTCCCCAGGGATTTTCTATTTACAAAAAGTGTACTCCTAGATCTCACCCAAGATCCAATTACAAAATCTTTGTCCTATGCCTGTCACCTGTGTGGATGGACTGATGACAGAATTTTTTCCAATTACATGAAGTCATGAGTCTGACTGAGAGATTTTGTGAAAAGTTTTCACTTTCTTGATGATATGTTTCAGGTAACCCAACACCCATAACCTTCACTTTTCTTCCCTCCACTGTTCAAAGTGAAACTGAAATAGAATGGAATAGAAGCTATTTTAGAATCATGAGAATTACAGACAAGATTCTGAGAATGGTAGAGAACAAAACGACTTGAATCTCTGATGCCATTGCTGACCAGCTGCAACAACCCTGAATTGTGTTCCCTGTGTCTTCTTGTGAGAACTCAACACACATTTGACTGATCTAGAATCACCTTGATTTTCTCTCTGGCTTTCTAAATTGAAGTTGGCGACCTAATGCCAGACCAACCCATGTCCATCATAGTCCCTTAGTTACATGATTTTCTCATTAATGATTTGGTTCAGAAAATCACAAAGATCAATGAAAATTCCCATTCATTGTTCATTTAAGCATATTTTAAAAGTCTTAACTCTCAAGCACTTCCTTATGCATAGCATTTTTTTTTTCCTGAGACAGTCTTGCTCGGTAGTTCTGTACTTCTGGCTGGTTCTGAGCTCATGTTATTGCTCAGACTGTGTCCAAACTCATGGCAATTATCCTGCTTCACCCTCCTGAGTGCTAGGATCACAGATGTGTGCACTACACCCAACTTTTTCTTTTATGTGTTGCTGGGGAATGAAACCCATAGCCTAGCTCTTGCAAGGCAAGCACTCTACTCACTGAATCTCACCCCCAACTCAGTATTGCTAAAATTGAATTGAAATACATTAGTGGCAAAAATGGAGCTTCTTTTTAGGGAAAGATAAGAATACACAAAATAAACAAGGAGTCAATACAGAAAACATTAGTTGTTGATAAATATTATGAAACGATAAAAAGGGTTACTTAAATATATGGGTAAAAGGAAATGCTCTGCTTTGGATGGAAGCTACTAGCATGATTTGAGAGGACATATTGGTGTATTTGTTATCCAAACAGAGACCAGAAGGAATTGATGGAAGAGACTGGTTTGCTTTCATTTCAAGGACAGGACACACCAAAATCAAGTACTACAAGGCAGAAGGATCCTTCCTGTTCCCGCCTTTCTTTCACTTTCTTTCTGGTTTTCACCTCACATTCCTCCTATCTAATTGACAGAAATTTCAAATTATTTATGAGAAGAAATATATGATCATCACATTAGCATTCCTGGAGATTAAGCTTGCTGAACTATCTGTGGTGAATATAATCTTATGGCTAGAACATGATGGTTAAATATGCCAAGTTTCTAGTGTGGTCCTTTTACAAAAAAAAAAAAAAAAAGGGAGAGAGAGAGAGAACTTCCTGATCACATGCCACTTCATTGACTCTTCTGATGTGTCCTAGTGACTATATAAGGATAAAAACGTTGACTTAGCATGACAAATCTTCCACTGCAAAAAATTGGGAAGACCTAACTTAGATTTCAATAAATACATATCAAAAGGCTTATTGGTGATGTTCACACCCTATCCCACCTTTGTGGATTAGTAACCTGCCCTCGTCAGGCCATATAAGCAATTCAGGTGGTGCTCCAAAAGCCAAATCATCTTCATTTCACCCTTTTCTACAGCACCAGAAGGCTTCTTTCTTCTGTCTTACACCTCCAATACAGCCTCTTCGTCCAGGGCTCAGGATTTCTGCCTAAGTAACTTGGTTTCCCTTAGTCTCCTCTCTGATCCACAGCTATGGAGCCAGGGATAGGTTTGCTGATAATATTTTTTTTGAACAACTAATAGTTATTAAAATGAAAACTTACCTATTCCTTTCTTTATATTAATACTCTAATATTGTGATTTACCCTCAGAGGATTTTAGTCAGAGTCACACAGTAAGTGTTGATTTTTTTTTTTAATGCAGAAGATAAATGCTTACTTGTATCATGTTCTGTTTATCCAATCTGACCTATACTTTTTCAAGGTCAACAGTGGGCATGATATTTGAAACTGGTTCAAAAGGACTTCCAATAAACAAAATATTTTCTTTTCTGATTTGAATAATGACACTATTTTTATATAGCCTTTATTTAAATATAGATGTTTTAAGTTATTTAGAAATCTATTTATTTTTATTTTAAATCAAATTAGTGAATTACAAAAATCATAGACTGTATATTAAATTAAATAACATATAATTGCTTGGATGTATACTCAGTTTATTGTTCAAGAGTATTTTTAAATAGGTTGAAGTAAGACACACACAAAAAATCATTAGTTAAAATTAAAAACACAATATAAAAGAATAAATACTATTAAAGAAAGCCTAACCTTAAGTTTTTGAGAATTTATGCTAATGGAGAAAGCTTTATAAACTTTGTCATGGGGCTCAAGGGGTAGCTGATTGGTTAGATCGCTTGCCTAGCAAGCACACAGCTGTGAGCTCAATTCCCAGTACCAAATACCTGGGTGTTATGATGCATACATATAATCCCAGCTCTTGGGAGGCTGTGGCAACTAAAGTGTCATGTGTTTGAGGCCAGCCTGGGCTATATAGTGAGTTCAGGATCAGCCTGGATTATACAGACTTAGATCCTGTCTCAAAAATCAAACAAATAATAACAGCAACAAAAATAAAACATTCATTCATTATCTTATTTTCCTGTAGCTGAAAAATATTCTGACTTCAAAAATAGTTTCTGGTGAGAGTTATATTTATAGGCAACAGTTTTCAAAACAATTAAGTGGTGTTTCTAGATGGTCTTGGGGAATATGTAGCCCAATGGAGATTTACTGAGTTCATTCTAATATAGTTTATTAACAATGGAAAATTGGAATATTCTTCTCTAGCAACTTCTCAAAGCTACAGGAGCTCATTAAATCTCTAATTTCTACTCAGAAAACAAAAATGTCAGTCATAAAGTAATATTATCCAGATATAAAGAATTCAGTTGATACTACTTTGTGTGAGAACAGATCAATTAACAGGACAACAGTTTAGTTGCTCTCTTAGATCAACAATATGACTTCCTAAAGTGACTCCAAGTGTCCACATTTTGAAAACTACGTGCAAATAACATTTTGGACTCCATATAGATGTTTTACTTAGAGTAGCTGCAAACAGGTTCATTTGAGAATTAATTCTGTGCTTACTGACAGGACCAGATAGTCACCACTAAAATAATGTCAGGAACTTGCTCTACAGATAGATGTCATCTGCTATAGTGAAGACAGGAGTATGGAAAAACAAGTTAATGCAGCAAGGAGTCAAATTGAAACAATGAAGCTCTTGTTGTATACAGCAAAAGGCTAAAAGGAGAATTCATGGATTTCCTCAGGTCCATTTCTCCACAGAGTAGCCTTGCTGCATATTATATGTGTTGTTCAGACAAGTCCAAACAAATGGAATTTAAGGCTTTCTTTAATCTATACTGAGTCAGCTCCTGTAGCATCATGAATCTCAGCCTGTCTGGTTTGAGGCACAAGATACTTCCCACACACGTTGACACACGTTAACCACAGAAGGGGACTGAGTAGTAAAACTCCTCCATAGGAAGTATGAATGGGCTGTCTGTGAGAAATTACACACTGGAGTGTACAAATTCATACTACCTTGTAATAAGCAAGACTTATTTTGAAAATATAATATAAATAAGCCATCAGCTGTGAAATCCAAAGGATTTGTGTAGTTACAGGTGAAAAACTGTCCCTGCAAATTTGTTCACAACTGGGTACACTCTATAAATAAACAATTTCTGCTGTAGGTATTCTAAACTCGTAAGGCTCACGTGAGAATAAAAAGTCTTAAGAGTCAATACACTGCAGCAAGCAGGATCGTGGTGCCATGTAGATTATTACATGCTGGACTTAGGTTGATAATGATGCCTCAATGCAAGAAGATTTTGATAATGGAAGAGACTTAGGATGGGTCAGAAGGAGAAGAACTTTGTACTTCCTGCCTAGTTTTGCCATGAACCTAAAACTGGTCATAAAAATAAAGTCTAAAGAAAAAAAAAAACAGAGGGAAAAATAAACTGTGAAAAACATTGTTTGGAGAAATAAATGATGGTAGTTTCACAATATTTAGTTAGTCACTAGTATATTTTTAAAAGTCAAAGACAAAAGTTCATCTATTTTCAAATCTGCTACATGACTAAACAAGCATTTTCTGCCAAAATCTTCCTGGAGAGCTGCTGGTGCCAGCCAGTCCTAGGAGAGCTTTTTGATATTTATAAAACACTGGCTTAAACTTAAAGAGTGCCTTGACTGGACAAAATACAATCCATATTGTTAAAGACTTTCTACAGTTATTATCATATTTTATAAAAGGGACTGGATTCACTTATTGCTGATTGCTTCTTGTATACAAATATCCTGTATTCTCATAATAAAAGTTTACTCACTTGGGTGGTACATTTGGGTTTCTGAATATGCTGACATCTTTAATGATTAAAGGAACCAGCAAGACCTTTATTTTGGTGCAACTGAAACATCTTGATCAAAACCCACCTAATAAATAGGCAATGTCGCTAATAATTTTTTCATCTTGCCTTGACATTCTTGAAGAAACAATATTTGCTGAAGATAATAATCTTGATTACTTATATCAGTATAAATTAATGGTCTATATTTCCTTCATTGTGGTTGAGAATCCCATTAGGAATCTTTCAGTATTTATATTTTCAAGAAAATAAACATTATTAGATGATCACTGAGGGAAATTTTGATTTAACAGCAAAAGAAAATATGTCACAAAAATGATTTTGGAGACATCTTAAATAAAATAAATTGGGAGGTGTCATATTTTTAATTTTTCTAATAGCACAGATATAACAATATTTTATATCCTGGCAATAAAACAAAGCATTTTAACCAGCTTAGTTTTAAAATCTTATAATCCCAAATATATAAAGAAATGACACCAGCACCTTTGCTCACCATGACAGTACCACTTACTAACAAAAACTACATACTTTCAAAACTCCAAGTATTGGTTTTAGATTTTTTGTAAATTATTTTAATTTAATTAATTTTTGAAATTGTATTAAACATTCAGAACAATATAACCCAAACATAATTTAGTGAAAAAATATCTTTCTGTATTTTTTTCTTCAAGGAAACCTTACATACATTTCCCCTTTTCTTGCTCCTTTATTATAATTTATAATCTGAGATTTAAATTTTATGTTTATTATAAATTTTGAATCATTATTTTTGTAATTATTTTTTTTGAAATTGTGTTTCTACAACTACCATTTGAGATGCTTGAGAGATCATTTTATATTTTAGTGTTTCTGTGATTCATTTTCAGTTACTTTATTTATACTCTTTTTATAAAACATTTTTAAAGTCCTTTTAAGTTTGCATCATAATTGGTAGGAAAGTGAAGTGATACCTCACATATGTTCTGGTCTCTCTAGGGCACCAGGTTCTCCATTAACAACCACCCACACCCTCCTGGTACATTTGTTGCAACTGACAAGCCCATTTGACCCATCATAATCACACAGAGCCAATAGATTACACTATGTTGCTCATAGGGTTTAAGCAAATGTATAAAGACATACATCTGCTGATAAATACTACATAATGAATTTTCATCACCCCAAAAATTCCTCTGTTACCCATAAATCTGACCCATGTAACCTTTACTGACTACCGGTCTTCTTACTGGCGCTATACTATTTCCATTTCTGTAATGCCATAATACAGGAATTATACAGTATGTAGACTTGCATACTCGCTTCTTTCACTTGGTAACGTGTATTTCAGCTTCTTCCATGTCTTTCTTAGCACTGAGTAATGTCCCATTGTCTGGATGTGCTCATTTCATTTATTATTTATCTACTGAAATATTTCTTGATTGCTTTCAAGTTCTGGATATTAGGAAGAATTCTTCCCCAAGTGTCCATCTGTAGGTTTTCGGGTGAATGCAAGTGTTCACCTACTTTAGGTAAATACCAGTGACTAGAATATGAGATCCTTCAGTAAGAATTTGCTTGGATTTGTGCTTATTTGAAACAGAAAAATTATAGAAAATGAAAATCAGATATTAGGCATTGCTATGGAAGACTAAGTACTATTTGTTGTAAGACACAAAATCAAAAATAACTCTACTGTTCTGCAGAGTAAGCCCTTTATAAAGTAACGTGCATTATTCTTCAGACTACTAATTAAGTACTAAAGATTTCTCATCTAAGATGGCTAAAAGAAGAAGAAAAAAGGATACTTTTATGGTAGAAACCTGAAAATCTTGGAACAGATTATTTATTTTGATATTCAGGCATACAAGATTAACTTGGGCCATCTGGTTACAGAAAAACAATTTCCTCATTAAGTCTGAAAATGTGAGCCGTTCAGGCCCGGCTTTATCCCTGATAGTCTGTGCATCACCATAAGCTAAGACCTCATTTTCTTGAGTGTGGTTGAGTTTTTATATCAATGGCAAAGTTAAAAAGGACAATAATGTATTTTATATATTATTAGATTCCTGAACATGGAAATTTATTCAAAGGGAGCTAAAATACTTGTTTCTAAAACAGAATTTCATCCTTGCATTGATTATCATCAAGGCCTTGCCCAGTTTCATCCTTAAATCTTGAGACAATAAATGCACTAACTTTCATTATTGTTAATTTTGGGGCTTTTTCATTTCTCCCGTTGGATCCTTATTTAGTTAATTTCAAAGACTTGAGAGTTAAGGCATGGAATGCATACTTGTCCCTGCTTGTACCAATTTATTTTATTTCTTCCATATCAGCTACTAAAACATGTATTATTATTTTCTGTTGATTTTGGGTTACAAAACCCAAAAGTTATATTTGTACTTCTACTACACTTACAGCCATACTCTTCACATGAATCATATTACAACTTTTCCATGTTGTTATGAAGGTAGTGTTTGTGGAAGCTTAATATCAAAAAAAAGTTTTCCATGATTGAGATCTTAAAAGAAAAAAACTACTTTTATAAACCTATCACTTGTAAGGTGGTCATATGATTATTTAAGTGTTATCTTTATTCTTAATTTACTTTCAAAGTTCATTTGGCAATTCTAAAACGTGGAAACTACAGTCCTTCCTGCCTTTATCAAGAACATTTATATACCAACTCTCTACTTCATGTATGCTTCAAAATCCATCAGCTCTCACACATGCCTGATGGAAAGTCACACGATTTCCCACTGAAGATTACCAATGAGCCCCTTAATTGAGAAGTGCATTTTCAAGTGTGTAATGAACTAAACAAAAACATAAAGGAAAGAACACTAATGTGCACTTTGTATTAAATATGCAGCAATTCTGGACAGCCCACTGAATTGTTTGTTTAGCAGAGCAACATAGACAGCATATAAATCGCCTGAGCTTCAGTTTTTTTTTTTTTTTTCTCTTATGCGGGTGGCTAATTTGGTACTTGAGGTAAGATAATGAGGTCATGGCCCATGAATTATGAACACAGATCCCACAGAATGGGTTCTATGCACATTGGAATAAAGAAAGCCTTTCAAGTTGTTGCATTTACATAGAAAATTAGATTAATCTGTTTGGAAGTACTAGATTACTTATCGTCAATTCATTTCAACATATTTATTGAGCATAACTGGCTTTCAGCATAACCTATTTTCAATTGTTCTTCTGACTAATAAAAATGTTATGATATGGTCATTTAATTTTTATTGAAAATATAATGTGTAGTCAGTGAATTTAAAAATATCATACATTCTAACTGATTTGTGTGTACTTGGTGTAAATATGTGAGCTCAGTTTTAATAGCTAACATTCTGTAAACAAATGGCATATCAGAAATTCAGAGGCAGAGCTTTTCTAAGTTTATCATATGACAAACATTTTCAAAGTCAAGGGGACAGAGACAAATATGATAAAAAGCCAGAAAATAAAAATGTCAATACAAAATGACTACTGCGAGGTTGATAGCTGAGAATTTAGAGAAATTTTCTACTAGCTGATTCAAATTTCCTAAGAAAAAAATATAGAAACAATGAGAATGTTTAAGGAAGAAGGTTATATATAAGAAAAAGTTTCTCACAAAATTATGGAAAATTGGTCCAATTAAGAGACTGTATAATCTTATTTAAAGCCTAGAAGGACAAAAATGAAGTGAGAGTGAAAATGCTCTTTTGAGAATGAACTGGATTAAGAAAATATTGGCAAATGAAGGATGATTGATCTTAATGATCTGTTGAGTAAAAACCATGAGGAAGGCAGTATTGTGGGATGGTTTCAACTTTCACGTGGAACAACTGGGTGGAAGAAAACACCTTATGCCACTGGAGTTACAGCACACGTGAACAGTAAAGCTTCTCCCAAAGTGGCCTTTGTTTAAAGAGAACTGCACCGTAGCTCGATGTCCAAATAACTCGTCATCTAACTCAGGATTTTATCCTCATAATCTAAAAACTTAGTCTCCATCAATAGTAGCAGCTAAGCTCTCAGTCGATCTGAAGTAGAAAGCTTCCAAATGAGTAACATACAAGACAAGATGCTGACTGCTGCCAATTCCGGATGTTGTGCATGTCACTTCCTTTTCTCTGGTTACAGCTATGAACTGTCTGTGTGATGTCAGTTGTAGAATCTATTTTAACTCTCATATACACTTTTAAAAACAGATATACTGTTAGAAAAACTATCATCCTAAGGGAGTGAGAGACACAGGAAGTTACATCTTCAGTTCTGTGAACATGACAGCAGGGGCTTCCTTCTTGGCTATTTTCAACACATCAAGTAGCACAAAATTATCTTTCACTTTATGGCTGAATTCTCTTCAGGACCTTAGGATATTTTCAAAGTGATCCAGAAATTGGGACAAAAATGACAAACAGCATGGTGGAGGATCATTTTCAATCACATTCCATGGTCAGAACTCAATGAAAAGACCACATTAGCCACACAGAGAGCTGAAAATTGTACCCAAGGCTGATGCTTAATTCTTTAATAGAGTGAGGTTGTCTGAATTTTGTGAATTTTTCAAAATTTAACTATCCACTGCTTCTCAGAAAACATTTAAATTTATGTCATTTTAAAGAAAAAATGGGTAGTAAACAACCTTAGTTTCTTTAATAAAATAACAAATATTTTAAACTATACTACTAATTTTTACATGTACTTGTTTTCATTTTGAAACCACCAGAATTTTTAATTAGAAGATCTTCACGGCCAATTATGTATTCTTGAGAGTAAATATACTTTTTGAAAAAATATACCCTTAAAGCCACAGAGTGTCCAACCTAGATTCTGGACTATTTTCATCTCCAAGACATGAAGATGTACCTTCAACTTACAAAAGAAACTCTGTATTAAGGAAAACAGAGAATCGCCACATAACCTTTGCCCTTGAGCTTAAATCAATAAAAAAATTTCCTCTATTGGCTGAGATCAACAAACTCCCACAAATATACTAACTAGCATCTTTAATATGTAAGTTGATTTTTCTAATAATCTCATGATCTTACATATTCAAATGTTTCCTGACAAGTATTTAGTAAAAATCAAGTTTTTATTGGGCAATTGATCCCATATGTAAGATTATTCTAATGGTTTGGTCACTTAAAAGAAACCTATAACCCAACTTATGATCTATGTGAATAAGTTATTTGGAGTAGACACAACACAAAATAGTTAAAATTTAACAATAATAAATATTTGAAAAAATGTAAATTCCATTGAGCATACTAACTACTATCACAGTGAGCTATAATTTACAAGTATACAGATTTGCCTTTACATATGGTACTTCTACTGACATTCAAATATTACATTTATATTCATAAAAATATTCATATTCAAACTCAATTTGAAAATGTAATATATATTCAAATTTATTATCTTCTTTTAAAATAATTTTTCAATAAATTTTCTTTGATATACAAGTACAGCTTGAAAAATCAAAAATGTTTTGAGGCTTGTGAAGATTTCGATAATTAATAAGAAATAAAGATTTAGGAGCAGCACTGAAAAATTATGAAAAAGAAGGCAAAATGATCTCCTCCAGGAGAATGAGTTGATTGGCCTACTTCATTTGGTAGCTTAACAATGAAAACAAGATGGTGTCTAGAGTTGATGGTCTAATTTCTAATGCTGTCAGTTTATTTTGCAACCTTTTAAGATGACTCTAGTGTTTCCTGGCATTAATATATTAAGGCAATAATCTGGAATAGAGTTATTAAAAGCATTTTCCTCAGGCTATTGAAGGAAATGCTGCTATGCACTGACATGTGTGTCTCCGTGCATCACACACTGAAGACGTGAGTAGTATTTTATTAAGAGTAGAATGACAAATTGAGAATTGACGTGAACAGAGCTAAAAATTGATCTAGAATTTTATATATCCCCTTTGGGCATTTGGCGCAGCATTTACAGTACTGAAGATTTTGAAAAAAGTGGGAGTAGTAGACGATAATTAAAATTGTAGCAAAGAAAATCAAGTGTATTATAATTAAAACTTCTCTTCTTTTGCAATATTGCCACATAAAATATGAAGGGAGAGTCAATAGATAATATGTAGAGAAGTGACTAAATAAACCAGGCAAAGTATTTTTTTTATTCTTGAATGAAGAGCCTAGAGTATTAACAAATAGGTATATGCATTTTAGAAGTGAAGCTTTTGTACTTAAAATATTTTTTTAATCTCACATAAATTCTACAGGTCAGAAAGAAATACTTCTTCTTTTCTCTCTGTGTCTCACTATTTTTCTGATGGATCCACAAACACAGACACACCTCACATATCTCTTTTTTCCTACATTGAAGGCACATGCATTTTGGAAGTTGAAACACTAGTTTTAATGATGTAAGTTAAAGTTTTGTAAGTTTCTTTTTCCTCAAAAAAATTTAAAAAGACAGGCATGCAAATTTCTATTTTAAAATGTGGAAGTAAATGCATGTGCCTTGAGACCAAAAGACCTACGTGGTTTTTATTTAGAAAAGAATTTCAAATCTTAATATTTAACTATATAATTTTATGCCCAAAGGAATAAAGATATTTTCATCAAAAAGTAAGTGCAATTAAATTTCAGTTTATTTCATCTTTTTATAAATGAAAGAAGCCTCACATTACCGAAGTGTAAAGATCTTATTTTGTATTCAAATTGGCTAATTTGAAAATATTTGGTGCTTAAGACTGGATACAGGACCTTGTAAACTTGGTTCAAGACTAGATCCGATTTTAAAAAAATCATTGAGTTACAAAAGGAATCGCTCTCTGGCAGTCCTGGAAACAGGTGGATGGACTGTGCCCACCTATCCTTGAACCTAGGAAGCAGCTGGGCAGCCTAAGCCAAACACCTTGGCCCCTTCCATGTGGTCTCTGGTAATTTTCTGTTCAGCCCTCAGGTATTGATAAGCATCCTGCCCCAATTCCAGGTATGCTGTGCTCCATCTGCACGGTACCACAGGAATAGTCCTACTTCCACACAATTCATGGAAACTGACAAACACCCAATAGCCCAGGCACACAGCTGCCAGTAATGAGAGCTCAAGAGATTACCATCTTAGATAACAGTGCAATCCACAGACCTTGTGGCCTAGGCCAAGGTGATATATGTAGACATCACCTTGGTTACAACTGAAGAGACTACATAAACACTAAACTGAAGCTATAGTAAATAAAACAGCATAGCACTGACATAAACAGGCATACAGACCCACGAAACAGATAAAATCCAACAATAAATCTACATATTTATAGCCTAGTGATTTTCAACCCAAACAAAAAAATATAGGTTGGAGAGTGTTTCTTCAATAAGTTGTACTGAGAAAATAGGATATTCATGTGCAGAAAAAAGAAACTAGACTCCTGTATCTGACCACATATAGAATGAACTCAAAATACATCAAAGAAGCACACACTAAAAGTAGGAAGGCGAGAAGACGCAGAGAGGAAATGCTTTAGGACATCTGTCTGGGCAAAGGTTTGTTTGAATGTGATCTGAAAAGCACAGGCAGGAAAAGCAAAAATTGACAAATATCATTGGGTTAAAGTAAACAAAAGTGGTCCTTAGAGCAAAATAAATAAATGAATAAAAACAGCATAATGAAGAGACCGTATGCACAATGGAAAAAAATGCCTGCAAAGTACTCATCTAAGTAAGAATAAATTCCAGAATACATATTATTACCACTCAACAGCAAACAATCTGAAACAATATCATTTAAAATATGTAAATGACCTGAGCAGACATTTCTTAAACTAGGATGTTTACAAGTACATAAAAAAATGATTAACATCAGTAATCACCAGGGAGACACAATTAAATCCA
The DNA here is from genome assembly GCA_004027205.1 of Ctenodactylus gundi. Lineage (NCBI taxonomy): Eukaryota > Metazoa > Chordata > Mammalia > Rodentia > Ctenodactylidae > Ctenodactylus > Ctenodactylus gundi. Next base: position 139,211 of record PVKB01003622.1, on the reverse strand, counting down.
CAGTGACATACCACTTTGTCACAGTTATGATGGCTATTGTCAGAGATGCACAAACACTAGTGGCAACGTGGAGAAAAGAGTCTCTCATGAATCCTTTATGGAAACATAAATTACTATACTTCTTATAAAAAGCAGTATAGAAATTTCTGAGAATGCAGAAATTAGAATGAGCCCACTGTATGATGCAGCACTACCAACCCTAGGCACACATCCAAGGGCTCTGAAATCAGTATGTCAAAGGGACATCTCTACTCGGATGCTTACCACAACACTCATCGTAAGAGCCAAGATATGAAATCAACAGAGGTGTCCACCCACAGATGAATTTGGTGGGTACACACAAGGGAGAACTATTCAACTGTAAAACATGAAAATCTGTCAGTGCAGCCATATGGATGGAACCAAGGGACATTCCATTATACGATATATGCCAAGCACAAAAACGCACATACATGTTCTCCCTTCTATACAGAAGCTAAAAATTGGTGAAGAAGGACAGAGTAAATTAGTGATTATTGTTATAGTACGAGACCAACATAGGGGTGGAGTGGACGAGACGGGATGATTATCTCACAAAGGGATACAGTTAGGATCCATGACTTCTTTAGTTCAATGGCACAATAAGGTGATTGTGGCCATGAACAGTCAGGTGAATATTTCAAAACTACTACTAGAAATGATTCTAGTGTTCTTAAGACACAGGAAATAAATGACAAATATCTGAGCAAAATATGCAAATTATCCTGATGCGATCATTATATATTCTACTGCATGTATATATACATATAAGTAAATAATTGTGTACAGTGAGTACAGGGTGACATTTCTCTAGGTATGCACACATATTGAAAAGTTACATTAAACACTGCAAATATGCACATTTACTATGTGCCAATTAAAGTGTACAAGTGTATTTTAAACATAAAGAAAAAAATAATGAGTAGTTCTCTCTTTTTCTTCATACATATAACTCACTTAATGGCTATGTACCTCTGTCTGCCTATATAAAAACTTCCTAGGAATTAGTCCCCTTAAAGTGTCCAAGAATGCAGTCTGACCTATATTGTAAAAATAACACCATCCAATTTTGACAATGCACAGTGTGATATATATTTTCCTCTATGAGCTTGAGAGTGGTCTAAAAACTAGACAGGTTCTAAGACATGTTGATTTCTCAAGATTCCAGCGTCATGGCATCATATTTTTATGGAAATATGCCTGTTAGATATTAAAATGGTTGATCTAGTTTGCATATCATTTTATAATTATGGATAAATACAATATGGAGCACTTTGATATAATTATGTACAATTCTTTTAAAACAATAATATAAGGTAAATGATTATAGCATGAGTAACTTTTCATAACTTTTATTTTCACCCAGTAAAATACTTATGGAAGAGTCAAAGTATAGATTTTAGAATATGAAAGAAGAAAAATCCCCAAGGCAATTAAAAGTAAATGATGGAAGTCTGCTTTATTCCTACGTGTCCTATTAGTGACAGAATTGCCTAAAAGTTTCTTCCCATGTGCAATTCCACCTTTGCCTTTCAGTGGGCACAGAATATTACCGTGGATATGCTAGAAGGCTTCTTTACTAGATCGGTTTACTTTCTCATTCATAAAGAGTTTGTAGGCTGAGAAGCCAGAATAATTGAATTCTGGAATAACGATTCACATGTATCATTGTTGAAAGTTATTATATTTGATACATATTGAAATATGTATTCTTGCATTGATTTTTGCATTAGATTACATAATTTATGGTTCAATATATGCAATTTTCTTACTAACTTTGTGAAACGTAGTTAGTAAAGCTGAGAGAGGAAAAATCTATATTGAACTATATTTTGAATTTACCGGATAAATTTATATTTAAATGAAGGAGAAATTTTATTTAAAAATATCATGACCAATGCTATCCATAAATTGAATCTCATTAACTTCCATAGAGTTAAAATATTAAAATGACTTCCTTAGTTTTCAGAACAACCTAACTGCACAATCTTTTGTAGGCCATACAATGACCAATGTTTATAGAAATCGCTAGAAGAACAAAATTCACTGGATTTAAAAGAAGAGAATCCACAGAACAAAAAGCACATGACAGCCCTCTTGTAAAAAGTTTGCCAGTAGAATTAATCCATGTGCACACATGCACGCCCAGCACTGTGGGAAAACAGACGACAGGGTAGCCAAATGAAAGCACACGGCTAAACTGCGTAGTAAGCTAGTTGAGGGCTTTCTCTGAACTCCCTTTATGTTTTACTGAGAATCTACTCATTAAGATTGATGACTTCGTGCTAGTGCAAGAGCAAAAGGACAGGGGCAAATTGTGACGGAATTTGGTCTTCAAGGTCACTACGCCATAGCACAGAAAACCCAGGGACTGTGCGGAGCATGGGGCTGTTTTCTTTATGCTACGAACAGTGAGCCAGCTGCTTGTTGTGGAGTGCTGATCACTGAAAGCCTCGGGCGCTGGAAAAATGCCACCTTGCAGTGATTTTGGGGTGTTGCCACGAGGACATGAGCGACTGTGGCATCCTGATAAAGATGATTACATAGCTTACAATATCCTTTTGATGAGGTAGTTTCTAAAAGCATTTGAGACTACCAGCTTTAACAGCATCAGCCATTTCAAAGCCTCCCACTTGAACTAAAGGCCTATTGGCTGAAAAAAGTTATGACTTTTCCAATGTAGTTCTCTTTATGTTTAATATGTATGATGCAGCCAAATAATGTGCTATACAGAATATTATGGACTGCATCAAACCACAGGAATGTTCAAATCAGGCTCTGAAAGCCTTTCTCACACTGGATATCTGGGTTATCATGTGTTACTTTATTATTTCAAGTGGCCTTCCTGTCGTTTGCATTTCATTATGCTAAAATTCACTACTTTGATAATTTTCGTTATTTTCCTGTTTTTACCAGCTAATTCAAAGTCAGTTTTCATATCTAATTGCACTACATACATTGATTTTTCATATTGTTAATTATATATGCCCTTTGTTTCTAGCTATTCTGTGTTTATTACGCTTCATCTTTCATTGTTCTCTATTTTTATGAAAAGGAAATTTTACAAATTATTCTTCCCTCTAGTAGAGCAATTGTGTAAAGATCACAGAACCACAACATCTATTTCACAATATATAATATATATTTGATTTTGTTCAATATGTATGTACATACACATATATGTACACACACACAAGAGCAATCAAGAGCATAAAAGTTGAATTAAATAAAACATAGAACAAAGAAACTACAAAATTAAATAGTTATTTAGAACTAGCTTGCTGTGCTCTAGAAATTAAAAGACACCATCTGACCACACTTTTCTTACCTTTGGAAAAGGTCTAGAATGAGCTTGGAAAGTCAGATGGAAGAAAACATATATAACCTTACAAGTATTAGTAATTTTAGTTTACTTCTTAAATTAGAGAATATTTACTATTCATGCCCTTGAATAATTTAAAACCCTCTCCCTCTTTTTTAAGAAAAAAAGTTCATTTAATATGTTTATTGATGGAAACTTGAGTTTCATATGAACATATGTAGCATTTTTAACATAATATCTTGAAATAATTTGGCAAATAGGTGAGCTCTAGAATTGGTTCTGAGTTGTTTAAAATCTCATTGCTTAAATCAGTTACATCAGGCTAGTGTAATAGATTGTAACCACGGCAGTGTTTTATCTTTAACACACTGTTATCTTTAACACTCTTAACAGTTGTGTTAGATGCACTGGACATAATCACAATCTCAAGTCTAGTTTCTTTCTTTCTTTCTATCATTCTTTCTTTTTTTTTTCTTGATATGATAGTTCAGGTTTGAAATTGTCAAGGGTGAATGCTGAAAACTGGACTATTTCTAAAACTGTTTTCTTCAAAACTGCTCAAGACAAGCATGTCATACCTAGCAGGCAAATTTTAAAATTTCATAAAAGTATATTCTTTAATAAGATCAGATTCTGTTCTGTTAGAATTAGATTGTGTTCCCTCATGGGAAGCAACTCTCCTACTTTCATCATAAATGTATTTTCAAATTTTATATTTCAAATCATTTCCATGACACTTTTTGTTTTGAATCCAAGACTCTCTGCAGTGTAGTCTGGTTCTGAACTCACTATGTAACTCAGGCTGATACTTAACACATGGCGATCTTCCTGCCTCAGTCTCCTGAGTGCCAGGCTCACAGGTGTGTGCTGCCATGCCCTTCTTAGGTGGTGCTGGGGAATAATCCACCTCAGGACCTTGTGCTTCCTAGGCAAGTTCTCTCACAGCTGAGCTGTGCCCCAAGACACAAATTTTAAAGCTACCTGGTTGTCATTTTGACTAGTAAGAAACATTGTTTTTTAATTTTATTTTGAGCTTATCAGTTACAAACTGTACTATGTATAAATTTATGTGTTAATTATTCAACAATACTCATTAATAATACTTGAGAAGTTTTTACAGTTATTTGAACTTTTGGCCTAAATTATGAATACAAGGACAGGATGTATAGGCACTAGCTACATTGTAAATACTCAGAGGATGGTTAATACAAATGTCTACACTCACAATTCCAATAAACCTTATCCAAATTAGTTAACTCACAATAATGACTTCAGATCACCATTACATATCCTTACTCCTTATTATTTCTGAGTTTAAATTTATCTAGCTTTACAGCAGCTATAAGTCAAAGGAAAAGAATTTATAAGAAAGGTCAATTTTTGCCTTTAGGTTACATTCAACCAAGATGTGTTTATAAAATATAGTACTCGAGATATAGGTGTATATATTTTAAAGGTACTCAGAAACATAGTGCACTATTTAAATAATCTCACAGATGATACAACAACAAGTTTGCAAAAATCTTGTTTATTTCACTTAATAAATACTTATAAAGACACATTGCAGTAGTAAGGCAAGTTGTGTTTCAAACTACCGCAGCAAAGATGCTATGACTAGTGGATCACACAGATATTTTGGTATCTCAGTACATATGAAAGTTGTGGTCATGCTATCATGAATCTATTAAGTGTATAATATCATTGTGTCTAAAAATTACATAAAGTATTATGACATTATTTAAAATATTTTACTTCTAAAAAATGCCACCAGTCATCTGAACTGTTGGAAAAATAGCAATGACAGGCTTGCAACAAACTCTAAGTTTATATAAAAAGTGAGAACACATAATCTGCTTAGCGTAAAAAATGCACAACGCTGTAAATTGAAATATGTTTGTACAGTATTTGCTTTGCACCATAGCCATAAGAGCTTTCTAGGTAGAGAGCCATTTAATCTTAATACAACCCTACGAAATAGGTAACTATTTTCTCCATTTTCTGGACAAGAATAATGAACCTGAACCATTTTTTTTTCCGGAATACATATGCGCTGTCAACTCTCAGATTCAAGCTCAGAAAAACTGTCTCTAAAGTTTATGCTGCAGCTGCTGTATGAGACTCATTAAAACTATAATTGTGCTTCAAGAGCCTTGTCTCCACTGTTACCTTCAGTATCTATTTAATGGATAAGAGCAACACATGAAATCAAGAATAAAAATGCCATAAGTGGTGAAAGTGTGAAGTGACACAGGTTTTTCTGACATGAAGGGTTTGGCGGATTTGTTTTCTGTCAGGTACATTTGACACTCGGGATTAAAGCTGGAAAAAAAAAGGGGTAACAGCAGAAGAGAGCACAAAAGTAACATTCGTCTTTATAAAAAGTAGAAAAAAATCTGGTGCTTCCTATAAGGTTGTGGAGATAAAGGTGTTTCTGGCTTCTGAATCAGGTACCATTTATTAAAAAACCTATTTGTAACTGGAAGTTGATTAATCTTTGCCCTTTATGTAAATTAAATTAGCTATAGGGAACCAGGGAAAAATGGTTCAAAGAGTGTTCTTATGAGACCTCGCAGTGGAGGCAGAGGGCGGGGAAACACCGACAACACAGCGCAGCATCTACACCGAGTCGGGTGGTAGAAGGGCTGACGCGTCAGCGGAAACACGTTCTCGCCCTCAGACTTTTCCATCAATGTGAAGACAGCAGTCTCTTAGCTTCTGGGAAACAGAAATAAATTATACACGACTTGTTTTTTGCGAGTGTCTCTTAATCTGTTGGGAAGGCAGGCAAAATATAAAGATAATATTTACAGTACAATGTGATATGCATTCAGGGTGCCCGACCCTTCACTTGACAGACAGTACTGGTACAAAACCAGAGCAAAGCTTTGCTTGGTCTAACCTTTATTTTAACGAAATTGATTATTGAAAGCATGTAATATGTAATTCATCAAGTCATATATATATATGAATGAATGACCTTAATTTTAATACACTCACTGTCAACTTAAAAAATGTATTGCTAAACAATAACACAACATATACTGGCCTTACATTTTTCTACAACAATGATGGAACAGCTGAAACCCTGAAGCTGATCATATGTCTGCTGAGATTGAAGAAAAAAAAAAATGAAAGTTACTTAAATGAAGCTAGGTAAAAACCAAGATATTTGAACAGCAAATATGGGACTTGAAGTTCATAGTAACAAAGTAATAACATGCTACTTGATTTTTCTACATGAAAGCTAAGAACAAATTGTAACTGATAGGACTACACACACACAATTTTGAAACAGGACAAGGCAAAATGGAACTATAAACATCAAAATAGCAATTTGCCTGAAAGAGTAAGTGTAATTGCAAAGACAATTTGTGATAGCTGGAGTACTTTCTAGATTTACTCCTATGAAAAATTATAGAGATATTTAATCATATTCTCCAGTAAACTTGTTTTTCATTTCATATACTGAATCATAAGTTGAAATTTGTAATATGCAATAATTATTTATATACTTTTTAAAAGATCATAAGCATGATAACAAAATAGGTGGATAAAATAAAAAAATATTTATATGACTTAGAAAAAAATTAAACAAGCCATACTACCTCTAAATGTTAAGATTTTCTGACTTTTGCAGGCCTACATTTGTGTCGATGTACATAAAAAAGGATTTAATAGACATAAAAGTTGCATTTCTTCTACCATATTGCTGTCGATTGCAATCAGCATGTTACATACATCGTCTAATTATAAAACCTCAAATATTCCATCCACTTTCCTAGTGTAGCTTTGAGCTACATGTGTGGTCACTGGCCCATTGAATATAAATTTTAACTGATCAACTCAAATCTGAATTACACATTTGATGCTAAACGCTACAAAATTAAAACTCCCTTGAAGAGAGCATGCTTGGTGAAGTATTTTTGGAAACATGGTTTTCCAAACATCACTTGCGTTATTAATACAAATGAGTAATACGGTTGAAGACCTCATTCTGCCTGATTTCCAGAATCCTAAGGTGTTTGAGATCATAGCAAAGAGGCTTATATTCGAGTAATCTTTACCATTCTTGACAATATTACTTCAAATATGTAAAAAAAATTGTGTAGGGTAGTGTACTTTGATGTTCACCATCAAAAATATATTGAATATCACTTTTCTTACTAATATTCTATGTTTCCAATTTTCATAGGCAGTAATTTTCATTAATGTGTATATACACATCTAATATTCATATATTAACTTCATAAATGTCTAATGCTTAATTTCACAAATATTTATTTTATGTCTTCTACATGTTTGGTGCTGGAGAGCCAGAAAGAGAATAAAGCCAGCCGTTTTACTCAGGGTGTTTTCGGAAGGAAATTTGCATCTGCTTTGTAGGTTAAATAGTGACTATTGTTAGGCTTTGGCAATTGTATTTAATTTTCTTTTTTTTAAATCTTCACTTTTTTCTGAGTAATTTTAAATTTAGTCTATGTCATAAACTGTATATGGGCTTTATGCTCACCTGCAAAAATTTAAGTAGTATGTTTTACAATGAAATTTCACATTTAATAATTTGTATTGACATATTTGGTTTGCAGGGCTGGAGGAATGGCTCAGCAGTTAAAACGCTTGGCTAGCAAGCACTAAGCCAAGTGCTAAGTACCGAAGTTGGATTCCCCAGCTCCACATAAACTGGGTGTGGTGGTGCATGCCTATAATCCCAGCTATCAGGAGGCTGAGACAGGAGGATTGTCTAAGTCCACCACCAGCCTGAGCTCCACAGTGAGATCAGGACCAGCCTGGGTCACAAAGAGAGATCCTGTCTCAAAAAAAGCAAATAATATATTAAGAGGTTTATTTATTTGGCTTATCTTTCTTTTCCCTAGTATACTTTCTACTGTTATTTCTTGTTTTCACTTAGGTGCCTTTCGCATATTCAAATATTCCTAGTAATGATTTTTACATTCTACATACATGTGGAATTCCTACTTCCGTTATTTTAATGAATCCTATCCCATTCTTACAACATGTGTCTAGAAACATCCCCAAGTCGCTGATATTTTGACCTGCCCACCCAAATCTCGCATCTTCAGCTGGCGGACTGTTGCTGTGACTCTCGCTCATGAGGCTTTACCTAGTGTTGACACACATCTTATTTTCACCATCACGAACAATCACATCTTTAATGTCAATACTTTATGTAGAGTTCACACTCTTTCATTAGACTGGCCCATATCACCAAACAGAGTATCATTTTTGTTAGCTTATCATCCACAAACGGTTATTTACAAATATCTCCCAAATGCCTAAAGTTGGAAATACGTCTCTGCTGCGGGATAAATTTATGATTTTCTCATTTTCAAAAGCTGTGAGCTATTTCTTTCACAAATATTTGTCCTGTTACTTAATTTTCTTAAATTTCTGTGCTGTAGTAGGAACACAAAGTGCTCGGGATTACCTGGAGTTTAGTTCTGTTTCCTAATCCACCGGGTTTTTTGTGACTCTAGAGCAGCTGGCACTCCTTCCTTGGTTCCAGGGAGTGCAAGCCACCGGATAAAGGATTTGTTTTTTAATTGTTGGGAGTTTCATTTCTTCCAGTCATCATAAGAACATTATATTTTAAATTACATTTTAAGATTCTGAAGTAAGTGGATTGTTAGAAATATTTTGTCTTAAAGCAAATGCTAATATAAATGGAAAGAAAAAAATAATGAAATAATGCATTTGATTTTAAATGTCCTTATAGTAGACGTCTACCAAATTCACATAATGAACAGCTGAGTTTCCACCACTGTATCCCTGAGAGCTCAGTTGAGTTACTCAATGGTTCTGAGACCCAGTGTCCCTATGCATAAAGGAATAGGTACTAGATTGTGTTTTATTAATTTCAATATGTAAACTGAAATTCTAGCAGAAGAATTTTTATTTTAAAAAGCAGGAAAAACTTAGCTACTCCTCCTCTCTGGCCTACTGGCTTGGTAAACTCACATCACTATAGAGCTTCGCACAGGAAGGACCTAGAGCTAGGGACCATCTACTTCTCATTTCTATAACAGACTAATATAGTGGACTTCTATGAAGTTAAATGATGGACTTAAATAGCACAAGTAACAAAAACATCAGCACTGGAATTTTATCTTTCTTAAATTTCAAAGTGTTTGGGGTTTTCTTTGCATTGTCATTTCCCTTGATTCTTATTATCTAGAGTGCTTCGGTTTGACGTGACCATATTTATTCCACTACAAACATCCACTCTGCTTCACAAGTGTACACAGGCTTGTAGGTAGGTACCAGGCAACTGAGACACAGAAATCTTTCCACTCACTGAAAGAAACGCATAGGCAAGTTCTGATTTCTGTTAAATGAAAAATCTGCTATTAGATTTAGATCTTATAGGAATACTTATATTTTAATGTGAGTTGTATGACTGTTTCTGAATGTTGATTTTCAATTTTCTTCTGCCAGCCTCACCATTCCTTAAAAGGTTACCTTTATTCCCAACACATACCTAGAATCACAAAAAGGCTTAACGGCAATTGTCATTAGTGCCTTTGTACTAAAACATATTTTAGTTCTTAGTTCTTAATAATAAATAATCTTTCAGTGTTGAAAGAAAAGTCATTTTACCTTTGTACTCTTAGGGTACTTAATGGGCTTGAAAATCAAACTGATTGATAGGTTAGCAGGAGAAAAGCATAAAAATTTAAGCTTTATGTAAAACAGGAGCCCTAATAAAGAAATTAAAATTTAAAGATGCGGCAAAACCTGAATGTTTTTATATTAGGTAGAACAATTGTAAAGAGAAAGGTCTAAATTATGTGGCAGAAGTTAAAGGAAGATAGTAATTATTTTAAAACAAATCTGTTTATAAAATTCTCTTAGATCTAACTCCAGTTCCAAAAGAAAAAAATGGTGGACAGACATCTTTCACGTGAAAGTTCTTGTCTTCTGCTTTCAAGAAAAAGAGAAAATTAAATACCCTTCTTCTATCTTCCAAATAAGTTTAGCTCAAAATTATCCTTATCCCAAAGTGGCAATGTTTAGTGATACATTCTGTCCACCTTTATTGCTTATAAGTTTTATGCTTAGAGACTTATAAGTTCACTTTTGGTGAACATTTTTATTAAAATAAATGGTCTTGTACATGTCGGTTGGAATATGAGATGTAGACACATTAATTTTCATATAATTTTTTTCTCTAGTAGTTCAGTGATGCCTTCTTCAGAAGCCACTTTTGAACATTTTAATAATATCTTGAAATTCTTTCCCACCTCTGCACTACCACATTTTTAGTAATCAATCCCATTTACGTTTAATGTGTTCTCTGTCTTATGTAATATAGTCTGAGTATTATAAAGAAAAGGGCCAAGTCAGCTTTCTTATTCACTAACTGCTCAAAAATTATAATTTTCTAAATCAATTTATGCTGAGTTTTGTAAAAAAAAAAAAAAAGTGAGACAGAGAGAGCTGTATTTTAATATACAAGCACATATTACCTACAGGAGATTCTCAAATATCATCTCTATTATTGCTATTGGTAACACAATTAAAGAAAAAATATGAAGCATGCATTTAAATGGTGGAAATTATTCAAATGACCTGTCAAAGCAAATTACAGATAGCAGCTCTTTCAATATTTTTAGCAGAGGTAGTGGATTTTTCAATTGTTACTTGGTACATCTAAAATAAATTCTAATTCTTATGTCCAGAGTTTTCAGTTTAGATCCTTATCATAAAACTCGCTTCTTATTAATTTTCCCACACTTGTGCTTATAATATTAGCCCACTCCTCTGCTTATAGTCTTTGCTTCAATCTCATGAAATCATCTGCTATGTTCATGTGTTTACTTCATAATGCAATTTTAGATTTTGAACACAATTTTCTTTTGTAATTTATCCCGCCATAAAACAAAACATAGCTGGGTAGAATTTTCAGGATTTTTATTACCCCTTAAGATAATGGAATAAAGGATTATGGGAGTGGTTATAGAATTTATGCAAGGCAATTTTTAATTGACTTTTTAATTTATAAGCTCACTCCTTGTGGGCATAAGGTGCACATAAGTTCTGAAAATATGTGTCGAGTACATAATCTGGGTTGCAGGTTTGTTATTTTTTTTTAGAAGGCCAGCCTAAACTACAGGAGCTTTTTTATTTTCCTGCTGTCCTGCAAGGTGCCAACTCCATCACTCACTGTCTTTACTCATAAACAGTTTATCGTTCCTAAGAAAGATACACTGTACAGCTATCATAATATACCGGTAAAGTTCCTCTAAACTATCTATTATTTCTTTTTGTGCCATACATTTTTGTAAAAAAAAACATGTTTTCAAAAACAATAGTACTTAGAGAAACTTAAATATAACTATGAAATTAAATAAGAAAGTAATATAAACCAACTTCTCATTAACAATAATTTACCAACTTCAGTTTAGAAAGGAGAATTATTTGACACTCTGAAATGAATAATAATTGAGTAGAATTACAGATTGTCATTTGAGTGCCATCTCTACTGGGATAATGCAGCCCTGGGTTTCTTAGAATTATTATTTCACATACAGGCAAGCATGATGACTATCCTGACTTCTGCATCTTAACAAAGTGCGTTTCTAATTTCTTCTTACGTTTTCTTAGAACTAATTTATAATAATTACCTAGAAGGGCATGATAAACTCCAGTTCTAGCTGTTATTTCCTATGCTTTCTGTATAATTTTTTGGATTTTTGGAAGACAAGCTAACTAAGACAAGAATGTGGCTGTTTCCACACCTTGTTCATCAAGAGTTGGCATTTTTCATTTTATATGATTAGGGAATCCTTCACCCCCGCTCCTACATGCACTATAAGCTTGTTGAGAGATGACAGTTTACAATGTCCTACCTTTCTTATCTGAATTAGATACAATTATACATTTTATTTAAATATTTATTTTTGAGACAGTCTGTAGTCCAGGCTGGTCCTGAACTCACAAATACACATTTTATAAGTTACATAATTCTGAAAGTAACTTAACAAGGAAATAATATCATACATACATTAATATGCATGTAACACCCACTGATCAGTATAATTTTCATACAGATTGTTTCTTTGACCCCTAAATATTGTCTTCCAACTTATGTTCATATTTTTCACTCATACCCTGAGTTCCTCAATCTGGGGGTAAAAAAAGTGGGTATAACTATAGTACATCACTGAGGATGTTGTACTTTCTTCAGTCCCAAACTTCCCAGCTTGGTTCAATATGATCAGTAGAACCAATTTCCTTTACTCTTCCTAGGCCTCTTTTCTTCTCTGATGTCTAAGGAGTCCTTCAGAGAGATGCCACTGCACAAATCATTCTATAATATTTTCTTCACAGATCTTTGCATAGCTTTCACTAATCTCTGGAGATTAGGTTTTTGGTTTTTTGTTTTTTGTTTTTTTTTTTTTTTAATCTTACAGGCATCGATATTCCCAAGTCCTTGTTTTCACTTATGTCACTCAAAAATATTTCTAACCGTGACTTCTTTTTTCTCCGTTTTATTAGTATGTCTTTGAGACACACAATGGTGACATTAAACTTGACAGCTGTGTTCACATGTACCACATCAACTTCGCATTCCTTTCCCCTCCCAGTCTTACTCTCCCAGGCCTTCTCTCATCTCCTTTCAGTAACATTCTCAGTCTAACTCACTTCACTCAGCATAATGATCTCCAGTTGTAACCATTTTCCTACAAATGACTCATAGCTATTTGTCTTCATGGCAGAGTAGAGCGCTATTGTGTGTGTGTGTGTGTGTGTGTGTGTGTGTGTGTGTGTGTGCGCACGTGCGCACATGCGTTTGTGTGAGTGTACATTTTTGTTATCCATCTGTAGACTGGCAGATATTTCAGCAATCACCACATTTTAGCTACTATTGGTTGTAAAATTATAAGCATCGATATGTATGTGTTTTCTGTTATATGATGTTTTGAATTCTTTTGGAAAGATGCCCAGAAGAGGTATCATGGTGTCAGATGTAATATCTCTTTTCAGGGTTTTTTCTGTAATCTTTATGTTAATTTCCATGATCTCACCAGCAATATAACAATATTCTTTTTGCCTACATCCTTGTCAACATCTGTTGCTTTCTGAGTTCTTAACATAAGCCATTCTTGTTGGGGTTCAGATGGTATCCCAGTTTTGTTCTGACTTGCGTTTCTCTGATGGCTAAAGATGTTGAACGTTTCTTCATGTACTTTCCTTTGGCAAATACAAAAGTTTGTTTCTAATAGATCAAATTCACTTGTAAAGAAAAACATAGAGAAGCTATGATAATTTTTTTAAAAGTTTAAAAAAGATAAGTCTTCATAATGGCAAGATGACTCTCCATGATTATAATCTTGTGTATAATTTGTTAAGTCATGTGTAGACAAAAGGTCCAAAATCCATGGCAAGAACTATTAAATACATTATAAGCAATCTGTCTAAGATAACAGATTGTGTGCACAGATTCATACAAAGACTGTAATCATGTCCTCACTGTAATCCTTTATAAGATTACTTATCTGTACCATAAGGAAGGTCTTTGGCATCTGTAAATGGGTTCAGAAGAAAGAATTGTAATGTAGATAGAGATTTGAGACAATCTTTGAAAAAATATTGTTTTGCTTTGCATCGGGAGTGTCATGCTAAAAGCCTTATGTATGGATGTTATGAAAAATCTTTGGATTCCACTTACTGTTGAAAAGTGGGGCCTGATCACTGGGGCTTGACCAAGAACAGGCAGATCACTTGAACGTGACCCAGAAGATATATGCTACTTCTGTCCTTCCTTAGGCTCACGGTTTCCTGTTTTTCATGCCTTGAACGGCTTCTCTCCATCTAGGCATCTCCCAAGTTCTTCTAATCTTGCAGGCCTCCCCTGAATGGATGGAGATTTTCTCAAGCTCTGAACTAAACTAAACCTTGCCCTATTTAAGTTGTGGATGTCAGCAACTGTGTCCAAGTAATGAATAAATAAAGAAGACAAGCTTTTTTATCACAAGTATATCCCAGTAATCATGTGGTAATTTTTATAAAAATTTAAAGTACCTATGGATAACCTTGAAACTTTGTAAAGGGCCGATTCTGATTTAGTGGGTCAGGACAACTGGGACACTACCAAGTCACCTCTCCAGCCCTGAGGTGTTCTTTGGTCAGGCAGAGGAATGTCAGACTTTTAATTATTTGTAGAGAAGTGAAATCATCACACTATAGTTCATAAATATTTACTGGGCTGTCTCCAGGTGTTATCTGTGGTAAAGTCATAATTGTTACACCCACAGTCACACATGAAGCTATACCTCAGGCACATCTGCATTTATGAATGAGAAGATATTCTCCAACTCTATTTTAAATATTTTGACTTCACTTTTATTTATTTGAGAAAAAATGACTCAGAAGAATTTACAGGAAGCATAACTTTTTTTAAAGTATGATGGAGAATCAGTCAAAGATTGTTGGGATAGCAGGATTTATTGAGACCTTGTCAAGGGTGAAATGCTTTCAAGTAGTATTATTAGACCATACAAAAATGGATTCCAAAGTTATATGTAAAATTTGATACCTTCAACTTATGACTCTGTCTTCTAAGGATCTCAAAGCACTTTGTGCTGACCATATTCATAAGTTTATGGAAGTTTTATTTTAAAATATTTTTAAATGTATAATTTTGACATGTTGTAGAGATCATAGAAAAAAATAAAAGCAACAAAAATCTGTACAATTTTATTTCAGCAATTTTAAGCCTTTATATCAACTACAGCATTACATCTCTGTGCTGAGAGAAAGAAATTAGAAATGAATCAAACGTGTAACCACAAACCAATCAATAATAATGTAAACCTTAGTATTAAAGACATTAATTTTAAATAACCTACCAATTTTTTTAATATTTTAACCTATTTCTCAGTAAATATTCGCAACTTATTTTACATTTACTGGAATGTACTTAAAACAACCTCCTTCCCCTGCAAGGGCAGCCATTAGTTAAATGCTCAGATTAAAATAAACTTGCAAAAAGAAATCTACTATGAAGATTTAGTTCATAATGACAAGTTTCCTCTTAATCTTGCATAAATTTGTTCACCGCTGTGCTGTGGGTTGTCTGCTAGATATTGTTCCTGCAGACAGTAGAGACTGATCCATTTGTGAATTTAATAATCTTGTTCAATATAAGACATATGGTCACACATTCACAGTAACTGAATTCAGATGCAGCAACTGCTGACAAAAAAAGCTCCTGGGAATGTGGCCTGACCCAGGAATTGAACATAATCTCAAACAATGCGTGCAGACTCGTCGCAGCACAGTGCTTGGCTGCCAGGCCTCTTGACCTTCAGAGGAGCTTTGCCAAAAGGAAGCTGAGGCGGCCAACTAACATGGAAATGGGGCTTCTGAACAAGATTGAACCTAATGCAATGAGTTCTTTTTTTTAATATTTGGCATTAAATAATTATTTGTGGTGTCTTTTCGGATCTTCTTTACTTTCCATAATACTTTAATACCATTAAGAAACTATTTAATGGTCTTGGCTCTTGAAAACTAATGTTAAAACCACTCCGATTCAGATTTATTCATTTGTCATAGCTTGAAGAAACCCAATACAAGGAGCAAACCCTGATTGTATTTTAAGACTATATTTGAATAATAATTCGCAAATATATGAGGCGTTTTTTTCTTTGAAGGGAAAATGTTACTGAGACCTAAAGTCATGGTACATGAAAAGAACATGCTTCACTGCATATATTCCATCCTGAAAACTGGCAAGTTTTTATGGATAAAGCAAAAAGGATAAGATATTGAATGCATCATTTACCAGATCCATGTCACATAAAGTGTCATATATCCTGAGTAGTTTCATCTAAAACTGCAACAGTTCAAAGAAAAGAGAAGTTTTTAAATTACCTTCACTCTTAGTCAGTAGTTATTTGACATAGTTCTGAGTACTTATTACGATCTGAATATCTGTGTTTTCCTAAAATTCATGTTTTGAAATTCTATATCCCCAGAACAATAGTTAGATTTTAGGAAAACTAATAAGGCTGTGAGAGTTGGTGTCTTTATAAAATAGACCTTAAAGGGCTCGCTTGCCTTTTGTACTCTTCAAGGACACAGTCAGTGACAGCCCTTACGTACTAGGAAGCAGGCCTCATCAGGCACAAGTCTGCTTGTGCCCTGGTCACAGATCTCTGAGCTTCCAGAACTCTGAGAAGTGTTTCTGTTCTTTATATACAACATTGTTTATGGCATTTTATTCTAGAATCAGAATAAACTAACACAACACATAATCACTTGTATCTACATCATAACATCTATCATTTAAAGCTTGTTACTTAAAAATACAAAACATCCCCATTCTTAAATAATGACCAATATTAGTTACTATTTTTGAATTAGTTTTAAAACATAGATTTTTATCTTTAAATAATACCTATGGAATTAAAGCATATTATATATGTATTTAAATATCTTCTATTTTATCCTGATCAGAGTGTTTTATAAAGTAAAATGTAGAAGACTTAAATCAAACCTGACTTCCTCCTACACATAGCTACTATAGTTTGCCTCCAAACATACACACAGATGCATACACATGTATTTAAATGTATTTAAAGTATGTATATATATATATATGTATAAATGTAATATATATATATATATATATATATATATATATATATATATATATATATATAAACTTCTCTTTATGTGTGCATAATTGTATTCAGTTGATTATTAATCAGGAAAAGATGTATAAGTGGGAGACACTTTAAGTAATTATGTCTTCTAGGAAAATATAACAAAGTTGAGGAGACATGGCCCTCTAAAGTCATAATTGAAATGCAAGAAAAATGAAAAAAGCCACTCCTAAAGGGGATGGGGCAGAAGAACAAAGAGAGAGAAAAAGAGAGAGATAAAGAGAGAGAGGACTGAGCATATCTCCTAGTTGTTCTAATTATGAAAGTATTTATGAAGAGAATATGTGATTTGTCTTTGGGAAGGACTTTGATTACAAAAAATAGCGATGAAATTTTTCCAGGTGGCACTAAAGATGATGCTCTAAGACTGGAAAAGCTCTAAGCTTGCATATATTTATACTCCTGAAAATGTAAATTCCCACAATTAAAAATTATTCCAGCTAGACTATAGAAGGAGAGTAAGAGTTATGCCAATGGCTTGAGGACAGGCAGTGTACCTACAGCAAGACAGAGAAATACAGTGACCTCAGCGGATGCTATGAAACCCACCTGAACTCAGCACTGTCTTGAAATTAAGATTGTCAAATGTAAAATAGACTGTATTTCACACAATGATCTCTACCACTTTCTAATATTGCATTTATATTTGGTCTTTTCAGGATTCCTTTTTTTCTTCTGACTTCATGGAGTATTTATTCTATCCGGAAGTAAACTTATCAATATGTTACTAGTTACATATTTGTTAGTAAATGCCCTTGTGTGTTTAGGATTAGCATCTTAGATAATTTATTTATGAACACAAGGTGAGAAAACATATTTATGAATATGACTTACCTCAATGTATTTGTTTTCCTGCAATCAAGTAAAGATAGCATGTCTATCCTCACCATTAAGTGCAATTATTATAAAACATTAGGTCTAAAATTGAGTTTATTACCATAAACATTAGTAAAATATTTTATATGATTAGCCTACAATTCATGATTAAATTAATTGTTTTCTCGAAGTTTTCTAAGTCCATCCACTAGTCATAGCTATTTATGTCTCTGAGTAAAGCACATCCCGTAGTTTTAAACATTTTATGTGTTTATATTGCTGCATCAACATGCCATCAAGTAGAAAACCCTGTTTTCCAGCTCCTCTCCTTGGGTACATTAAATTAATTGAGCATATTGTGGCCTTTGCAGCGTGATGTTTTGCTAGTAAATGATTCATGTTGCGTCCCTACCACAGTGAACAGCAAACTTTCACCAGAAGCAGATGGAGGAATGATCTTGTGCATTTGTGGCAAGCTCAGCTTCATCCAAAGGAACTGAAGTTCATTGAAAATTGACCTCACTGTGCTGTTGGCCAGATCCGATGCACATCAGGTGCACAGCTATGCTGAGACAGTAATAAGCACCAGCAGATGGCCCTCTCTAGGTTCACTCTCCTTGGCAATTAAAAATCTGTCGTTAAGACATAGAACTATCAAATATTTTGACATCTCTATGTGGCAGCAGATCTCATACAATTATAAGCATAAAATTTTAACCTCCTTATTTTCCCCAGACCCCCTAGAAGATACGCTTTTGTGTCATAATTTTTTCTTTTAAGAGAATTCCAACAAAAGAAAGTCTTTAAAAAAAGCTAACTTGATCAAACCCCCTTGCTTTTTTGCTGAACTGATTTATTACTGCAATATGTATAATTTCTTCAGTATATCCAGACTTTTTCAATTTAAAATAATCTAATAAAACTTCTCTTATTTTTCTATCCCTAACCATAATTTTGGACTATACTAAGAAATGATATGCTGGTATCTTTTTATGTAAATATGATAGTGCTGTCAATATGGTGCTGAGGAATATGCTATAGGCTTTATTTTTGCTTTATGGTCACTGGTCCAGTCAGATACTTTCTCTTATTTTCATGATTATGAATAGACTTTTATGAGACAGAAGCTCTGACCAAATGGCAAAGTTAAACAGTGTCCATTTATGTAATAAAATTTATGAAGAATAATTTGTGCCAAGTAGACAATGTGAATAGATGACATAATATCTCATATAAAGGATTATCTTAAGAACACTTTTTCTCAATGAATTTTTTTTCTCTTCAAAGAAACATCATGATATCTCTGAGTCAGATGAAGGATGAGTTTTATGCATTGTTACTAATATTTTTACAATTAGGAAGAAAAATTTCAAGAGTATGAATGACTGTGTGAATGCAACTACAATTACATACTCATCTTTGGTCAACAAATGAAATTTCTTAAAATCAAGACATGAAATTTTCTTAAAACCAAGTCTCTATTACTATATGGCTATTTTTGAAGTCCACCCTAAAGGATCGTTTATAACTTCAGCTACCATTTAATGAGTAGCCATGAGGGCCAGCTTTAGCCTATGCAATACCTTTGCACAAGTTCAATTAAAGTACAGCTGCAGAGGCCACAGTTCTGCTCCAGGAAGCAGTGTTTGGCAAGGACTGCGCACGTTTGTGAGGCCTTTTGGCACAGCATGCAATTCTAGTACTCTGGCAGGTTGACGCAGGAGGGTCACAAGTTCAAATCTAACTTGAGTGAAATAGAAACTTAAACTGTCTTAAAATTTTAAAAATGATAAGTAAAATAAAAGAAATAATTTCAGCTCAGTGTGAAGGCCATTTTTTTTCAAGTTATGATACAGAGATAGAGAGGGAAGAAAAACGAATTCCATAAGCTAAAATTACACCTTCTTTTCACCTCCATCAAGAGGAGCCCAAGTGCACTGAACTCTCTGTACAAAGATGTGTGCTCCTGGTACTCACTGCCCCTGTAAACATGGAAGAAAATAGTGAACAGCAAAAAATATTGTCCATCTCTGACATATGCAGTGAGGGAGACACTAAGAAAATAGTCACATAATTAATATGCAATAACAAAATTATGTTAAATTCTTTAAATGTAGGTGATTATTACTGGAGAAGTTTAACTGATGAAGACAGACCATGGTAGTCCTCTCTAGGCTCTCAGTGTTAAGCTGTCATTTGAAGTATGAGCAGGTGCTGGAGGGTGAAACATGGGCAGACACTGTCTTAGGAAAAGTAAACAGCCTGTGCTGCCTTTGAGGCAGAAAAGGAACTTTCTTTATTTTAGGAACTAAAAGGCTTCAGTGCCTGGAGTTCATTGAGCAGGTTCCAAGTCATACTGAATCTTGTAGGGCATGCTAAATTTTAGATTCTATTTTTAACTAAATGATTATCCATCAGGGCTGTAAGGAGAGAGAGTTGTGATCATGCATGCATTTAAATAAAGTGACCCTGGCTTTCACAGGGAAAATGAACACAGGAAAGAATGCACGCAGAGAGGCAATGACGGGATGTTGCAGGTGAAAGATGACAGTCATTGGCCTGATATGGGTGTCTGGAGAGAGGGAGAAATTCCAGAAATAAAATTCATTAGATTTTTAATGGATTGGGGATGTCAAAATGAATAATCTCGTATGGATTATTAACATCTGGATAACTAAATATAGCAGTTAAGAAGAAAGGAACTGTTGGAAGAAGGAGCAGATTAAAATATCATATGTTCTTTTTGTACAGATGTTTGTGAAATATGCTCAACAACACATCAAATAAGCAACTTTATATATAGAATTGAGCCTTGGAAGTTGTATGTTATTTTATTAGAGGCTTAAGTGTGATTGTATGATTGTCTTTTTTTTTTTTTTTGAGATAGGGTCTCACTCTGTAGCCCAGGCTGGTCCTGAACTCACTATGGAGCCCAGGCTGTCCCTGGACTCACGTCAGTCTTCCTGCCTCAGCCTCCCAACTGCTGGGATTACAGGCGTATACCACCATGCTCAGCTGACGTGGTGCTGTGGAATCAAACTAGGGTACTTAGCCCTTGACTTAGTGCTTGCTAGGCAAGCACTTTAACTGATGAGTCATTCCCCCGGCCCCTGTAGTTAATTACTCGATGCAATTTTAGGTCAGAGTAATGGATGAACATATGGAAAAATATGTAAATAAAAAGAAACTTCCTAATGAAGTTAAAACTGGCAACCTGATATGCTAAGAAAAAAAACAAACAATAAAAATAGAGACTCACTCAATTAGAACATAAACCATGAGGGAAAAAACAGGTTTCTACTCATCTTCTGTGTTAACTGATGTTGTAGGGTCATAAAATAAATGTACCTTGTTTTGTATTAATTCAGGCCATTAGTGGTCTTAGCAAGAAGAGGTTTCTTGCTTTTGGAAGATAATTAAGCTTCTAAATAGAAAATGGGAGTTTTAGCAACTGCTATTCTGAGAAGCGTGGCTTTGAGGAAGTTTAGACAAACTGATGCAAAGCTTGTACGCATAGCATCACAGCATTACATGAATGTATTTACATTTGCTTACTTAATATGTTCATTGTTATATATTAGTATATATTGTATATATTGTACTTAAACATAAGACCTAGCCATCCAACCTGTACAATTGGCATAGATAAGTGCATTCATAAGGAGCATCTAGTTTTGGAATACATGTTTGTATTCAAGAGAAAGATAGAAAAATCAGTAGGGAAATATCCTCAAATTCAGAACATGGAATATCCAGAAATTCTTTGTTTTATAAAGAAGGGTTATAATTTCATTTTAGCAGAGAAAAGAGGGAAATGGAGGGTTACCATAAGCAGTGATTGGAGGAAAAGATTCTTGGTACACAATGAGAGACTTCTTTGCTGATGAGGCAAAGCAAAGCCGTTCAGTGAGGGTGAGGATACAGAATGCATCAGAGACCTTCGGAGTGCAGGAGGCTTACAGAATGGGTGTAGATGGAAACTGCAGAACGTGTTTGCTGCTATAAGTAGTTAACACCGAAAGTGACATCCGCGCGGAGTCTACGCAGCCGATGTGGATGGCTGCTTAGAACAAGAGAGCTAAAGGGTATCAGATTATGATCAGAGCACCGTGTTTGAATTTGTGCAGTCCTTGTGCAGCAAAGATGTTTTATAAAAAGGATATAGTATGTGGTCTGTGAGAAGAAATATGTTTGTATGCCACAAACCCTTGGCCCATTGAAGGAGTTAAAAATAACTGATGCGTGGTCAAAGCAGGGACAAGCAGCAGAACGTGCTGAGTTGGACTGTGGGCAGCAGAGATGAAAGGATCAGTGAAACTGTGTGTACAGAACAATAAATTTCATAACAGGAAATACTGTCATTTTAATCTCTAATTACTTAATAATTTAATAATAATTCATTGGAGTCACAGGTATGATTACAGAGTATCACTTAATTTTTATAGTTTCCAATCAGTACAATATCTACAATATCACTCTGGGCTCAGGCAGAAAAGATAGAAGAGAATATTATTTGAAATAAAAGCTTGACAAAATTAAAGAGACAAGAGATTATACTGATGGCCTAAAGGGACATTGATATTATCTATAGAATTAACATCAGTGGGATGGAAACAGGATTGTGAGTATTGGTAAAATGCCAGATTATTAAACAGAAAAAGTTTGTGTAACATTATTTTATGACCTGTTTACAAAAATATAAGAGGAAATAAATAAGGGTTATTTATTACTTTATTTACTTGGTCATAAAATAAAAGATATTAATACCCTAAAGTTAATACCAGGACACTCCTACGCATGGTTATTATCTGGCCAGAAAGAGACAGTCAAATTTTCAATTAGATCAGGAGAGAGATTTAGTCCGAAGTGATCTCCTGGCTTTAGTTTTCAAGATTGCATTATTATTTCTAAATATTAAATCCTTAAATTTGTGGTATTTAGAAGCTGTGGTGTATAGCAGTGGTGTTATTTAGAAGACGTTCTGCCTGTACAGAACCACGGACACCGTTTTCTATTGCGCTGTTCTTACGAAAGCTGTAGAACACTTTAAGTCTTGCCATAGAGAACTACCTGCAGTGTCTGACTTAATTAACATCGGACTTAATTAACATCATAGTTTGCATGAATTGTAGGATTCAGTGAATTGCAATATTGTTTACTGAGATATATGCAAAGGGATGTACATTATATAGTTAATGAGAAATCTTTCACATACCTTTTTAGACATTACTCTTCCTAGGTTCTAAATGTAGTTAAGATTTAGAAGTAATCCCAGTACTCTGGAGGCTGAGGTCAGAAGATTGCCATGTGCTCTAGGCCAGCCTGGGCTGCCTACTGAGTTCAATACCAGCCTGGGTTATGGAGTGAGACCTTGTCTCAAAAAATTATGAGAAATAATATTTTTGATACCTCATTTTAGAGATACACTATACTATGATTTATTATTTTATTACATTACTCTTCACATTATCCTTTATTATTTTAACATAGATAATGCAGTAAATCAATTTTTGTCTGCATTTTACTATGTATCTATTAATAAAAAATGTGTAACATTCATCTAGGTTCTAATAGAATAAGTAAATGACACATAAAAATACTTAAAATGTAGCTCTTTTTTCTAAAAACAATTTTCTGTAAAGAAAGTTTACTTTAGTTTTCCTTAAAGTTTTCCCCATTTTCCTTAACATATTATACATATTTCATATTGTGTATACATTTATGAAAAGCATACATTTGTATTTTTAATGCACACATTTCACATAAAATTTTTATAAAAAGTGCAGCAAAGTCTTCTAGGTTAAATGTCACACATGGAGATTGTCTTAAAAATGTGTTCCGCAATAGACATCTCCAAGGTATTCACTCATTTGCAGAGATCCCAGCTGTCTTTGATTTACGGCCAACTACACAAGCACACACATGTATAAATGCACAGGCAAATATATCTACAGAAACACACAGGGCATTTATTATAAAATACTGAGATCATTTTTTCAGGTATTAAGTCAGCTATGGCATGTGCCTAATCTCTTGAAGATTTAGCTTTACTACAAGGAACTTCAAGGAATCAAAGTTTATGGGAGGATCTGGTGATGGTGGAGGACCAACGGGGAACTTTTCACGTAGAGTATAACAACAACGCGAGGAGCACATAGCCCAGTGAACTCTCCAAATGAGACCCGATAGGCTCCTCTGGAGAACTAGAATGATACTTGATTCAGGTCCCATTTTCCGTGAATTTCTGTCTCAAACCAGAACTTCAAGTTATAAGATGGAGTGAATGGTAAAAATTAGTTAATTAGGTAATCCACTCATTTAGTTTCTCCTATTTCAAAAATTACCTTTTCATACAATTTAATTAAAATATTTCTAAGCCTCAATATCAGTAAGGAGTATGTAATAAGTAAAACTTATGGTAAATAAATAGAAATAAGCTTACATTTTCAACATTGTGATATGTTTTAATGGATTTTTAGAACTGTTAACGTTCTAGAGAGCTAAACTGTTAAAAACACATGAAATATTCTTTTCTAGTAGTTTTTCATTAACTATATTTTTAAATTTACTAAGAAAAGCTAAAATTGAATGCAAATATATAAGCATTGTCTTAACCTACTTTCTATAGCAACTATAATTATTTAATTTCTTCCTCAGTACCCTGTGCAGAAGAATAATTCTGTCTTAAATTACAGAGCACAAAAAAAAATAAACTCTGTTAAAGTACTTGGAGAAATTACTAGGAATATTTATAGATTCCTAAATGATGGAGGTTTCATTCTTCCCCTAATTACTGTATGAGAGTTCTGTAAACTGTAAAGCATTATGCAAATGTTAGCTACTATTAGTAAAGCTCTTCTAAAAGGTGTCTTTCAAGAAAAGATATAATGTGTATTTTTTAGCATATATCTGTAGTTCCACAAGAAATGTGGTTTGTGGAGAACTCAATTCACTGACTTTAGTCACCAGTTCTATCAGCAGACCTTACCCCAAAAAGAATATGAAGGAGGTTAAAGAAAATCTGCATTATTTTTCTTCACAGCTTCCCAAATACACGTTCAAGTGTTTCTGTCTTTTTAAAACACGGTTGTTTGTTTTTGAATTTTCTGTAGTCTCAGATTATTTCTTATGTGATTTGACATCTTTGTTTTAGGCTTAATCTACGTTTTACTGGCCAGAATATATTTCAGTCGTTTCTCTCAGTTAATCCTCCCAGAAACCCTTTAAGGTAATACTCAGTGGTAGATATGCGATCAAGGGAGAGCATTTACAGTTTCATGAAGAAAAAAAAAAAACTGAAGAGGTGAAAAGGTAGGAAGATGTTCTTCTGGAAAGTGTGAAGCTCAGAGAAGTAGTCTACTGCTGCACAATTAGTAAGATGTAGAACATAGATCCTGCAGTCAGATTTGTGAATTCTAAATCCAATTCTTTTCCAGCCACTTCATTGCTATTCTTAAAATAATTTTTAGAATCCGTGGGTGACACTAGTGTTGGTGATGGTGGTAATGGCAGTGGAAACTGTCACCAAGAACCTGACTACTTATTATTATTGTGTGGATCTTGAAGAGGGCAGACAAAGTCCTCAGCTGACATTCTGTCTCACAACATAGTCAAAATGAAGCAACACTACCTGGATTGAAGCCCCAGACCCATGAGCCAAGTTAAATTTATCATCCTTTAAATTGATTTTCTGAGTTATTTGTCACCGTATTAAAAAGGTTACTAGCATGCTTACCCTAATGTGTCATAATGTATCATTTTTATTCACTGAAGTCAATTCTCTCTCTCTCTCTCTCTCTCTCTCTCTCTCTCTCTCTCTCTCTCTCTCTCTCTCTCTCTCTCCGTGCACTGTATTCCAGGCTGCTCCTGAACTCTTTATGTAGCCTAGGCTGGACTCAAACTCACAACAATTCTCCTGCCTTTGCCACACAATCACTAGGATTACAGGCACGCATCACCACACCCAGCTCGTGTGAGGCTCAGTAATTGAACTTAGGGCCTCATGCTTGCTGGGCAAGTGCTCTAACCACTATGTAATTTCTCCAGACTCTGAAATAAATTTTCAAAATGTCCTATTGATTGTTCTGAAAAGTGATAATATATTATAATTAACTGAGAAGCTTTAATAAAGTAATACATGAGCACCACTGCAATTATATTAAAGTAGATTTTAAAAGAATGGAACAGCAAATTTTTCAAAAATCTCTTTAGATGGCTCTGTGCAGAGGATCAAAGACCTACGTGTCTCTGCAAGATTAGCATATGATTGTGAGAATTATGAGTGCTTACAGACAAGACAGTTTAAACCATATATATATATATATATATATATATATATATATATATATATATACATACATATATACATATATGTATATATATGAGTAGAAATATTACATGTGTAATATATCCTGGGCAAAAGTCTCCTGTTAAAACAAAATTCAGTGAGATTTACTGCATACAGATTAGATTTAAAAAGGCATGTTCAGAAATCATTGTAAAATACATAAAATATATGAACAAATCAATGTATTAATATCAGTATTACCAAATATGGAATAGAAATTTTTGTGAATATGTATGTCTTTTAATGAAGCAAAGATTACTTCTATTTTTAATAAATTTCATAAACATGACATCGGTTTTCTAAATTAAAAATTCTTTACGGATCTCTGATTTCATGTGTTATAGAAGCTAAAATAAAGAAGGGGAGATCTGTACATGGGAAAGGCATGCTTGGATAAAGATCACACACACAGCACACATGCACACAGAGCATCTGCCGTTAAGAGGGTGCACACAGGCATCTCTGTGAACCATGATAGACTAAGGTCAGAACTAGCACGCATGCAATGCTTTAATAAGGAATCGCCAACTGAGCAGACACATGAAAGACTTGTTCGTTTATTATATGGAGATAAGAGAAAGGAGAGAAAAAAGAATGATAGTTTAGCCTACTTTTAAAAAAATTCTATTTCTAAGTTAGAGTCCTAGTTCAGGAGCTTTTAGGGAAGAATTTGTGTCTAGTCAGACATGATACCAACATGATGCTAAAATTTTTGGCCATATGATATTGGTCATGAAGAATCATCAAACATTTTAAACATTTTAAAGCATCTTTTGGTGATTATAGGTTTTAACTAGACATTTCATTATTTTCAACTTCCTGTATGCATTTTCTATTTTGCAATTGTGTCACTCAACCCTAATCTTCTGTATTCTCTTGTAATTTTATGTATCTTTAACTCCCTCTCCTTCTGTTTCTTTCATACATATACTTTATGCTAAATAATTACAGGTTATGTAAAAATCAATACAGTTGAATAATTGCAGATGATATAAAAATCAATATTAAATAATAAATTTACTTTTGGTTTTAAAATATTAGCTATGAAAGTCAAAACAATTATTGTAATACACAGAATATGAAAAAGGATAAATAAGTGTGTTCTCAGCACTAGAAGGGAAGTGATTTTTTAACTAGTGAATATGGTAGACAATTTGAAGAATTTAAATGCTATAAATGACATATAATAACATAGTAATTTCATGCTATTGTAATGCTTGGTTGGATCTCTTATTTTTTATTATTTGCTCCTGATTTCATAATCTCTATACACATATTGATCATAAATTTTGTATCACCTTTCTGATTATTTGACGATATAGTATTATTTTTTCTGCCTGGAAGTCTTTGATGAAATATCACATGACTTTCTTTCCTTTAGTATCTTTTAGAATACACATACAACTTTCTCAGATTGGAATGCAGTTTCTTTTTTATAGAAAAAGCTCCTAAACTAAAAATAGGAAAATATTGAGAGAATAATTAATACAGATAGTTAATTAAACTACACATGGACTTGAAGATGGTTGCTTTTTATCTAGCAGGGAAGATATTTATTTATATTTATTTATATTGCTTTGATAACAGCTGAATAAATATATCACTTTAAAATGAAAATTTTAAAATAAATTAAATTGTTGTGAGATGTGGCGATGTATTATAAAATAATTTGGGAGATGATCAATTCAAGAATTATGATGGCACGTTTTTAGATTTTTTTCTGTAAAATGGGTAGATACTAACTTCAGATAAAGGAATGATTTAAATATTAAATCGCTAAATTCTTTTTGAGGAACATCATAAAATTTGTCTAGATATTTTACATAGTTATGGAATTCCCTTACATTCTAAGCCATTTCTATGTCTCTGCATCTACATTGACAGAACATTATTAGAACAGAATCATAATATGTACTTGATTTTCTTCGTTGAATGACACTTTTGGTTACTGTTTACTTATGTCTACTACTTCCACTGAGTACAAAAAGAGTAAAAACAGTTGTAATTTTATGTTCTCAACTAGACATAAATATTTTAGTCATATAATACCCAATACCTTATGTATATAAACCTGCTAGGCTGCATACCATTCATGTGCCTGTGTGACTCTTCTACATATATTTCCAGTCACACAGATGTACAAATATAAGTAGGTTAATCATGAAGAAATCTTGCTATCGTCTTCCATATGTCTCTCCTAACTTATGTGAGGGTTCTTCAGAGGCACGCCTTTGAAATCTTTATGAGTATGTCTTTCAATGAGATAAATGACCACAATGGTAATAAAATAAATTGGTGCTAATTTAAAACTGGGTTTATATTGAAGTATTAGATGGTATAATCAGAGGTAAATGGATTGTGGAAGAAAAAGACTTAACCAGACACCGTGACTTGTCAGCTTAGTGGCATCCAGCTCCAGTCTTGCCTTTCTCCTTTGCTAAGAAAAACAGTGCAGCTTAACTTAGAAAAACCATCATACTGGCAAGGTGTTAATAGTACTTTGGGCATTTCCTGACATATCTGTCATAAGAATTAAATGCATGCTAGCAAGGTTCGATTTTTTTAGAGGTGTGTAGAAAATGACTATATCACAAAGACTCAAAATTTTTTGAGCTAAGGGGCATTAGAGACCGTGTGTTTGTAGAATGATTTTGCAGAAAGGGTTACAAGCCACTTAAAGTTGAGCCACATACAATGTGGTGACATGGTGGAAACTGACAGGTATAATGACCCTCTGGGATGTTTGTCCAAAAAGACTCAATTTTAGGTCATCCACAAACTGATAACCATTAACAAAATATGTCATTTAAACATTTATCATTGACAAAAATAAATCTCAAAACAAGAACATGTACATCTATGCTTATAATAGCATTAATTACAACAAAAAGTGAAATTACTCCAAATATCCACCACTGGGAGAAAAGAGGAAGAAACTGTGAATTACACTTACAAGGTGTATACTACTTAGTGATAATTAAAGAATGTATTGACACGTGATATCATGTGGACAAATATGAGGACAATAATGGGAATCAAACACAAGAAAACTGTATAGGCAAATTCTCAAGCACAAGATGAAGATTTGTGATGGGCCATGACTGTAGGGGTTGGAGGCACAAGGATAACTTTAATGCATGCAGATTTCCTTTGAGACAAAGAAATCATTTTGAAATAGGTATTTTATCCTAAAGTTTATATAAATATGCTAAAAGTCAGTGAATTGCTTACTTTCAAATAATTATTTTTATGTTATGTGACATTTACCTCAATGGAAAACATTTTGATAATTGTTTAAGGACCAGCATATTACTTATGAAGTAGAATAATCTCTTACATAAGTAACTTAAAATTTCTTTTTTAAGTATTTTCACAAAAATATATTTGAACATCATAAATTTACAATGGATAATACTCAAATACTGATTTCAAAATCTAATTTTCAATTTATAACATTTCTGATCAAGCAGAACATAAAAAATTGATGTCTATATATTCCTCTGTTGTGGTCATATAACCAAAATAAAATATGACTGAGGAGAATCACAAGACTTCAGTATCTCTTGGAACACATATCTGTTAGAAAAGATGCTTTTGTTTCTAATTTTGACTATATATTTGAAAGCAGATAAATATGTGAAAACTTCAACTTTGAGACTTCTCAGTCCACTAAATTAAATTTTTGCTTGACAACAGTTGTGTGTAAAAAATAAATAATGATTACATGTTCTTTCAAGAAAAGTAATCAAAATAACTCAAACTCATTTATGCTGATGACATTTTTAAAGCATGCAAATTATATTTCAAAAGATTTATGCTCCTGATTTCAGGATGTTCAGAGTAGCTATCTCTTAAGAAATTCTCTTTCTTAACAAGTGAGTTGCTGTCAGGGTTTGCAGGGTTTGCCTCCCCTAACCTTTGCAGTGACAATTTCAAATGAATAGAATAACCTTTTTCTGTCTTCTTCAGGCACATTTTCAAGGGCCAAAAGTTCATTCTTAACATCTTCACTGAGGACAATGGATATCACTGATGGCCTTTGATAATTAGATGATGTTGCTATGAATAATTAATTATTAAAATCATTTTGCTGTGCACTTTACGTAGCCCTCATATCTTACTTCTAAAGAGTGTTGCTTAGTGTTAAAGATTCGGTCCTGTTTTGCTTACTTCTGTCAGTGTCCTCTTTCAATAGTAAACTTTTTATTGTCATATAGACAAAAGGGCGTTTTTACACTATGATTCATATATTAATTCTATATTTTCTTCTGCATATACAATGTCTTTATAAACATGAGCTTGAGACGTAGGCCAGTTCACCATTCAGAATGCAAATCTTTCATTGTTTTTTTTTTTTCCTTCAAGGTCAACTGCACACATCTCGGATGATAAGCCTAATTTGATACTAGAACAACTAAATCATTAGCCACTTGGGGGAAAGAAGGTTCTTGTGCCTAAATACCCTGTCAAAAATTGATGATGTAATAAATAAAGCCGTATGAACTTCAGTATTCAATACAAGTTGAAGCCCAATAATCACGAACGATTTCATGACTTCCAAGAGCACAAAAAGCACCAAGTTCATTAATGTTATCCATAATAATATAGGGATGTAATGACAGAATATCTTAGAAGATCAACTTTAGGTTACATCATCTAGTACTTCTCTCTGAACTTTTACTATACAGGTACTGGAAGAGTAAATACGACCCTCCTACTTGGAAGATTGGCAGGGCATTTCAGTCATACAGAGAATGAGCAGCAGGTGCCAAGTTCTAGTGAGGAAAGGAGTGTTTAGATCTGGAGATCCTTCTAAGGAAATAACAGAAAATATCACCAGAGAGTAGGAAGTAACATAAGACATAAGCACCATGCAAGACCCAGTTAGAAGTTACCAAGATTTTCTGGACTAAGGATGTATCTCAGTGGTTAGAGCACTTGCCTAGCAAACAAAAGTTGTTGGGTTTGATTACCCTACACCATATAAGATATGCACGTTGTCACAGACCTACAATCCAGGCACTCAGAAGGTACATGTAGAAAGATGGTGATGAGTCCAAGAACAGCTTGGGGTACATAGTGAGTTCAGGGCCTGGAGTACAGAGCAATACCCTGTCAGAAAAGAAAATGATAGCAAGTTTCAGCAGAAGTTTGACAGAATACACAAATGCAGTTTAGTAGTATTAGAACTAGCACATCAACATTTTTTATACTGTGTATTCAGGATGGAAGGGAGGACCTTCATCCAAAATTATGTGTAACCTTTTCTATTCAGTAACAATATTATTTCTATCATTTTCCTTATGAAGACTATTATTCTGGACCTATATTTAAGACACAGATCAAATACAACTCAACTAAAATTATTGTATGCTTCCATGAAAATCAAATTAATAAAAAGTGCTGATTGTACCAAACAATGAATATCTTCTAAATAGTACATTGATGTAAAACTAGAAGGTTCTCTGAATACAAGAGGCTATTTGTATTTTTATTCAATTTGCTTGGATTCTCAGAAACTCTAGTTACTTCTATTCTTGTATCTAGTTCTGTAAAAAAAAAAAAAGGAGTTTCGGATCAGTGAATTATTTCTATTCTTAGAAATAAATGGTGATTACGAGTAGTGTTGGGGTCACCTTCATTGTTCAAGGGGACTGAAGGGCAAAATGTTAAAAAGAAGACATGATGGAAGCTTTGCAGACTAATTTATTATTTTAAACGGTTTCATTAGTCACAGACATGAGCATATTAGTTACACTTGAATACACTTCCCCTTTTAAAATCAAGAAAGGATTTAAATTCAAAAGACTTTATTATATAAAAAACACATTTCCTTTCATCAAAATTATTTTTATCCATCTCAAGTCCTATGCAGTTTACCTGTTTCTTAATTTGGAATTCAGATAATTGCAATGATAAGAATAATGATGATAATAATAATAATAATACTTCTTACACTTACTAAGTTGAAGCAGATGGAAATAGAAATTCCAAGCTGCTATTCAGCACATAATCACTATGCAAATATTGCAACAGCTTGTATGGTTTTTCAAACTATTATCTCAAGAGCAACAAACCATTATATTGAACGTTGAGAAAGACAGCACCGTAAAAAGGTGTTATGCATATAGAGTTTGGGACCAGTTGTAGCCGATTTAACAGTGATAGAATGAATTCACTGTTTTTAAAGGTTGCAAGGAGGAAAGGATAGCTTGGGGATTATATTTGGCAACATTTTCCCATTTTCCAAGGATATGTGTTTGTGTGTAATTGTGTGTGTATGTGTGTGTGTGTTCTACAGTGCACTTTATGGCTTTATTTAAACTTATCAAATCCATCTTATCTTTTAAGAAGTCGCAATCCTAAATCCCGCTTTTTGCTGCTTTTCCTTTTTCTGTTTTCCCCGTTATAACCATGCTTCTTAAAGAATGGGCCAAATAGGAATGAATAATTCCTTACTTATCTGCAGGTATTGATTTTAATCCATCTGTTAATTCATCTGAGAAATATTAACTGAATACATATGGTGTACTGTGCTCTGAGTCAAGTTATATATGGTGCATGTGTCCAAGGAATTTTGTTTACTGATAACATGAGATACCAAAGATATAATACCAGGGAAAAAGATGTTTGGTCTCTAGTATTAAGATTTGACCAATTGGGAATTTATGATGTCATCAGGAAAGAAATACATTTAGTAAAAAAAACAAGAGTAATGGAGACCAGGAGATAATAATTCAGAGTGTGTTTATGAATACACCAGCAACAGATTGAAACACAAATAATTTATAGAACAAAAATGGGGGACAGCGAATTCTGAAAGACACGAAGGCAGAGGCGTCTGTAGGAAGATATTGGTATTAATTCCTTTGTGAGGTCTCAAAGGCCTCAGATCCAGATTAAGTTGTTTTTTCTTATTCTCTCAGAAATACAGAGTTTTATTTTCTTAAAGAGAGGAGAGCATAATTTTGCATTTGAAGCAATCATTTGTTCAATCTATGAAGAAAGAATACTTGGAGACTTTGATGGGGGGAATGCAGTCTATCCCTGTGCCCCAGCCATCCTGGCCTAGGGAAATAGCTGACTTATTTTTCTGAGATCCGAGGAAACATGTCATTCTGTCTTCCTAGAAGCCATCAATTTTCTTCCTCACAATTCCCTGCAAGAATGACTAGAACGACTTCCATTACCAAATTCTTGTGGCTTCATCTTTTCTTTATGTGCAGATTGAATATACACCTCAGAAGAAATGTCCATGCTAGCCTCTCTAAAACTAGTATTTTCAAAAGGGAATCAAATACTTGCCCACAATGTCAGTGCCTTTCCTGAGCTACCTCTCTTTGGAGAATGGCTTTTGTAAACCAAGTTTATTCTTGAAAACACTATCATCTCATGAGTAAAATCCAATACCTGTTTCCAATATCCATTCTAACTTCAAATTCTTTCTCAAAGTCGTTCACATCCTTTCATCTCCAATGTCAATAACTCTTAATTCTTTTGGTCAACCATCACTTTTTCCACAAACATTATCCTCTACAGTGGCAGCTGTGCAAACTCTTCTCTGGGTGTTAACCACTAAGATCTATGCAGAACAAAGGAAGACAGTAGCTTCCGTCTATTCAGTGCCCTGGATAACTCCATTGCCATCAAGCCCAGGCGCCTTCAACCTGCTGAGGAGCCCATATTGACCTTTTCAGTGACATCTTGCTAATTGAAATCTATAATTTGATTTTAGATTCATTTGAAAATAACTTTATATCCCCAAATATGTGGCACTCTCACATCCTAAGGCCTTGACATTGACAATTCTTTGTCTCTGAAACTTCTCAACACAAGGTTATAGAACTCAGAATAAATATCATTTCAACTTTTGCCCCAAGAAGTTAAGTTTTACTACTTCTTGCAATTTTGGTTTTTCTTAATATGGAATTTACTCTTGCATTTAAATTAAGACTCCAGAAACAATAAGTCAGAAACCTATGAGGCTATAAATATATTAATCACTATTATATCAGCAAAAATACCTAACCTATATTGGTATGCAATAAATGTAAAATTTGAAATTATTACAAATTTCTAATTTGAAAGAACCTGAAATTTACATAATATATTTCAAAAATGTTTATCACCATTTATTCATATAGAGATAAGTAAATAATGTATGGTCAGTAAATGCTTATAACATGCCAATATTTAATTGCAAATTTTAAAACAGTGAAATACAATTAATTTTAAATATTAATCAAGTTATGAAGTTTTTATTGTTAATTCTTTTGTGAGTCATATCTATAAGAAGATAATTTCTCAGAGCTATTATAACTTCTTAATAAAGCAATAAATGATGCAGGAATCAAACTCAAAAAATATATAAATGATTTCTGTGTTCAAAGATTGGAAGGCAATTTAGATTTTTTTAAAAGCCTGAAATTAAACACAACTTCAAATCATTGAAGGTTACAGAAAATAATCAGTCCTCTGCTTTACATCCACAAGTAAAAATCATTAGAAAAAAATTGTACCAACCATGAACATATATAGACGTTTTTCTTGTCATCATCCACAAAAAAAATGAAGTTTGACATCTATGTTAGTTAAATATTCATTGCTGGGACAAAATATCTGACATCTACAATATAAGAGAGGAAAAAAATATGTAGCTCAGAGTTTCAGAAGGTTTCACAGTCCATTCACGGGGCAGCTGGCAGTAGTCAGGGCGCATAGCAGAGGCTGGAGAGCTTCTTAAGGGGTTGAAGACAGAAACCAAGTGAAACCGGAGATAAGTCACTAAAGACCTAGTTGATGCTTCAGACCTCAGGCAGGGCCCGAGCTTACCCAGAAAGGCGATGTAACAACATTTCTTCTTCCTTCCTTTACTCATTTCTACCTGCCAGCTGGCATCCCACATCCAGGGCGGATGCCCTTCTCTCATGTTCTGGCCCACAAGTCAGTAACATACCGGAAAGCTCTGCCTAGAGCCTGTTACCCAACCTCAACAAGTTGACAAAATTCCTCCAGGTCAAACCCCAAGCATCTGCCTCTTTCAGCCAGTCCCTACCTCCAAATGACAGCAATTTAAAATAAAAGAGCTTTTGGGAGACTCTCCTGATCCAAAACTTAGCGGCAACTATATGCATAAGATTGTATCACTTTAATTTGAGATGATGTAAAATTCTATACATAAGTATTAGAAATTACATGCCAATGTCATTCTATATAAGGAACGGAAGAATCCAGAGAAGTTGGATTCCATGAGGGATTCCAGGAATCATTACCCTGATGACAGCAAGAGAAGGCCCTGTATAAGTAATGTAACTCTAAAGGAAGATCGCTTCAGAATTCTGTGGAAAGCTCATTTGACCAAAACTAGACTATAAATTCTGTGATCAGCACAAGCTCTACTTTAATCCATTTTACACTAGATTTATTGACAAACCACTATTGTTATAACCATACAAGCAATGCCCACATTCCTTTTACTTACTGAACAACTCTTGAATCTGCTTTCAGCTACACACCCACCTTCCCTGAATCCCCAGGTCCCTTCATTGCATTAGTTCAAATCTCCCTCCTTATATTTTTTTGAGGATCATCTCTCTCAAAAGTCATCTTTGCGTTTTTCCCACCCATCAAATGGTGTCCTCTGCCCTCTCTCGATGAATTTGTATTTCTTCTATAGAACTAAGACACATTATGGGTCTTTTTGAACTTAATTTCCACATTCGTATACCACTCTAGATTATTACCATTGTGGAATCTGTTTCATGTCTCACACTGTCTGTAATCAGTCTGTCTTATGCAGCAAATGCTTTAGAATTTACAAAAAAGAAAACTAAATTACTTGTATTTGTGTGTGTGTTTGCATTCAAGTAAAAATGACCCTTAAGCTTTTACAGTCAGTATGTTGATGATTGTGCAAAACAAATTAATTTCTATAGTTTTCAAAATACACAGAAGGTTAAATTGATTTTGCTTTCTGGTCTACGAGACAATGTTTTAGTAATTGTAAGGTTTGAGTATAAGTATGTTCGATCCACTTCATTAACTGAACCTGAACTTCCAATGAAATTTGGAATAACTACTAACAGAGCCATGCAACAGCAACATTGAAATAAGGGTGACGTATTATATCACGTATTCTATCTAAATATTTTTTCTAATAAACCTCATAATATGGTAGAAAGCAAATGCTAATAATAGTAAATTCCTTGACTTAGCTGATAGAGTAAAATTGTGTTTATTGAAATATAAAAGTACTCTCATTATTTACAAATAAATTGTTAAATGGGTATAATGAGAATTTTAATACCAACCAAAAAAAGATTTTTTTCTTTTTAAATTGCAAAAATGTATACAATACAAACTATAAATATAAAAGTGTATTTTTGTACAAGTGATTAAACTCTAGCTCTCATGTGTGCTACACACTTTACCACTCAGTTGAATCCCCAGTGCTTTTATTTTCTTCAAAATGGGGCCTTTTTAAGTCACCTAGCTGAACTTGATCTGTAGGAGATGGGATTACAGGTTTGATTCACACAACCTAGAAAAACAATTAATTTGTGATAGCATATCACTAAAACCTGAAATAATTTGGCAAAAATCAATACCGCGTTGGCAAAATCATCTTATATAGAAATACAATATGTTAGAGTTGACTAGCTAAATCAACAAAGAAATAATTATAACAATTGCTAATATTTATTAAGCCTAGTAACTAAATGAATTATTAATTATATCAAAAATCTTGCATTCTGCATTCTTACAGAATTACAAAACTATAATATAAAATAATCTCATTACACAAATCAGAAATAAAAAATTCTGATGTCTTGCCTAGAAGAGTTCCACTGATTCATGGTCATGTTGACCTTTGAATCCAACTAGGTCCATAACTTAAAGCTTTTAATTTTTGGAATGTTCTGCAAAGAGGACACCATACTACTCACAGCACAAGAACATAAATAGCTTATGAAATTATGCTAAGGTAGAAAACCTAGTTTAAAGGTCTGTTATGCCAGCATACTGTTCTGATATATTTATGTGATTCTTAATTAGAGCACTTTTTATTTGACAAATTAAAATTGCAGAATACAGAGTGAGGTCAGACTGCAAAAGATTATCTTTAAAGCCATGCTTTTATCAAAAATACCAACTAACAGTGCTCATATGTAACAGACTAATAGATTTGAGCTACAGCCAGAAGAAAATTCAACAGATCTTCCAATATTCATTAGAGAAATAAAAGGAAAATATCATAAACTTTGGGGCTGCATGTCAATGATAAGTATAGACTGCAGACACTGTATAAAAGAAATTGTGACTTTCCATAGAGACTACAATGGAGAAAAGGATTAGCCATGTTTGTTGATAAAAAAATGATATGAAAAATGCACAGAATATTACAGTTAACTAGCTACATACAAAGTCACAAGGATTGTGGTGCTTAAATGTTCTGATTACTGAAATTTGTGCATATGATTTGGAGTGATTGAAGAAGTCTTCATGCTGTGAAAAATAAAAGATAAGTAACACTAAGAAATTATCGTAAATATCAAAGCTAATAGTGTTTTAACACTTAACTAAAATATGCCTATAGAATACTTTCAGAAAAGCTAGTAATTAAAGTTTTAAATTACACAAATATATAGCACAAAATATGGGTAAGTTCTTTATTAATTGATATTTGTCCATTCAGTAATGGACTGGATTAGGAAAAGGCAGAATTCTAAGTATTATTCATACATTATTCCTCAAAAATGTAAAAAAAGACAATGAAATCTTCAAATTAAACAAAATTTTATAATCAACACATGCTCCTGAGATTGGAGATGGTAATAAGATGCCCGTCAAAGTGACTTATCTAGTATGATTGGACTTCTTGAGAACAAGAATGAGAAGTTGGCCAATAAAATACATCAAGTTGAGGTCTCTCTATAAAAGTAGATCAATGTCAAGAATATTCCTTGGCACTATGAGCATCACTTTTTATTAGTCCTCTGATCTAGGAAAATACCTGCATTTCTTAAACTCTAATTATTCAATCTACATTCCAGTTGGCTCACAGTTTTAGACTTTTAGACTGATTGGCTCTCACACCTTTGGACCTGTGGAAAAACATCACATAGTGATGTCTAGCCATTGAGTGAAACTTCTGTTCAATGTTTTACATCAAAAGAAAATTACAGACAAGTAATGCAATTGGAGGAATCTTTATTATAGGAGAGCATTGACAGTGACTTTTAAAACTCTTAGTAAATAGGCTATGTTTATTTTGAAACAGTGGTTATGTATTTAGCTTAGTTAAATCCTCGTTTCAAGTAGGAATGTTACTGCTCTCCTTGACAGAGTTCTAAAGCCTTCTAAAATAGTATTTTAACTGCTGTCATATGGTGAAAAGACTATTGATTCAAGGTCTCCTGCAACTAGCCATAAACCTCCAAATCCTCTTCTTTGCCAATAATTCAGATGAAACTTTATTTTTAAGAATCTAATAGATTCTTAAAAGCACTGGTCCAAATCCTGTCATCGGAGGACTCAAGAATAAAAACATCAAAACTGCATGAAAGATAAACAACTTTGAAATTCCAATGGGCAGTAAAAGATTTGAGGAAATCACTAGCTATTTATTCCAGTGGTTTATGTCTCCAGAAACACCAGCAATTTAGATGGAACTGTCACTTCAACATATCCTAGATGCAGAATGGTTAAGTGAATGCCTGCTTGAATTATATTCAATTGTATTGATGTTTCACTAATCTGTGTTGCAACGAACATAACAAAATGCCCCCCAAACTTAAATTTTTTTCCATGTTGTTAAAAGCCTCTAGTTTAATTATCATTAATTTAAAGTTGGGTTTTTAGAATGGCTGCTCATGACTGCACATTGATTTTACTTGCATTAGGGAAATTCGATTACCTTGAATCATTTATATATATTTGTAAATCACAAATAGTGCCTTTTGGTGTTCAGGACTAATTATTTTCATGAATGCAAATGTGAGCCTAGGAGGAGCTAGTTGCAGAATGGAACAAACAAACAAGAAGAACTTGAAAGGCTTCAGAATTCCCTGCATTACAATCCTCTGCATCCTTTAAAATCTGATGCTGTTTGAAATTGTGCACTGATGTAAACGACAACCCAGAGTTTGGGCTTTATGTACTAAGTCCTATAATGTGATTTTGCTTCATTTTCTTTCATAACATTCTAACATAGCAGGCACATTATCACAAAAGTAAATGCATGACAACATGTAGTCTACTTATATTTTCGTCCAGCTACTCTTCCAACACTAGGAATGATTGCCCTTCACCTTTGTCTGTTAGAGAATGGTATCAACGACATCATCTGAATTATCACCCCATGAACTATACTTTTAAAAATACATTCTTAATTGGTAATCTGGGGTTCATAGGACAGACCTTTGAAAATTAGTGCATGAAACAAATATGCAAAGTTTGCATAAAAGCTTACATTAAATATAATTCTGGATTCTTAAATGCACTCAAGAGATAGTGATTAAGTATACCAATAGGAAGCGAGCATTATTGATGTTAGACAACGGCATGCTTCTGAGAAAGAAGCTGAAGAGTTCTTACTTTTAGTCTCATCACATGATTCCTCCTCTCTCTCCTGAAGAAAGAAAGAAAGAAAGAAAGAAAGAAAGAAAGAAAGAAAGAAAGAAAGACAGAAACATAAAGCACGGGCGCATGCACAGACAGATACACAAAACTTCCATCTGAGAAGCTGTAGGATTTGGGGCACGAAATGACCTCCAAAAGACTTACCATTTTTTTTTTTTTGTGAGTAAAGTACTAGGGACTGAGCCTAGGGCCTTCATACTGAATTATGTGTTCAGTCCAATTTTTAAATTTGATTTTGTTTCTGAGTCTGGCAGGGTCACTAGGGTTGTCCTCGTTGGGACTGAGTCTTCAATCTTTCTGCCTCAGCCTCCCAGAGCGATTCCAGGTTTATTTATTTTAATACTTCTTAAGAATAATACCTTGATGCTTATAAACATCTCTATTAATATCATTTGCACTAAAGAAAGCACACATGGACTCATATTTAACTAATTTAATTTGACACTTTGTAGTGTTGCTCTATTATCTATAGAAGTTTGAATATTGGTTAGAGAATTTGCACACCGGTGAGACCCTAAAACCATGCACAAGAAACGGTAATTGAGTGGAAAAATCATGGCCTTAATTGTTCTAATTTTATCATCAGTTATCAGAAAGCAGGGGTAGCAGACCACTGTATCAGCCTTCCTCTCTTTCTGTCTCTCCTGAAGAAGCAGAGGGGTGTGACCAGGTTTCGCTTTTTGTCATCTTTAACCTAGGATAAAACATAGCAGTAAGAAACAGATGAGAAAAACCTGCGCAAGTGACAGAACCAGTCTTGCCCTGTGGAGCCCAGACTTCCTTTCCAGAACACATTAAGGTTAACAAACATTATATGGAAAAAAAAACCCTTCATCATGCACTTTGAATCATGAGGAAAACAGTAAAGCACGAAAGACAAATATCATGCCTAAGGCAAATTTAAGTATCTTCCTTAGTTAATTAAAGATTTTATTCTTCTCCAAATGTGTACTTCAAAGCATCAAAACAATAGGACGAGGGTTTAAAATCCACCAGAGTTTTGTTATTGTACTGTCTTTACTTAGTTTCCAGAAGGGATGAGCAAATTATTTTGATATGACAATCTGAGATTAAGGAAAAAGAGTAGTTTGTAATAGAACAATCCAGTGAAATGAGTATTGAATGTCTTTTGAGTTACAATTATTATTGGGTAACTAACAAAGTAACTTGATAATGGAATAAAAAATAAAAATATCTCAATATATTTATTGTCCTTCAAAATTTTAAGTAACAAAATGAGTGTTGAAATACTATTGAATAAATTTATACACTGTATGTCTAAATATATGTATGTATAGAAAAAGGCACTTTCATATTCTAATATATGGTTGTAAGTTATGGACAATTAGATAATTATTGTGAGTAGAAAGATTTGAAAATAGCTTTCTGTGG
The DNA here is from genome assembly GCA_004027205.1 of Ctenodactylus gundi. Taxonomy (NCBI): domain Eukaryota; kingdom Metazoa; phylum Chordata; class Mammalia; order Rodentia; family Ctenodactylidae; genus Ctenodactylus; species Ctenodactylus gundi. Next base: position 97,984 of record PVKB01003622.1, on the reverse strand, counting down.
GGCATCATCAAACAAACAGCTACCTATAGTTTACTTGTAAAACCAGTGTGGTGTGTGATTACCATCTAGTGGTAATACCTTTGAATTGCAAATACCCACTACCAATAAGGGACTTGGGGAGTTATTTGGCCAAACAACCCATTTTCTTGATGTAACATTGTCAGTCATGTGCATACATATTATAAAGATGTTTTTCATAAAAATGATTTTTCCTGCATGAGTCCAATTCAAAATAGCAAAATAAAAGGCTGGTTAGCAAGAAAAAAGCGTGTTTGAGTAAAAATATTAATAATAGGTCTTTAAAAAGTGTTCTGCACATAGTTTGACAATGCTCTGTCAATATTAGATTGTGTAAATTTAGCTGGATAAATATTAGGTCAAATTGGTGTGAGATTCGAAGGTCAAGTTGAATAACATTAATTAATGATTAAGAAAAAGTTAATGCATTTTGAGAATGATAGAATAGGATATGAAAATGTGAATATGCACTTTATGTTGATCTGAGAGAATATAAATTTGGAATTGTTCACAAGAATTTATGGTTCGTGAACACATGTGTTTGAGTAATCAAGCAATAGAAGGCAGGGAAGAATGTGGAAGCTTTGTCAAGAGAGAAGTAAAAGGACTTGTGGGTGAATTTAGTAGAAGAGATCGAAAATGAAAATATTTATGAGACATTTGATCAGGAAGAATTAAGAAAAATGATGATTTTTTAATAGTATGGAGGAAATTATAAATAATTATTGCAAACCTGCCTACGTTAAAGCCTTTTACCTTTTCCATCTTTATGAAATCTTTACAGCAAGACTTGTAAACCAACTTAATGTGAAGATTCTACAATGAATACATCTATCTATTAAAAGTTACATGAGATCTTGTATTATTAACATTTAGCAGTTATGGCATTTACTAGATTGCTTTTGAGTTATATAGTAAAGGATATTTGTCCTGAAATACAAACCTCAGAAGAGCCAATATTAAGAAAAGATAGAAAATATATGTTTGCATTTGATAATCTTCAACAGTTGATGAATAATTTGCTATTTTATGGTGCATGTTGCGATGTGTTCCTTGGGTTTACCAGCAAGTCGCCAGTGAGACTGTGATACTGTCCTTGATCCAGAATGTCTAATAATCTGCGGAGGGGAAGATGACCTTTACAGTTCTCACATTAACCTTGGTTGTGAATATAGATTGGCAATAGTATCTTTTTTAAATTATCTCATTTTGAATAAACAAACTCTCCAAAATATTCCAGTAGGTGTCATCTACTTTGGGTTTGTTACATTCTTTTATTTAAAACTGTCTTCATTTGTATAATAAACTATTTTATCACCTTACACTAATGGTTTCTAGGCAAGGTCATGGCAATCAGGTAAAACCATGAATATTTTTCAAAAGTAATATTCCCTTTCTTTTTTGAGACAAGATCTCACTCTGTAGCCCAGAAAAGTAATTAAATAAAAATAATAAAGTTATTTTCAAAGCAAACAATAATTATTAAAATATTTTAAATCAAATTACTGATGTAAGGAATATACTTCTTTACTAAATTAGTAAATGATAAAATCTAAAGATACGTTTCACACCTACAGTAATTTAGAATGTATGACCTAACCAATGTTTCACTAAGTTACATTGATTAAGTGTGAAATAAAACTATTTACAGTTTCTATTAAGAAAAAGATTCACAGCCTATTATTTTGGCCTACATTTGGTTTTAAAGAAAATGTTTGTTTTAGTTTCAGTTTGCTAAAAAAATAAGATAGGTACTATTCTAATTAGAAATTACATGTACATATTTTTAAGTCCCCAGATATTATAACTATTGGTTTGTATGTTTTGTCAAGCAATAGATTTTGAGTTTCTTAAACATAGTTACATTTAACAAATAAATGCATAAAAATGGATAGGCAGAACAACGTTTTTCAGAATCCCTTCCATTTAGCACAAGATTTTACCCCTCTGTTCTCATCCCCTTCTGTGCTCATCTTTACAAATCAACTACCCATATTTACCACTTGAAACAAGAATCAATTAAAAATTTTTAAAAATGCAAAATTAATTTCAAAAAGTAATAAGGGATATAGAAAAAATTCAAGATGAAACCTAGTAAGTGATGTGAGATATAATTATGTGGATGCAAAACTGAACATTACATAGACGAAGACTTAATGTCATTTAGGATCATTTTGGGGAGGATAGTTAACACTTCTTTGTGTATGTTTTAGGTGACTAAAAAGTTGTCTGAGTCCAATCAGCTCACAGAGTCTTTCAACTGACAAGCTGACAATTAATAGGATATTGAGATTAAAGGTTTTGAACTAGGCCAAAGAACAATCCTGATAACACTCATCCTTATGCTTCATAATCTCTTCCCATTTCCGCCCCACTCCCAAACTTAGATGTGCATCTAGAAACACCAAGAAAACATTGTGAAGTCAGAGATTCATTTGAATTTTTTGATTCTTGTATACTTTTAGATTTACAAGCTTTTAAGTCATTGCTGCCTTCTTCATGTTCAACATTGTTCAAATTATCGCTTTCAATTAAGAGTCAGTTAGTTTGTTAATTTTTTTTCTCCTTTTCCTGAGATATTTTGTGCAGGACATCCTTTCACACCATATTTCTCCTTTATTTCTTAAAGCTTTCAGAAGCAATGTCTATGTCTTTTTTTTCCCCCATTTTAAGGTCTACATCGTGATGCCTCACCTCCTATAAGAGTGACATCCATGGATTCAAACCGTAAAATAGGCTCAAAACACACTATTGGTGTTTCTTTTACTTAAATAGAACTATAACCAATATTTTCAGGGCATATATAGACAACATAAATATAAAAATTACTTTTTAAATTTTTAAGCATCCTTTATTCTTACCTCAGGACTTATCACAAGTGCATTCTAGTCTTTTTCTGGATGAACCCTTTGAAATCCTCCCAGCCCCACCAAGGTAGCTGTGTTTCTCTATTCATAAATTCTGATTATCTGCTTTAAAAAACAGTCCAAAAACTTTGGGTGTAGGAGCAGCACGGGGGGCCCTAGAGCAGAAAGGAGAATATCGTGAAAAAGAGTCAAGTCCAGATGTTCCTCAAGTACTAAAGATAGTTGGTAACATATTTCCTCCTAATGAATGTTTGCAGCTGTGCGTGATGAGTGGATGTATATATATTGTATATAAATGCTTCAGTGTGATAATTCATACTGACACCATCAATACCGTTAAGATAAGCTAATTCAGAGAGTAATAGGTGGCAGAAAGAAAAGAAAACAGAGTGACTGTGACAGATAGTGACAGGAGAGGTTCCTCTGGAGGAAGTTGAACAAATAGTTTTGACAGTATGACATTCCAAGGGACACTTGACGGATGAGAAAGAGCCAGTCTTTTGAGCTGCCCAGGAAGGCACATTGCAGACAGAAAGAAGAGCAGACATGAAGTTTCTAAAATGGGAGAAGCTTTGTGCGTTTGTGAAACAGGATGTGATTCTGATAGATGAAGCCCATGCAAGAATCTTCAGAGTTGTGGGATTAACTATACCAGATGGCATCCCTTCAACTTAGCCAAGTGCCTGAGAGGTCATAGAAAGTGTAGTGGATTAATTCACTAAATAGCTTTCAGTACAAAGTGCATGACAATGCTTATATTTAGGGATGCCTACTCCAATCTTTGTGGAGGAGAGATGATAGGTGGACTAGAGAAAACACTGATAAAGAAGGAAGAGTTGTTTCTGTAACTGGCAAGAGAGACCATGAAGTCGCTCTATGGTAGGACTTTTAGGAGACAAAGAATAGAAAGAAATTGAGTCCAGTGAGTTGAAAAAGCATCAGGAATTCTATTTGGAAAAGCACATTACATTTCAATCATAATTTTGGCAGCATTTAATAAAGACGTGAAACTTCTGTCATCTTCCTCTAAATAAAACCTTGGTCAGAGTCAGTACAACTCCCGTTCCTGTGAAACTGCCTAATGAAATGATTGACCCAGTCTGTAAAGTCAGGAACTTAATATGTTCACTCTTGGCTCTGCCTTTTACTGGCTGGGTGACTTACCATAGTTACCTCAATTTTCTGTGTTTCATTTCTCATCTATACAGACCAGCAATTACAAGTTCTCTATGTAAGGGTTTTCCAGAATTAAATAAATTAATCAATGAGAAGCCTTTGTAGCCTCACGGACAGTTATGCATGTTTTTCTTAGGATGTTTCTAAGCTATAATCTACCATCTTAAATGTATATTTTTCATACTGTATTACTTGGAGAATTTTCTATGTGCCTCATGCTTTTAGCCTATACAATTGTTTTAAAAAACTCACTGTTTAAGTAAACAAAAGAGAGTGCAAAGTAACAAGTATTAGTGAAAACCTGTAATTAAGTAGCTGAATCTGTGACAATTTAGTTCTTCGCGGATCCTTACCAGTGTCACTGGGAGTTCATAGGATGAGCAAGAAAGCACTCAAAAGTAGGACCCGCGACCTGCACATGTGAATACCTTCAGGTGAAGGTGTGAACTTAGATGATACTATCTGTATTTCCAGCAAGATAGGGGCCATTGCAAGCATGCCTTTGTATTATTTTTTAATATTTATTTTTTTTTAATGTTTGATGATTTTAGTAGATCATCCTCTGCCAAAAGAGTATCACTAAATCCTGAATTTCAATAATCCAAAGTTGCTAAAGGGTCTTTTTATATTGAACCACTTTTTCTATTTTTCTAAAGATCATTAAATTTCAACAGTATATTATTACTTTACAAAGATGGAAACCTTTGTGAATTGTTGCACTCATAAACCAAGGATTATATTAATAGGCAGATTTTTTGAGTGACGATCTCAAGTGTTTGAGTGACTGCTTAAATATAAGTAATACATTGGAAAAAGAGCTAAGATTTTTTTATAGTTTGACCAAGCTTTACTTCTATTAATATATCACATGAGAGAATTAGGGCTCAAAAACAGTAAGATTATGAAATCTTTGGAAGTTCTATGTCTACGAAAGAAAATAAAAAATCACTATATTCAAACAAAAAAGGACTGTTGTGTAAAAAGTTTATTACTTTTAAATTCTGTTGAAAATTTGAGGAAGATATAAAATGGTTTTCAAACATAAATACTCAGATGAAAAAACACTATGAAATTTTCAAGTTCTTTTATTTTTTTACTATTCATGATCTCTTGCACCTCTAGATTCTAGTACCTGTTCCAGAGAATATGTTATTAAAAGGACAAATTATGAAAAAGAATATTCTCTCAAGATTTTGAATTATTTAATCACTTTAAATAATTGCATATGTCAAAGCTCACAAATAATCTCATAACCCTAATTGCATTAAAACTGCATAAATTGAAAATGTATAAATTTTGATCCAAGTAATTTGTAAAAAAAATGGTAAGTAGGAAATTTTCTTGCATTCCAGAAAGTATGCTTATAAATTCAGAACACACAAGTGATACGTAAGTTCAGTAAGACACTGGTGCTAGGTAAAATCCTGTCCCTCAGAAGGCATTGCTTCAAAATAATTTAAAGAACATTATATGAAAGTTTGTGTTTTGACTATCTTTCTGAAGAAGAAGTATGTAGGGTTATTAGTAAGCATAAAGCAGAATAGTTCTAGCAAACCAAACACTTTATAAAAGTAATGTCCTTTTATACTATATTTTATTAAACTCAGTAAGTATGTACAAACAAGGAAAAACAAAGAGAAACTAAAATTATCTACCAATCTTTTAACAAATGGCCAAACTAGTAATGCAATTGAAATAAACTTTTCCATTTTTATGGGCACAATAGTAATACATAATCAAAAACAGAAAATCAGATTAGTAAGATTGCCTCATTTATGTGATCATAGATCTTATAAACAAAGGTGAGTGCCTACTATTTTAATATTCATTTCATTCATATTTATGTTTTCTTTCCACAAATTCATTTCTATTTCTTCATTAAGCTAGTAAAATATTTCATTTATTTGAATTTTAAACAGTATTAATACAAGTAAGTAAATAAAAATAATTAAAATGAATAGCTTATTATCATCTAAATGCAACCTGATATAAAACAGAGAAAGCCCATACCATGGTTCTCACTATTTACTTAATAGCTATTAATTATGATAACATACATCTCATGAAGAATGAGAAATATTGATAGCAGTACAATGAATTGAAAAGACAGCCATATAGCATACAGAAAGATTTAATCAAATAGAAGAGTGAGAACATTGTTAATATTCCAAAATTACTTCTAAGGAGAATATAATACCTTAAAACCTTAAATAATACCTTAATAACCTTAAAATATTATTTGGTTAGAGTTTTATGTTAATAGAAATATTAGAAAGAACACAGAGCCCTCATAAACTTCAAAATGGGTGTCTATTATTATTAACATCTTTGGTTAGCAGAATTCATTTATTACAAGTGAGGATACAATCCTGACACAATTATTAATTAAAGTCCACACTTCTCTTATTTTCGCTACTTCTTATCCACCGTCCTTTTATGATCCCAACATGCTTTCTAGGTTAATTCATTACATTTAGTCATGTTGTCTCTAGGCTATGAGAGTTTCTCACACCTTTCTTGTTATTGATGACCTGAGCAGTTTCAGAGGAACAATGCCAAGGTAACTTGTAGAACGATCCTCTATTGGGATTTGTTTTATGTTTTTCTTATGATTAAGCTATGGATTTTTTGAAAGAAGATGACAAAGATTAATTAATTTTTCATCACACTGTATCAAGGGTATATAGTATCACTATGACTTATGAATATTAATATTGACTTTGGTTACTTAGCTAATATAACGTTTGCAAGTTTTACTCATTATAAATGTATCCTTTCCACCAACCCCATTCTATTAGTGCAGTAGCACTCACTAGAGAATGGCAGTTATATCCTACATAGTCAGAGTAAGAAGCACACATAAACTATTTGAATTTTTGCAAATGTTATTTATCTCATTCCACTCTTTATTTATATCAACATAATCTCATATAACTTTATTTTAAAAATGTTGTTACAATGATATATTATTTTTTTTAATTTTTGTGATTAAACATTTTCAGATTGGGCCATTTGGGAGCTCTTTCAACTGGCTCCTATGTTCCTTTGAATTGTCTCTACCATTAGGGGAATTTATTATTTTATTAATTAGTTTTTGTTGCTGTTGTTGATTGAATGATTCTTATTTCTTTGCATTTTTGATCATTGTTTTACATTCTAGTAATATCAAGTGTTACAACTTGCTTGGTATAATTTTGAGTTCGTTTCTAAAAACAATCTGGCGAAGAATGAATGTCGCCTATTCCCCTGAGCTAGGATATCTGGCCATCCCACTTTTCTACAATTGTCTCCATCAGTGCATGAAGATTAATATTTAATTTTCCTATCTCTTGATGAGTCCTGTTGATTCTGCTCCAAGTAGAGATCTTGGCTATCCCTCTCTTGATTTCAATGTTTCTCCAGATTTCTGGGCAGTATTTTTCTCTAGAAATCCACCATTCTTTAATAGGTCTAGGAAAAGTGATAGCATTTTTAGTTTGATGACATTTATCCCTGTTGAAAAGAGAAGAGTGACCGATTTCAAATCTTATAAGTTGAAGCTAAAAGTAGAAACCTCATGTAATTGCTTAGCGATAGCTTATACTAAATAATTTTAAAGATCTGAATATTCATGGTAACTGAAAAGACAAGAATGCTCAAAATTTTGAATGAAGTGACTCAGTGATCTAGGTTTACTAATTTTAACAGTTATTTTATAAGGTTACTTTATTGTATTTATCAAAACAACACTTTAATAAGCTATGGTTTTAAAATTGCAAATATAATTACATTTTTAATCAATTGAATATATGAATGTGTGGATATTTGTGCATACAAATAAGTACAAATGTAAGTAAACAGTGCCAATAGTTTTTCTACTACAAAGTCGCATTATCATTGTCTTAATTGTTTTCTTGCTACAGTGACTCAACATCTGATACGCACAGATTAGGGGAAGAAAGATTTATCTTACCTTAAAGTTTTAGAAAATCACAGTCTATTCATGGGGGGGGGGGGTAGCTGGAAAATTGTGGAACCACACGGTGGGCCCACAGGTAAAGCCAGAGCCCGAGCTCCGGGGACGGACATTCTCATAACAGCATGGCATCACTGAGACAAGAATGAAAGGAAGCGCAGAACCATCACATGCCCTTCTAGATCATGCCCCAAGCATCTGCTCCTTTCAGTCCGGACCCGCCTCTTTTCAAAAGAGAGAAATGATCTCGGCATCTTTCAATATCAAGTGATAAGATGCCAGGACTTGACAAGTAGAAGAAAAAGCTCGAATTTTTACTAAGTTTAAAAAAATGAACTTAAAACATCTAGTAGGACAAGCAAGCTAAAAAAAACTTGTTTGCCATTATCAAGTACAAAAATTGCATATTCGAATTATCTTCACTATTTAAGATAATTTCCTACAGATAAAAATTAATAAATCCATATAAAAAAACCAGAAATACTATAAGTGAAAAGATAAATACTGTACTAAAAGTAAAAAAAGAATGGCTGTACCAGTACACTTATGGCACTTGCTAGTAAAATATAATGTAAATAGAAACATTATAATTCAAAGACTCTCTGTACTAACATAAAATATTTCATACATAATCTTTTCAAAAAATTGGACAATAAGGTAATATAAATTTAATTTTATTTTGTGTTACTAGAACTCACAATATAGAAATAAATAGATAATATGTAGATCTTTAACTATATTGTTTCATAACCAAATGCAAATAAACCTTTTTGACAATATGCTATTCAGTCCTATATACATGTCATGTAATATGAAGTGTTTTGAATTTAGTTATAATTTAACAAAAAACCTTTTTGACTGCAAGCTATAATTATAATAATCAAACCTACCTTCCTGTAAATGAATTATTTTCAAAGTACAAAGTGGATACTAGGAAAGCAGAAAGATCTATTGTCTTTCATGTCTACAAATTGTTGAACAAGGAGCTCTAAATTAAGAGCTTAGAAAACATTTTGCTGATATTAGAAATAATTAGCTGTGAAAGTCACAGTCTGAGACCCTTTTAAAATTTAGATTTTAAGTGCTTTTTCTTCCACTTGTGAAGTCCTGACACTTTATCATCTGAGATTTAAAGAAGCAGAGACCATGTCCCTCCCTGAAACACTGTGGAGAAATTATATTTCATCTCTGCTTTTCTGTTACCATGCAGCAAAGCATAAAAGACTTCACTGATGGTAATTTTGTGTATTTTACTTGTTTGTTTATATTTTAGCAGCAGACTTCCAGGATTTAAGCTTTTCAAGGGCATGAATCTCTTCCTAGTTTAGTTACTGGTACATTTCAAATACCTAATGCCAGGAACATAATAAGTACTCAATTAATATTGATTGAATGAATCATCTTACTAGAACATGGTGTCCTTGAATGCCGCAATTTGTCTGTTTCCCAGTTATACTTCCAGTACCAGAGCAGTATTCCAGTGCATACTTTCTTACTGTAAGAAACATGGATTAAACAATGGGACACTGGTATTGAAATATTTGTAGTAGATAGGGAATTTTCTATATTAACTGTCAATATCTCAGAGCCTTCTATCTGACCTACCAGTGACATGTTTTAAAAGTTTGATAATAACACTTCTGAAAATAGGAAGGAGTTTGTTCAACTTCTGATAATTTACAATGACATTTAAAACATCTTTACTAAGTTTTTCTAAAGATTATATGAACATAAAACATCTACTAAGACAAGCAAGCTAGGAATACATAGGTTTGAAATATTCAGGTACAAAAATTCCATATTCCACTTGTCTTCAATGTTTAGGATAATTTCCTACACAGAAAAAAAAATTACTATCATTCATATAAAAATGAGCAATGCTAAAAGAAGAAAGGATAAATCCTTTGGTAAGGCTTCATTGCTGTTCATATGTAGTTGAGGTGATAATGACAAAGTTATTATGAAAATGACACTCGGCAACGGCTACACTAAGCACATGATTTACTGCAATATTTTAGGGTTATAAAACAGATAACTCGAGTATATTGACATGTACTTAATTCTTAACTACAAACTACATAATCTCAGTTATAGTTCTGAGTTTTGTGCTAATACACTATTTACTTTGCTAGTAGATATATATAAAAACTCAATGGTTGATGCACAAGTTTGAAAACCAAGTGACATTCTTTCTAGGTTTGTCTCCATCACATTCATCATGACAAAGGAGCATGACTTTCAACTCTAGTCCTCATTTCATCTTTCTATGTTGGATTTTCCCCATTGGACAACAGACTTAAAGTGAGTAGGAGAGTCAAAATCCAGTGTAAGGTAATATTGATCTTGGAGAACAACTGAGAATGAGATTTTTTTTTTCCTTGTCAAATTGTCAGGGTGGAATTCTAAAGACATCATAAAATGTCCTTCTGAAGAAAAACTCAGGGGGTCATGAAAACCAGTCTTAATACCCCAGGAAGTCTCATATGTATGGGCTCACCATCAAGAGGGGAAACAAGTGACCTTGAAGGTTAATATAACATGCTTAAAAAAAAAAACCAATGTTACTTTGCTTTTAAATTTCCCCAGTTATGCTATCCATTTCCATGCTAATCATTCTTTTTCCTTCTTTCTTTGTTTTTCTTTTCTTCAACTCTTTTTTTATTTAATCTTGACTCTTAGGAGTCACAAAGGAAAATACTTTGAAATGGAAACAATTCTCAGCAAATTTGTCATATTTTTAAGATGTTGATCTCCTCCAAGGTAGGCTGCCACATAGCAATGAGAGAGACAGAGAGCTTTCCTGCTGAGTTAACAGGTTTCTGTTGGGATGAATCAGAGTAAAAATTACAGTAATTTTGAGAGTCAGTAATATAACTGTCCAATATCATATGCTTAAATGGAAATTGAGTATGTCAGCTGAATTATGCCTGCTGCTGAGTTCCTAACACTTCCTAATACTAGGGAGGATTTTAACAGGCATATTGAATGTTTTATTTAGTATTTTTTCTTTGTTCTGGTAAAAAAAAATGCTACTGATCTCTCTGGTTACTTACTAACAGAAGCTTCTGTTAACTTACAATTAATTTTGGTTACATTAGTGAAATTGAAGAAGCGACAAGTTAGAGTATATAAAAAGGGTGTTGATGTGTCCTTTTTCTTTTATGTTTAAGCTACCATATCTAAATAGGGAAGTATCTTTGGAAGTTCTTCACAAGCATCCCCAGGAAATGATAAAATCATGCAAATTAAAGTGATCTGTAATCCTCCTGCTAACAACACAATAAGAAAAAAGATCTCATTTAAAAAATAGTTTTCAGACAACTGGAAGGGAGAAGAAATGTGAGAAGTCCCAAATTGTGCATTTTGTAGCACATGAATATAATCACTTAAAGTAAAATGTTGTTATTAAAATAACGTGTGACAGAACCCTTTTTTTGCAAGCAAATCTCACAGGCCAATATGTGTAATAAAGGCAAATTTTGCTCTATGAGAAAATTTCAAAGAATTCCTTTAGTATAAATGTAGATCCTCGAGAAACATGACCTCTTGTGAGGGCACCAAGATGCTCATTGTTTTGTGTGTGTTTTTGATCCTCAGAATTAATCCTGGGCACTATCTGTTTACTATTTTTCAAAGCCCTTTGGTCATGTTTACTCTTACAAAAAAGGTTGCTTGACAGTGTATGCCTTGTCCTTTTTGTTAACTAGTTATAATCGTCCATCCAACCAACTTTATTAACAAAGGAGTCTGTGTCTTTCAGAGTTTAGATGACACATAAACAAGAGTAAATTATAAGCACAAGGTCTTGGCAAGCTCATTTACATTTGCATCCCACAACGGATGATGCCCTCCATTACTGAGGGGGACTGAGTACTAGGTAGTGAGGAAGATGGTGCTAGAGATTTCAACCTGATGAGTTTGATCTGTCCCAGGGACATAATTCTACATGTTTTATAAATGCTTGACTAAGTTTAAAATTTTAAACTCAGGTTTCTTTTTGCATAAAGGCCAGATTTTTAGATTCCAATAAATTTTTGTAAGATCTCAAATTATGAACGATAGTTCACAGTATTCATTTCAGACTGTTCCACATAGCTGAGTTTTCAATCTTATTGAAGATAACTCTTCTGCAAGGTTAAATGGGAGGATTTCAGCAATACATTATAAGCTCAAAACTTATTCTGTCTTTATCTTGAAATTTTATAAATAAAATGGTATCTGGGAACTCATGTTGAATGTGAACAACAATAGGGTCTATTTACTAAAATGAGATTTTCTGTCTGATATGTATCAATATGTTTTGTGTATGTCGAAATATGCAGTCAGGAGTAATGGTACATCATTATAATCTCAATAATCCAGGAAGCCAAAACACATGTAAGCCCCACCCGGTCAACTTTAAGACATAGCAGAAACCTGTCTCAAAACACATACATACATACATACATACATACATACATACACAAATAAACAAATGATAAGACAATTCAAAACAGCTAGGGATATAGCTTAGTAGAAAGGCCTGGTATTCAATCCCCAGTGCCACAAAAATAATTTTTATTCATTTATTTAAATACGGAGCCTTCCCTGCTGATAATTCTAGATTCACTCAGGAGTAGTCTGAGACGGGTGGTGCAAAGCTGCTTTGTGGTTAGGTTCAAACTCAGAAAAGAAAAGGCTATGAATAACTACTAAGACAACAAACTAATCACCACATACTGTAAATTTGACTCATCATATAATTTTCTTTTCAGTTTATTTTCTTAACTTTTTAAAAATGACTTTATAAATGTGAGTTAATCAGCTTTTCCTCACTGTGAAAAAAAATGCCTGAAAACAAGCACAATGGAGAAAAGATTTATTTTGGATCAAGTCTTCAGACATTCAGGTCCATGGTCACATGGCTTTATTGGATGGGCCTGGGGTGACACTGAGATCAGGGAGTATAGCATGTGGGATCTAGAAAAGCTGCTGTCCCCTCCTGCCCAGGGTCCAGGAACTAGGACAGGGAGAGACAAGAACAAAACCCTTGCTTCCTCCAGTGGCCGGCTTCCTTCAATAAGACCTCACACCCTCTAGTTTCTATCATACCTCAATATCCGCTAAGTCTCAACTGTCCATTAAGTTATGGATTCATGAATGATTTTACCATTCTCGAGATCACCACCCTCATAATTCATTCCAGTCTCAAAGTCCTCATTGCTAAACATCGCTGATCATGTTTTTAATGCAGGAAACCCCTAGGTGAAAATTTTCCCATAATTATTTTCATGAGTATATGTTTGTGACATGTCATAATTCCATTTTTTCTTGGGGACTTTGCACATGTACATATTACATTTTCATCACACTTATTGTTTTTCCTCTCACAGTTATAAACACGGTCACTACAGTGTTACGTCTCTGCCTCTTGGGAAGATATATAGTACGAGCATAGCTGGATCAAATAAAATTTCTATTCTTAGTTTTAGAGGAATCTCTGCGTTGATCTTCACAACAGTTACCTGTTTCAGTATCAACAATCTAGAAGGATTCCTACTGACCGCTATTCTTACTGGAGTAAGAGTGGATCTCATTAGTTTGATATGTCTTTAATATCTCAAAATGTTGAAAAGTTTTTAATTTATTAATTGGTCATTAGTGATTTTTAGAAGAATATCTATTATTTTCCAGAGTCCATTTTTGATTGGATTTTTTATTTTTTGGGATGCCTAATTTTTTGTGTGGTTTGTACACATTCTGATTATGAGTCTTCTGTCCAAGGAGTAGCTGGACATTTCTTTCCCATTCTGTAGGTTCCCTCTTCACTCTGTAGGATGCTTACTTTGGTATGCAGAAGCTTTTTAACTGATATAATCCTACTTATTAATTTTTCTAGTGCAGTTGGCTTTTGCGTAACTTCTTAGATCTAAACCATAGCAACAGTAATGCTTGAATAACGGGAGAAGTATAAAAATGTTTTTGTTGCTCAGTTTTATTAATCCAGAATATTTAAAGGCAATTGTATATTGTTTCAAATTCTAGTTTTCCACTTACTTATGTGATCCTTAAGATTTGTTAATATATGAGCTTAACCCTCTTCAACTCTAAATCAGCACTCAGTTGTAACAAGGATATAATTATATAAAAGTAAATTCTATGAGAAACGGAGGCTCCAAAAAAAAGTAAATGCTGGAAATTTACTCTCCCCAATCCATGTAAACAATATATTACTTTTTCATCAGTATTCTATTTTCTTGAGATATACCATAGGTGTTTTCTATATATATAGGACACTCAATCTCCTGTGATAGAAAAACTCAAACTCACTTCTATATTTAATTAGCATCTTTTGTAGAACATTTTCACCTACATAATGCATGATTTGTTTAACATACATAAGTTTTGTCTCTGAAACTCTAATAAAACTTTCAAAGGCAAGATAAAAACTTCTAACATTTATAAAATATGTTACAGATATGTTGAAACGATTAGCATTTTTGTATCACTTTGTGATAAGCCAGTAATTTCTGTGTACTTTCTGTGATTCACTTTCCCCAAATCCTCAAGAGGTATGTCAGGTTGGTATTGTTTTTATTCGCCCACTAAATATAACTTTAATGAAAGCATTGGAGGAAATATAGGGTTTTTGACTGTGACAAGAAGCCTCCGTTTATGTTTTTTGGCCATACATCCATTGTCTATTCACTAAAACAAATTGTTCTCCAAGAAACAAATAGAATGTAGATGAATAGTTGATTGTGAGTTTAAAGTCAATAAATTAGTTAATTTATAAAAATTAAGATAATTTTAATTTAGAATCTTCTCTTCAAAGAGATGCAAATGTTTTTTTTTTCAATATCAACTCCATCTGCAGTTTCAATAAGTAAGACTTTTCTAATGTAAGAGTCAAGGCACAAGGTCCTTTCATTCATCAGATGTTTCCAGAATGACAGTTCCTGCAAAGTATTTTGAAATTAATTAAGTTAAAGCTTAACCCCAGAATCCCTCACTAGTTTTTCTTTAATCTGTGTTATGTCGCTGAACCCAAAATATATTTGAGTAGGCCACTTGGCTAATAATTGTTATCTCTGTAAGTACATTGCCAAAGAGCAATGTTTTATCATTAGAAACTCTTTTTCTTAACCTAAAAAAGTATATTATTTTTGATATGCCCTGGGATCCAGCTGTAACTATTATATGTGGTTTTTACTTAATGAAATCTGTCTCTCTTATTCCTGATATTTTTCCAAGTTAATTATTTTTAGAAAAATGGGATAAGTAAAAAACTCCCCAGGGTGAATAACTGTAAGGGTGCTTGCAAATAAATGTCTGATCTAACGATGGGTCTGTAATATATGCTTCATGAAGCTACAAAATATTTCATATTTATTTCACAAGGTCACAGATAATGGATCTGTAGTACTGTAGTCACAGAGAGGCACAGGATAGGATAAGCCAAGAGAGTAGCGAATGCGTCTGGGCACTGGAGATTGCTTGTGTGAAAGGAAAGGTCAGAAGAGCAAGAGATCATTTACTGGATGGTTAAGCTTTCAGAATCAAAGTAGCTGTGTACAATAATAATACTGGGAATGATTTAGGTTTATTCCTCCATGTTTTGAGAAGGTAAAAAGAATACCACAAACCCAATCTTTATCATGATCGTCAGCTCTGGTTTAAGAAAAAAATGTCAGGCAGTTGTGAAACATAGTTCCTGATGCATTTGTCTTCTTCTCCAGTTAATTAACTGCTAATTAATCTCCTGATTTCATCCTAATTAATATCCTGCTTATAAGCCTCAGAATCATCTATATTACTCGTTACAAACAGATTTTTGTCTTTTTTTCTCTCTTCAAAAATTTCAGTGAATTAGACGTGTTGAGATTGGAAATCGTATTTCTTGCCTGCTCACCCTATCGCTGGTCTGTAAGGACTATTGATGTTCAAAGAATGGGGAGAATGGCGTCAGACGGTGTATTTCGACCTGATTTCTCCTCAACATATTTGTTTTGTTTTGTTTTCAAGATTCAGAATTGAAATATTGCAATCAGAACCTTCTTTTTTTACCAAGTTACAAACCTAGCACTTGTTTTTTTTTTTCTTTTTGAAACAGGTCTTGCTAAGTCACTGAGTTGCCCATGTGGGACTGGAACTAGCAATAACCTTTCCTCCGTCTCCTAGAGTGCTCATATTACAGGCATATGCCACCATACCACACTAGAATATTCTTTTATCAATAAAGCTCAGAAAGAAATTTCATCGTTTGATTTTGGGAGTTTCAGCCAATAGCTTTCTGAAAGTCAATGAAAGAAGATAGGCTTATTAATTGCGTGTGTTATAAGAGTGAAAAAAAAGCTATTTTTCCTTGCTACGCCTATATTCATGTGTTTCTGACAGCCCGAGCACGCAGTTCTTGCAAATCGCAGTCCTCTGTGGATGGGAGAATAGCCAAAAGCTGAAGACTAGACTGGAAAACAAACCTAGGAGCGTACAAGCCCCCATCTGTCTTAGTTAAGTTGTCATTGCCGGCACACAATACCCAACACCGACAACTTAAGGAAGGAAAGATTTATTTTGGCTCACAGGTTCTTAAGATCTCAGTCCACTCATGGGCAGCTGGCATTGGTGGAAGTACACGGAAGAGGCGTAGCCAGAGAACTGGCAGACAGGAAGCGAGAAATGGAAGAAGCATTTACCCTTCCTCCTCTCCCAGTCATCTGTCCCTTCTGGGTGAAGCTGCAATGATCTGCGCCTTCCACATCACATGCCCAGTAATGTGGCACGTGCCCGTGATCATCTACATGCTCTTGACCAGCCTGTAATCCTTCCTGATCAAGCCCCAGTTCCTAACAGCATACGGTTCCACAGATAACCAATTATATCAAAATATGTGAGGATTTTGCAGAACATTTCAGATCCAGACCACAGTACTATTATACAATAAATCATTATTTTCATCTTTAAACTCCTTCTCAAAAATACTTGATGATTCAAATTCTGCAGCTTTTTAAAAATTTTGTGTACATAAATATATGCTTCCTTCCTACTAATTCCCAGTTAGTTGTTAAAAATTTTAAAAGTTACATCGATTCATTTATCTGCTTTGGTAATATACTGCATATTTTGGTCATTTTCATTTAGTTTCTGGAGAATGCAAATATCAACATTTGTGTTTAATACACCTTGCATTAACAGTTGCTAAAATTTTCTATTCAAACACACCAAAATATATAAAACATTAAAAGAATATATTTTGTAACCTGAGAGAACTTGAAATTACAAAAATAACTATATTTCATGCCAAAATTGTTAATCTAAAAATCATTATTATCACTATTATCACTATTATTCACATGAGTATAAATTGTTATTAATGTTAAGAATTACTACTATAAGTGCACGGCTGAAATAAAACATAGATTTTAAACTTTAAATTTATTGATTATTTATAATTTTCAAACTAACTTTTGGTAAAATTTCTAATAAAATAAAAATCAATTGGAAATACTAGCCTGATGGTTTAATGTTTCCTATGCATTCCCAGCTTATATATTTATTTCATTCTATATCACGTTAGCATCTTTGCTTATCTTTGACATCTTTTTTCGTCTTTTCTTAAGGTATCACTAATTACTCTCAAAATACATGTGCTGTTCTTCTGTTTCTTTTTGACCTGACTTTGCCTCTATATTGGTCCACAAAATCATTAAAGCGTGGCCATTAGTCATTTCACTTCAAAAACTCTTTTTTATATTTTAACTTCCTCTTTTACTATATGAACTGTTCTTTCAAAACAAATGCCCTTTGTAAGCGATACAAATGAGAGTGTTAACAGTCAATAATTTAGTCATGAACCTAATGGCTGCATCATTTAAAACTGATAGATATTTATTTGCTTTGAAAGTCTTTGACTCTAATTATTTATCCTTTGACAGAATTCACTTTTTTTCTACTTAAAAAGTTCCACCTATATATGTATTGTTTATCCTTCCTTCTACTCTCCCCAAAAACATCAACAAAAAGAAAACAAAAGACAAACTGTGTATACGGCTGTGAATACAGTTTTTTTTTTTTTTTTTTTTACATTACATTGGCTACTGAGTATGAAGATACATTTCTTTGGAATTTTTTGTTTGTTTGTTTCTTGTTACCAAAAGAAAATAATATAAGAAAGAAGGAACTTCAGCATTAAATATAAAAATTATTTTCAAATTGAAGTTTTGGGAAAAGTGCGAAATATATGTTGTGACTACAGGCTGTTGAATGGGTGATAATTTCAACTTTAAGTGTAAACATGCACTAAAATTTAGCAGAAATTCAGACATATCCGAGTACTTTTTAATTACTAAACTCATAATTTCAGTCTGAAGAGAATTAGTTGAAATCTTGGTTTTGTCACTGTGGTTTAATTGTTATTGCAGTTTTCTAGGCTTCACTTTAGTTTGCTGATAAATGCTGGTTTATAACCCGATAGAAAGATTAAATAAACTTTTACACATAGAATGTGTAACATACACCTGGCACATAGTGAGCATTCAATGAGTGGTTGCTAATATTATTATTATTTATTTAAAAAGCCATTCAAATAGATTTGCTCAAAGTGAGTGATGTTATATAAATCTCAAACAAATCAATTTAAAACTAAAGTTGGGAGCATTACCAATATTTACATTTTGGGCAAATGCAAGTAAGTAGCCATTTGTATTTAGAGGAGATAAAACACAGAATTACTACTGCTTCTGAGTAAACTGAAGTAGGAAATATTAGAGCTTTTGGCACAGGGATGCTCTCATTTTAAAGGTTAAAAGGGGGCTTTTATATGCATGTTTACCTCTTAATAGAAACAGCTTTTTTCCCACTATACTCGGAGGAATCACTTATTTAACACAAATTCTTTGACTGCCTGTTATGTGCCCGGCTGTGTTTACCTACCATGCAAAAGGAAATACCTCCGTTTTATGCTTGAATACTTTCCTTTTCCACAGACATTTCCACTGGGCCTGGGAGATGGGCAATTCTATTCATGGACAGATGGTTTGAGAAGAAAGGACTGGCATGACTATGAGAGCATTCAGAAAGATGCTATGCGCTCAGGTATGAAGTTCAGTGTAAGCCAAAGTGCTACTTTCCTACTGCAGTGTCTCACCTGTCACCGAAAGAACCATGAATTAGTGTTTCTACTGCCTACAGTAAACTATGTGTCTCCTGGAGATATCAGAGATTGATACTGGGCATAACAAAATGACTTTAAATGTCAAACCTAAATTATTAATATTCTTTTCAATACTAGCTGCAGGTACATCATGAAAATTTTTGAAAACAATAGTGCTTTTTAATTACTTATGAGGTTGTCTTGCTGTTTATTGATGAGTCATGACTTAATAGACATGTGTTTTGAGCCTGTTTCATTCTTGAGAGCTGAAGTATCTTACAGGGTGCCACAATTTTGAGGTAAAGTATCCAAGGAGTACCCTAATTTCTAAGCGGTGCAAGCTATCAAAGTACGAACACAATTTTGAGGCTTGAAAGGATTATCAAAAGTCACAGAAGCTGGGGACTTGGGATCGGAAATCTTGAGCATTGGAACAGGAAGTTAACAGAAATTCGGTTTGTGTATTTATACTATTGGAATAAAGTTATACAAAAAGGTGGTAGGAGGAAGAAAAAGAAAGCAATCTTCTAACAAGACTTAACTCTTAAGTCGTTCGTAGAAAATATTAGAAGAGTATATAAGTAGATATCTGGTGAAAGTGAGTAGCACGTGCTAGGAGGTTCATATTCGATTATTGAACCAAAGGAGCTAGGGAATTTTTTTTCATAGAAAAGATATCAAAGAAATAGAGCAGAAACTTGTTTGGTAGAAACAAGTGTACCTGGTTCAAATCAGCAGCACAGCTATGACGGCACACAGAGTGAGGTCTGTGCACTCAAGCCTCCTCATAACTGATCCCTTCAGAAGAAATGGAACAAAGGTGTTCAGATGGTTATGAAACAGGAGGTTTAAGTGGTTATGAAATTGTACAAAGCTGCTCTATGTCCAGTATGTTATCTAATTACAGTCCTCTTTCACTTTCTTCAGTCAACTTTATTCTTACAACAAAGCTCGTATCTTCCCAACTTCATTAAGGCAGCCTTTCCCAAAGATGCTTACAATGAACCTCTTCCAGGTTCATTATCTTTCCATCTTGACTATGACCTCATGAATAATCACAGAAGTAAATTGTTTACCAATTCCCTCACTTGATTTAATTCTCTTGTCTGTTGCCTGTACTGGTGTGACCAACTCTGCATTAATCCAACCATCTGTTTCTTTAGAGAACTTGAGGATGCTAATTTTCCTTAGACAGGATCACAGTGAATCTTACAAAGGAAATCTTCTACAAATTATTAATAATAAATAATAATAAAAGTATTTTATGAATGTTTATGCAAGACATCTTACATAGGAATTGTATTTAAATCTCAGAAAATGTTGATAGATATTATTATTCCAAAATTATAAAAAATAATAATTTATAGAGCTAGATGAAGAGCCAGATGTTATCACGTTCCTTTATTTTGCATGATATTATATTGTATTGTCTGACATCAAATAATATTTTGACAATATTGAATAAGGATAAAAAAGACATATGACAGTAATCTGGCTTTTCTAAGAATGAGCTAAGTGGAAAATCGGTGTACACATATGTGCATGACACTGGACATTGAACCCAGGGCCTTCACATTAGCTACACCCTCATGTGTACACATACATGGATAGAGAGACAGAGGGAGGAACTCAATGCCTGAGTTTTTCAATCTGTGCTCAAAGTCGTGATCCTTCTGCCTTAAACATTTCAGGGTTGAACATAACAGATATTGTACCACCATACCGTATAGCTAATCAACTTATATTTTTGTTGTTCCACTGAGTAGAATAAATGTACTATCTTCAAAATAGTCAACTATTTGGTCATATTATAAACTCAGCTAATGATAACTGTATTTATTAATCCACCTAGGTTATTTCCACATAAGTGGGAGTGCCTACATTTTGCTTGTGCCAATAGATTTTTGAACACAAAATATGTTATAATATATACTTGCTTTCATTTTCACCAAAGGAAAATGACAAAGGATATTAGGAATGTCAAAAGTCTGTCAGTACAAATTTCCTGTTCAATATAAAACATGCAAATGTTTGACACATGATACCCTGTGTAAAATATTAAAATGCAATGGATTATATTTCTTTATTTTTATATTGTGAAATGTGAATGAAATTATTTATACAACACATATATATAGAGAGGTAAATAGATGATAAACAGAGAGACAGACAGACAGGAAAACAGATGCAGGTCAAAAGTCAAAATTAACAGATAAATATGCATATATAAATACAAAACCTAGCAAAAAGAATCATTCGTGCTATAGTGTTCTCTCCAAGACTTGAGTTTGATCTTTACTTTAGGACTTTCCATAGAAATTACTATCTATGTATTTATACCAAAGCTAATACTGTTTCACTTTACAGTTGTTTGAACTTTTTATTTTATGAGTTTCTTCTTACACTTAAAATTGTTTTTAAGATTTATTCCTGTCAATTCATTCGTTATTACTTTGTGACTTTTTCTAAAATTCTCATCTTGGACAATGGATATTTTTCGGGTTTGAGTTATTGTATATAATACCATTGTAAGCATTCCTGTGTATTTTTCTAGGAGAGTTTTAGTATTTTCTTTGGTTACATATTTAATAGTAGCTTGGTGCATGAAGCAAATGAACTTCCTCAGGCATAACAAATTATTTTTCAAGTTATTAGGCCAATTTTATTTATATCAATAATGAATTGAATTCTCAACCGTACATTCCCATAAATACATGATATTTACTGAGTAGGTTTTTTTCATAACTTGATAGAATATAAACTATATCTTGTTTGGAAATTTTTTTATTATTTCTATTTCTACTTTTTGATTTTTTTCACTTTCTCATGGATCTACACAGTGCCATTAATTTTTTCTGGGTGGTATCCTTTGATAGGAATATGTGTTAAGAATATATCATATTTTATAGGCTTTATAAATATCTCTATAGTTCTACTTCTTATATAGTTAAATTAGAAAATAACCTTAAGGAAAAGTCACATTGATGTTCAATATTTATTTTAAAATCCATTTTTAAAATCCTGATAGTTATTTTTTTTTTATATTTGAATCTTAAACCCAATATATACTTCTTTTTTGGAAATAGGGTCTCACTCTATAGTCCAGGCTGGTCCTGACTCACTATGTCGCCGTAAACACATGTCATATCCATCTCAGCCCTCCAGGTGTTAGAATTACAGGTGTGTGCCCCCAAGTCCAGCTGATTTGTATGTGGTACTAGGAAATCCAATCCATGAGTACTGGCAAGGAAAGCCTTCTAGCCACTGGTATTTTTCCCAGGTCTCTGGTCTGCACTTTCAGATGATGTGAGTTAGCAGTTCAATAGTTATTATGTTTTTCAATAAGATATTAAATCCTCAGTAATACTGGACTTTTTACTTTCTACTTATGGGAGTGCTGATTGCAGTGTAATTTGCTTGCAAGGTTGTTTGGGGTTTTTTCTAGGTTCTTAATTTTGCTGTATAAGGAAAAGCTCTCCTGCTAATAACACAAAAGCTCATGTGTAATTCATTTATAATAATAATTGATATCTTATGAAACTCATCAAGTCAAAACCGTTTTTCTGCTTCCTTTGGGGATATATTGTCCTTATTATATTATGCTATCTTTTAAATTTTTAGATTCAGCTTTAAATTGCATATATACATACATAGACACATACCAAAATACCTGGATATTTGGAAGAATATCGAACATATTAATAAGGTAGAAGATAAATGATCATCTCAGTATCAGATTCGCCATTTCATAGTGTACCATATTTATTATGTACTGTTCTCTTTAGAGATTAATTTATAATTACACTCTCATATTTTGGTGTAATCCTAGAAAATTAATGTTATGTTTCTATTTTATACAATGTTTTACTCTTTAGGCACTACATATTATAGGTGACATTTAGGGAGGCTAATATTTTTAATTATTAATTTGAATTTTAAACACATTCTAGACTTAAAATCATGTGTTTTTATCTATTTATTTATTGAGACAGAGTCCGGCTCTGTAACCCATACTGGTTCTGAACTCATTATGTAGCCCAGGCTGGCCTTGGACTCATGGCACAATCCATCTCTCTCAGCCTCCTGAGTGATGGGATTACACGTGTTCACCATCACGGCCAGTTTATGTGGTGATGGGGAATTGAACTCAGGTGTTGTGCTTGCCAGACAAGTGCTTTAACCACTGTGCCCTTTCTCCAGCTCCTAAAATCATCTATTTATAGGTTATTCTGGGTTTGCAGTGTAGACCTTCATAATATCTGCTAGTAATGACAGCTTTGTTTTTCAATTTTAAATCCTTATGCTTTCAGAGATTTTTTTTGTTACTAAAAATGCTAGGAATGCCATGAGAATGTTAAAGAGCAGGGAATGATGGGCAAACTTACCTGTTGATTTTTTTTTTACCATTTCAAATTAATCTGTCTGTCTGTTATTTATATATCTCTCTATCAAATATAAACATACATTAATTTACTAAACATGATATAAATTCTCTTTATACTTTGACGCATATATATTATATACAATCTCACCTCTGATCCTAGCTGCTAAGATTTTGTGACCTTTGTATTTTAAGCATAAAGATATGTTGATTTTTAACCAGTTTTATGTTTGCATTTATTGAAGTTGTCAATAACTTTTCCCTTATAATTTTCCATTTAGATAAATTATATCTATATTTTTTCAAATGAGAACCAAGTTTGCTACCTTGATCAAGCTTTTTAATTTTTTTCCTATATTTATTTTCTAATATTCTGCTGGATAATTTCAAATCATTTATTCATAAATATATATTGGCCATGCATATTTTTTTCTTATAGAATCACTGCCAAATTATAGTAAAAGCGAAATGACATCTTCCCTGGATGACTTGGGTAATATTGGTTTTTAACACTTCATGATTATACATAGGAAATATTTATTGATTGATAATCATGGAAATTATATTAATAAACTTGTTTACATGAGCTTCTCTGGCAAAAAGAGATCTTTAAATAGTGGTCCAATTTATATTACAGCTATGGTGTTTGTCATCTATTTGTCCTGTAATTAGTTGTGTTTTCCTGGGAATTTTATTATTAGAACTAAAAGTTCATATTAATTAACTGACATTTATTCATGATGTTTCCAAGGCTTTGGTCGTATTTGCAGTGTTTGAATTTGTATTGCTCTTTTTTTCCAGTATTATTTTTTTGTTTAGATTTATTTTCTTAATCTGTTTTACCAAAAAAACCCTCAACTTTATCATTTAAAAAAAATAACTTTTGGAGGTAACCCCACTCACAATCCCTTCCCAGACAGGAATAATTTTTCCAGCTCTGTCCTTTGTTTCCAAATAACATCTTGATCCATTTATTCTAAAACAAAAGTACTTTTTTTACTTTATATATTTTATGTAAATCATTTTATTTCTGATTTATAGCCATATATTTACTATATATTGACTTTTACTTACTTTCCTCCTTTTAAAAGTTAAAAGAAATTACATTCTTTCACAACTCCAGCTCTTCTTCAATTTTATAAGCCTCTAGCCTTGAATTTTCTTTCCAGATTTTCCTTAACTCTTTGGTCCAGTGCTTTCTATCATTTGCTTTATTTCAGTTTATTTGAGATAGAATGTGAATAATTTTAAGAATCTATATACCACAATAAATATACTTCTAGTGTTTTACTGGTATTTGTTTTGTTAGGGCAGTTAGAGTTTTGTGGCATATTTAGACACATCTGAGATTATTATTTCAAATGTTTTTTTTTTTTTTTTAAGGCGGTGATGTGAGGGGCAGTTAAGAAGGACGTAGTGTTCAGGTGTGTCTTGCTAACCACCATGGCGAGTAAAGACAAAGAGCAGATTTAATGAATTGTAAATTTTTTGGATTTTTTATGGACAAATGAATTAAGACCCTAAAACATTATCTCTATTATCAAAATTCTTTTCTTGAGCTCTTAGAGTTTAGCCAAATTGTATTAGTCAAATTTATTAAAAGAAATCTGGCTAAAGTTTAAAACATTTAAAGTTGTTATTATTTCATAATTTTATTCTTCATTGTTAAAGTGATGTAAACAAACCAATTATATCTCTAGAAGAAGGCTATCCAATCCCTCTCCTTGGAGAGATCAACAAAATTTTCTAGCTCGAAGACAATTACGTGTTGCAAAGTTGTGCTGATATTCAATTAAGTCTCTGATTTCTCTTTCTCAAGACTTGCTAATTCTGTTATGCACTAGGCACTATTGTTTTTGTTAATCATCGATATTCTCTACATGTTAATTTTTCACATTCTTTGAAAATTGACACTGTCAAAATATATGGCTATTTCCTTAGTTGTAACTTTATATTTAAGAATAGCATACATTTGGTCTCTTACTGTTGATGAAATTTGAACGGAAAGAAATGAAATATGGTTTCCTTTGAAACGATGTGAAGAGCAACGCATAAATTGCTATGTATTATCTATATTTATTGAGCATGATTATTGCAGTAGCTATAGAGCTCCTCAGATTAGGTTTCTACATATATGGTTTGAGAGAAAAAACAATATGTGATTTTTAAACAATGTTCAGGTACTTTTGAAATAGGGAAAATCTGCGTATGGAAATTTCTTTACCTATAAATCTAATCACTTATGCTCAGGACTTAGGAGAAAAGATAATTATAATTATTTTAAATAACTAGTTGTTAATGTGTGAGGTTCCTATATTCTCACAACATCTTTAAAAACTAAGAAGAGCATGCTTATGAAATAATTCATCTAGAATGGTGTGTGTGTGTGTTTCTACATGGAGTGCCAATGCACTTTATGAAAACATTACTAAAATCATCGATATTCGTGTCTTGAAATAGGTTTCATTTTGAAATTTTTGTCCATTTTTTTAAAATTGCAGCTCCTAATATCGTCACTATTTTCACTACAGTTTTTGGATTTTAGTAGTGACTTCTACATTAAAAGTCTACTTTGAACCCTTCTGTTTGATCTCATTGCTTTGAAAAAATGTTGTAAGTTCTTACAATCATTCCATGAATCCCGATTTAGAGGGAATTTTTTTAAAAAATCACATTTAACTTTTCGTACCTTCTACTTGTGTTAGTTAAGCGTACTTGCTAGGTTACCTGAACTTTCATGAAGTTTTCTGTTATCTTATTCATTGAGCCACTAATTGGAGATGGACTTTTACATGCCACCATACACCAGACACTGCACCAAGCGCCAAGGGACAAGGAGAGACAAAAATGAGTTACAGTGACTCCTGAAAAGACAACAGGGTTGGAGATTTCATTGTTTAATGATACCATGGCCTGTCTCAAATAATCTGCTCATCCAAACTATTTCAATAGCAAGATAATCCCGACCGGCTCACACCCCTGTACTGACTGGGGTGCAGTCTCTCCTCTGGTACCTTGGCCTGCTGCCTTCTTCCCCTCAGCTATGCTAACGGGCTCCAGAGATCTTCCCTCACTATTTCTACTGTGCAAACTGTTTTGATCTCCATAAGTGCACTCTCCTTTACATCAAGGTCACCACATATGCACACATTCTCATCTTGGAAGGGTCTGCCACTCACCACATTATCACAGATCATTAGAGTTCCTTTCATTTATTCTTTTTCTCTTTTTTCAAAATTTTTAAAACATGATGCCATTTTTGTCTTTATCTTCACATATAGTTTAAATTTAATAAGTTAAACAACTATAATTTTACGAAATGTAACCACTCTCCCAAGGGCTCTGTGTCACAATATTATCTTGAATCATTTGAATCAGCGGTTTTGAGCCCCAGCATCCTTGCATCAGGAACTATTATAAGAACCTGACATACCATGAGTGTTGTTTTTCTCTTCCGAAGATTGCATGCCATACTCCTTTAAGCCTCATAATCAATGTTGCCAAGATTTTTTACTAATTGCTGTGAAATCTCTAGCAAAGTGTCTAAAGGATATGCATTAAAAAACAATTTGAAAGGCAGGAATTTACCGTGCTTTAAATGATTACCAGTAGACTTTCCTAAGTTCCATTAAACATCTCACTTTAGTGTTGATGAGGGACCCATTTTATTCTTAAATGTCTTTATTCACATAATTGAACAAGATTGCCAACCTAGCCAAATGGGAAGCACGAACTTGCTCCATCTGGGAAAGATTGTAACTATGTTGCTTTCAGAAGTAAAAACTGGTCATTTGGCTACAATTATTATAGCTACTGGTCATCTTTTATTGATGCCTCATGTCTCTTAATGACATCATTCAGTATTCCTTTATGAATACTAACAGTGGAACATTGTTTTTTGTCAATAGTTCACTGTCATCTATCATCATTTAATATGTTCTAAATAAATATCGTGAAGAAATTGGTTGAGTGGTGGTCAAATTAAGAAAATGGTACAAAAATAGAATTTATTATTATTAATTACATTAAAATTAAGCGTTAATGAAACATTTCATTGACAGGTGTTGAATGATCATGAAAGCTTAAAATGGAAGTAAAAAGATTGTGGGTATTCTGTTGAAAAGTATCATTTGTGTGTTTAAAAATAGAACAAAATTTAGCTGAAGCTAAACTGAGTGAAAATTGTCTAGGGACATAAAACCTTCAATCTCACCACATGAAAATAGCAATGTAGAAATATCTCCGGAGATTTATTAAACCGAAATCAGTTTGCACTAAAAAGTACAAAGTTCACTTTTTGAAAGAATACCATTTAACTATTTGTTGCAAAACTTCTAGCATATCTGTGTAGAGAAATAGCAACTTCCCAAACATGAGCATGCAGGAGATTAATTAGCCTTTATATATTAATAAAATGTGTTTAATGATACTTCCTATCACAGGCATTTGAAGTGTTAATTAAATCCTATAATTAAAATATCTGGACTGTAGTCTATGTTAAACAAAGGATACCTACATATTTATATATAACCCTGATTTCTGCACCTACATGACTGTCATAATTTTCATGTCATCAGATATGGTAAATGTAAAAATCTCTCATAATCATTTTCACTAAGGGGATTTATTTTAACTTTTATACAAATACAGCTCTGTGCATATTCTAGAGTTTCTATTACAGGGCATACATTTTATGAGCTTCTGTTTCAAATTTATTTTTCCTTATAGTTTTATACTTGTCAGAAATCCATTTCATACAGTAGTTAGATGTGATTATTATCAATTTTTTCTGGATGAAAAGGTGCCACGTTTGAGAGGACTCATGACTAAGTCATAACCTTTGAACAGAAAGCAGCAAGAAAATCTTCTACGGAAGGAAGATAGTGTGGGAAAAGAAACCAAAAAAGAGACAAGATTATTAGCAGCTAATAAGCACGGCATATCTGATACTAAAGGGACAAAGAAACCTAAGGTTAAATTGATTTTAGGCCTGATGTTGGCTTTCCTGTTGTCTTATACCATTTTTTTCTAATTCTAATGCTTAGACTTCAATGTGAACGCAAAATGTACAACACTGTGTCCCAGCATCTTGCAAAAAAGAAAAATTCCATGGCCGCTCTCTCTCATAGTTTTCCTCAAATGCAAGCTAATGGTAGCTTTAAATTTCAGGAAGGGAGATTCTTCACTTTTGTTGGGGTTTCACCATTTTTTAAATAACTCATCTTTACTCTTAGAAGTAATTAAATCATGAATGTATTTATGTATCATGGCTAAGTTTTAGGGAAAGGAGTAAGAGAACTGACATTAGTTGATGAATTCATGAGGACTGTGATGTTGCTCTCATGACATCAGCAATGCTTTAAACAAGCTAATGCTCCAATAGCTGAGAATATCATATTAAAAACTTTAATTTATTTGAGTTTAGATTATGGTCAACCAACTATTATATTTTAGGCATAATTTCATAGAAATCCAAGTGATTACCTGCATATTCTCCAAAATTCATATCCAAAGATGGGCAGAGATTGTGGCTCCCTTACCTACTGAGCACTACGGAACAAATGTGATGTGTGTTTACCCACCAGAGGAGCACGAGTGCCAGCTCTAGAGACATACCTCAGAAACATAAATGCCAGTTTGACTTGATGCATTTTGAATGAGTAGCAGGGGTTCTTTGAGCAGCCATTCGTGCCAGACAAAAGCAATTGTTCCTCTGATACTTTGTAGTTCCAGGAATGAGATAAAAATGGTCATCAGGAGCACTAGAAACCCAGGCCTCACATTATCTTAACAGAAAATTTCTCTACTTACAATTGGTAGCACACATTTGCATTATTTCTAAAACATAGTTTTTTGGATCGTAATGGAAGCATGATAGAAAAGTAAGACTTAATGAATAATTTAGTTTACTATAGTGTTTGATTTTCTGATGTGAAAGACCAAGAAAAAACAATGGAGTTAGTATTATGAGGCATTTAATAATGATTTGGTTTCCATGGTGACCAACCACAGACCTATGTAACAACATAATAAAATTCAATCATAATATTAATTTCCTATGGATATTAGGAGGCAAATTCACTTATGCATATAAATGTCTTGTTCCTTTTTTGTTTATGGTGTTGGGCTAGAGCTCAAGGCCTTTGCACTCTATCCCCGGCCATTTTTTACATTTGATATTGAGGACGGGTCTCATTAAAATGCTAAATTGTACAGTTGGGGCTCCAACCTCTTGCCTCAGCCTCCCAGAGTTCCAAAATAATAAGTCTCAGCAAT
The DNA here is from genome assembly GCA_004027205.1 of Ctenodactylus gundi. NCBI lineage: Eukaryota > Metazoa > Chordata > Mammalia > Rodentia > Ctenodactylidae > Ctenodactylus > Ctenodactylus gundi. The sequence goes on along the minus strand of PVKB01003622.1, from coordinate 68,180 downwards.
CAGCTCAGCTGGTTTCCATCTTAAAAATTAATCATTATTCAATACTTTCTGAAATTGTGATAAAAGCTTGTTAAAAGGAAATTAATGAATTGATACTTAACTTTTTGTTCTTTTACACTGAAGAAAATAATTTTATGCAGCACAATAAACTAGTTGGTGAACTTTTGACTTATGCATTAAACATATTTGTTTAACCAAAATAAAATCAGTAAGTGTGTCATCCAATGTCAGAAAATAGTTTTATGATGAAGATTTAGTACTTTTTATTGAAACATCTTTATTCTTCATCTTCAAATAATTTCATTTCACTTTTTATTGATGTATAATGTTTAATATGAACGTAGTTATTATTGCATATGTAATATATACTTTTTACAAAACCCTATAAAGTGGGGATAGCCAAGTACGTTTAATCCTAACACAAAAGAACAGATTCAGAAATGTCAAATGATTATTTATATATATACCACTTAATTGATTACAGATTATAAATTATATATAGTCCAATTAATGGAAGTATACAACTCCAAAATATTGTTTATTCCTATCTCCTCATTGGCTTTTTCTGCCACCACTGTTTACCATTCGTAGTGGAGATCTTGAGATCTCTCCTCCAGTCTTTGGATAAATTGAGATTATATCAACAGTGACAACTCCATTTCTTCGTCTTCTGCTCTCCACTACTTACGGATCCCTTGTCTCCTTTCCACAAATCCTCACCATTTTCCTCAGCACCCCAATGTTCACAAGCTCTCCAGACACTAATTTCAGTATTGCTTAACCACAGCACTACACTGACTGGCGATATTTGATAGCCACTCAAGCTCACCGCCTCACAGCCACAAGCACAAGGACCCATTGCCAATGCCCCTCCCATCCCTGCATCACCAAGGCTCTAAAACATTATCCTGCATCTCTTCACCGCCTTCCAACTAAAGGACCCCTGAGGGTCCTCTTCCTTCTGTCTTGTAAAGTGTGTTGTCTTCTAGGCTCTTACACCACTAACAGCACGACTCGCACACAGAAAGCCTCACACCATCCAGCTCCTTCTAATAGTTCTCTAAAAAGGACTCAGCTGTAATATTCTCAGGTCAAAATGAAAATCCCTAACAGACACCAGTCACTTCTAAACTCGCTTCCCCTAAGCCACCAGGTACCCAGAAACAATGCAAGTTTAGGAAAAGTCTCAGAAAAAACCATTTAAATCAGTAGATAGCTCTAGGTTATTTCTTCACAAAAGGTAAACATCACCCAGGGCGAGGAGACAAGACTTCACTCACCATTTACACACCTGCAGACACATGACCTAATCTAGGCGATTTCTCTCATTTTCTCATTCTAACTACATCCCACTGTTAAAGAGTCATGAACAAGCACCTATCAAACTTAAGTTATATATTTTATCAAAATATCATAAAAGTATTAGCAAACTAATAAAGGATATGAAATGAGAAAGTATTATGTATCTTCTTTGTATACAACAACAACAACACAAAAATCTGAGTATATCATTTGCAGCACAAAGAATAAATTAGAAATGAAATACAAAGGCTGAAAACCACTCAGTAATATTAGGAAGGACATCATGTACTAAAAGGTAAAATATAGAGTAATATTTCAAAAGCACTTGAAGTTGACAATTTCCAACCATGTTTGAACTAACAAGGCATCAATTTCCTATAATTTAATTTAATTTCTCTGCTTGTGCTTGAACACAAAATTCACAACACATGTGGAATGAGACAGAAAAGTTGTTAATAAACTGATGGGCATTTTATTTATAAAACCAAAAATATAGTATATTATGCATTCTATGTTAAACTATAAGAAATAGAAACCTGTTTGGAATGTCACAAATATTTAAAAAATGAAAACAACAACACGGTATAGATTGAAGGAACGTGAAAATTAGTGTATAACATAAATGGTGACTAAAAAGAGAAAGCATTCCTGGATTGAAGATAAGAAAGAAGCCTTAGGAAGAAAAAGAAACCTAACTGAAATGAGAGATGGACTGTCTTAAGAATGCTAGGAATAACACAAAGACACATCAATGCCATGGACTGCCAGACTTCTTGGATATGTAATTAAGTGACACATGGAAATCTTCTCCGTATCAAGTCATAAATATTAAGAGAATCTAAACAGAAGAAATGAGAATGATGTTTAGATTCTGACATCTTTTGAACATAACTAAGATAGCACTGAATAGAAGTTGGTGCAATGGATGACATTTCTGAAGACACATCCCTCTGAGAATTTGGATGTGTCTAAGAGGTCCCATTGTGAACACAATTGTTCACATTCATTCTTTGAGTCTCCAATTATTTAGTACAATCAGCACATCTATTTTGTATGTATCATTTCCATGAAGCAAATTTATCAAAGAAATAATGTCAATAAACATGTCATGCAGATTTGTTAAACTTTATAGTTTTCTTGCTTTAGAAACTGGTAGATTTCTGTAGGCATTAAAGTGATAATGATTTATTAGCAAAGAAAACTTTATTAGAATGACTTTTAATTGATAAACACAAAAGCAAAACACTGATGTACATTTTAAAATATGGCTACAATTAGAGGTTGCCTAAAGCTAATATATAAATAAAAGAGAGATGACAGAGAAAAAGGAAATGGACTTAGTGGCAAAGGGGAGGGGAAGTAAGAATTATTACGATGCACTACATGTGTACCTCAGTAGCCCAGGTCAAATGCAACGATTGTGCAGAGCAAACACGCATTCATAATAATAGGTATTATGAATAAACATATGAACATGATTCAAAAAACTCTACCACATTGTGAAAATCAAGTTAACCCCAGAATTTTACTACTACAGATTACTTAGACATCTTTAGAAGAAATCAACATTCTGTTAAAAATAGCTTCCTTTAATTTATTCAGGATCTTAGCTGTAGCCCCACAGGAAAATAAATACCATTTCTTGACAAGACACCTCTTTCATCTGTGATGAAACTATTAACAAGGAAGTGTCAAACTTAGCAAAATTTACACTACAGAAGAGAAGAGCAGAAATTTCTCAGTGGAACTAAAGCACAAAATAGTGTATATTATAAAGAAGGTATTTATGTAGAAAGAGGGTATATTTTAATCCTGTTCTGAAGTTTGCATTTGAAATTTCATTGATGCTCTAGGGATGGATTTCAATGGGAGAACACTTCTCATCTCGCATGCACAAGGAGTAGGTATTACTGCAGAGCAACACACACACACACACACACACACACACAGAGAGACACACACACACACACACACACACACACACACACACACACACACACACACACACACACACACACACACACACACACAAACACTTTAAAGACACAGAGCATTTCTGTTTTGTTTTCTTCTCTTACTCAAAGTCCTGCAGATAATTTTTATTCTCAGCTTTTACAAGGTTACATGTGTTTACATGTTTCATTTTACCTAACAGGACCTGGAAATCTTTAAATCACTGTTTAGGAGCTGGAGGAACAACTCATTGGTTAGAGCTTTTGCCTACCAAGCTCAAGGACCTGAGTTTGACTCCCCATTGCCATATAATCCTGGGAGAGGCAGTGCACAACTGTAATCCCAGCACTCAGATGACTGAGGCAGGAGAATGGCCCTGAGTTCAAGGCCAGCCTGAGCTACAGAGTGAGACCCTGTTTCAAATATATACATATAGATGTCACCAATTAAACCTTTTTATCTGTTTCATAAAGTTTACAATAATGCTTCATATGAAAATCACTTTATACCTCTTTACAGATAAAGGAATTACAAAAAACAGTCAAACTAGGAGTACTCATGGAGTAAAGAATTTAAAAGCGATGTTTTAAAAGTTTAGTTTGAAAGAGGTGAGCATTTCAGAGTTCCCTACACTCACCTTTGACATAAGATGAAGCAGATCAAATTCTTCTAGAGCTGAATTGCCTTTCATCCACCTGATTCCATTATCAGCAACTAAAATGTGTTCTGCAACTCTGCTTCCACTTTTGAACCTTGTTTTTGGTGGCATTTTTTTTAAAGTTAGGCTTTCCTTTATGTAATCATATTCTTGATTGGTTTTGGAAGTCATTTAATATCATATCATAAAATAAATTTTAACGAAAATGGATGGCAGCAATTCAAACACAATAGAAATTAATTTATTTTTTATTAATCATCCCCCAGCAGCTGTGCTTAAGGGTCTTGTGTTATTAAGAGATAATTCTATGTTCTAAAAATCATTTAATGTCAACGGGGACTGTAACATTCATTTTCTCCAGAGAGTTAGTATTTCACCAACAAAACTTCCACAAGTGTGCAATTATACTAACTCTGACAAAAGTGCTTAGAACACTGCTTAATTTAGTTCTGACTGACACCACTCAAGTGCTTTATTGTCGCTAGAGTTCCCACAATTTGGTTTATAGGTGCACAAAAAATGTTTCATAGCCGCTTATTTTTAAATCACTCTATTGCCAAGTAAACAGAAAAATCATTAGTGGAGTCTGTGCAGCTTCTTGAAGAAGCAGAAAGTATTTGTGGTTTCTCATAATATTAAGAATAGAAAGTAAATATTTAAAAATGTGCTGTTTTGATTATAGAATAGTAACTCTACAAATTTCTAAATGGACCATAATTTGGGTCTTTATTCTAATAAAGAAATGTGTTACCTCTGATTATTTCTAATAACTAATGCTTATTGCCTTCGTTGCTTTTTTTCTTTTATTATACATTATTATCTTGTTACTTATTATCTTGTTACTCTCAATAAGTTCGTGCACTTATATTCATATTCATACAACCACACAAACTAAAAATCTGCTTTTATATATATTTGAAGCCCTAGTAATGACTACATTTTGATAATTTAAGACTATGAGAATATTTTAGTTCATTCTTAGTTTTTTTGTTATTTTCCGGGCCTTCTGTAATTGATTGATTTTACTTTGATAATTAACACTATAACTTAGTGCACACACACACACACACACACACACACACACACACACATGATGTATCATAAACAAAACAAAATATATGGACGGACAATCAGTTAAAAAAGAATAAAGGGGGACAATAAACTGTATATACTTTTAACTAATATTTCAGTGAACACTAGTGTGAGTGTTACCTTAGTGCAGATAAATTTAATCATAGTCTTCTGGTTGTGTATATGTGTGTGTGAAATAGTTTATAATGCATTAAGATTTAAATAGGAATGTATTTGTAAATTGATATCATTTACCAATGTATCATGATAATTTCACTAAACATTTTAGAGCTGGCTGAATCCCATATAGCATTAATATCATCATCATCTCTCTGGCTTTTGAAGTCTGATTTCACTCTTTCCTCTTCTTTCTCCTACAAAGCCAACCCATTAGCAGTGACGATTACCCTTGCCTCTCACTGCTCTGTGTGTTTATCAATTCCCCTTCATCTTCATAACTACAACCTAGTCCAAACCTCCCCCATCCTCCATCTGAGATGGTGAAATAGCCTTCTTACTGATCTCATTCTACATTTGCTGCTACTTTCCATTATCCTCACGGTAATCAGAGATGTTTTAAACCAAGGATCTCCAATCCCCAGCCAAAGTCTACTGCCAGGACTGGACTGGTCCAGACTCACCAGAACACATCAGCAAAATGGGGAGTTAGTAGTTTGTCAGCACGCAAAGCTCTGTCTTTACTTACAGGTCCACTTCACCCCTCACATTACCCCCACAACTCCACCTACCGTCAGGACAGCAGCAGCTCTAGATTCTCAGGAAAATACAAACAGTGTTATAAACTGTTCATTGAGGAATCCAGGCTGCATGCTCCTTTTGAGAATCTAATGCCTGATGACCTGTAATGGAACCGAGGTGGTAATAGTAGAAGGATTCTCTCTCTCTCTCTTTTCTCTCTCTCTCTCTCTCTCTCTCTCTCTCTCTCTCTCTCTCTCTCTCTCTCTCTCTCTCTCTCTCTCTCTCTCTCTCTCTCTCTCTCTCTCTCTCTCTCTCTCTCTCTCTCTCTCTCTCTCTCTCACCCACCCATCCACACACACACACACCTCACAACTTTCTCAAAAAATTCTCTTTCAGGAAACTCGTCCTTAGCACCCAACATGAAGATAACTGCTATTTTAATCCAAAGATCGAACTATAGCATATCATCCATTTAAGGCATTTAAATTAACTTGTTATTTTGATAAGTGTGATGAGACCCAAACTGTTAAACCTGTCTTAAGAGTCCTTATAAAGTCGAACTCTATCATTTACCTTACTTTCTGTTTTACCAGCCTCCACACCTCCAAATTCCATTTCCCGCAGACACGTGTAGGGTCCTCAAAATCTCTCATGTTGTCCCCGAACAGCTGTCTTTCCCCAAGCTCTTCCCTCTACCGGGACACCCCTCATCTCAGTCTTCCCACTGGCTTCTAACTTGCCATTCAGCTTAAGACCAATATGTCACCATCACACTGATTCTCTACAGAGAACTTGTTTCCTTTGTCATTCTGGTTGTAGGAATTAATTGAAAGGTTGACTACGCAGATCGCTTCATTTCCTGCACTGCAGCGTATGCTCAGCTCCATTCACTGTTGTTCCATTCGCTTTTCTAGTCTCAGGGGAAAACATACCTGCTTTCAGGGTGAAGCCTGGGAAACATCCACAAGAGCACTTTGCTCTGCTGCACTGAAAAATTGAAGAGTTTTGCTGATCTTGATCTTGACTTTGACTAGTCCACCTGCAGTTGGTAAACAGGACAACCACACCAGCATAAAGTAGATGTCATGCCATTTTGTTTCTATCTTTTCCACAGACTAACACTTTAAATGATTTGGGCAAGCCTCCTTAAAATTAAAGAGAAACTCTGACAATAATATGAAATGATTAATTTAAAAATTAAATTCTATTGCAACATTTTCCTTGATTTTAAAAATGGCTTGTTTAGGGACATCAGGAGCTGCAACATTTTACTTCGTATTTACTAACCATGAGAATGCAAATCACGCAGCGGTTAATAGATCACTGTCTTCCCTCTGAACTTAAACCAAATGATTCATTGCAAAGTCTGTGCTCTTGATTGGCTCTTTAATTTTCATGGAATTCACCTTTATTATATGGTGGGTGTCTTTAATCATGTATATGATATCAAAGGATGAAATGCAAACTAAAGGTTTAAGTTTATTGTTAGTTTACTAGTGAACTATTATTACATCTAAATAGTGTTTTAAAAACTTGCACCAGTGTTCTTAAGAATGTTATTTTTTTGTTAGTGTCCAAGGTATCATACTCCATATTTTGCACAGTGGTTCATAAAACTAGTGTTCTTTATGTACTGAGCAAGCTTATAGCAACCAGAGATGTTCATTTAGTACATTTAGTGCATCTCAGCAGAAATTCTTGGGTTCATTAGTGCCATTGACAAGACATGGGGCTTCAGGTTTTATTCAGGGACAATAAAACATGGGAGAAACTTGGCTCCATGTATGTCTCATTCAGCCTGCAATACTATATAGTCAGGCAAAGGCCTATTCACAGAAAAGTATTGTCTACTAATTTATGTATAATGACGTGCGCCTAGGAACTTTTCTGAGATCATTTAGCTGTATGTGTATAATTGATTTCCAGATCATGTCTTGTCTGACAAGAAATAGTGTCATAAAATTTATACATCCTCTATGTATTCAGCACATATTTATCCAACACATATTTGGTGATCATCTACCCAGACATAATCTCTGTGATTCATTCTCAGTATTTAATACTGACTAAGACAATTTCTACAATTAAGGATATTTAGAGTTGACCTTAAAATCATTTTAGTTCTAAATCGATGTACCTTATTTGCATTAGGAATATACAGGCCAAAAATATTTCTTTAACATTTTATTGACTTTGTATGTAATGTAGTACAGTTTCTTTCAAAAGCCTCATTTGACTCTGTGTTTGAATTATTTGTGAGGTCAAAAGCAAAACTTATATTTCCTTCTTATTTAGTTCTTTGGGAGAAATTAAAATATCAGTTCACTAATTTTTGAATGATAGGTTATTTTCGTTGGTCTTCCCTTGGTTTTGCACTTTGAGATTTTATAAGCATAGCTAAATTGGGATGTAGTTTGATTTGTAACGTATTAACTGGTGTTTATGTCACATGCTGCATCAGCCTAGAAAACTCTCTGGATTCACTAAAACCACATGTCAGTGACCCTTTTCTATACATTCTCTCTCTCTCTCTCTCTCTCTCTATATATATATATATATATATATATATATAGATAGATAGATAGATAGATATCTATATAGATATATATATACATATATATATCTTATTTCTGACATCTAAATTTTAGCTTAAATTTTTGATAATTTTTACTGATAATTCTACATTTTCTTACTTTAAAGCTTTTATTGAAGCCTGGCTTGATGGTATTCTACTGTAATTTCAGTACTAGGTAAGTTGAGGCAGGAGGATTATCATGAATTCAAGGCTAGTTTGGGTTACAAGTTAGGCTTAGAACCAGAGAACAAGTTCCTAGCTCAATGAAATAAAATAAAGTCTATACTGAATAATTCTATAAATGTAATTACTTTGTAATCTAATACTGCTGTGTGTGTGTGGTGTGTTTGTGTGTGTGTGTGTGTGTGTGTGTGTGTGTGTGTGTACGCTGTGTTGTTTATGAGCACCCTGATTTTACTTACGGTAGAATGTTTCCTCCTCAACTGTCTAACCTTCGGCTCCTCACTCTTGCTGGGTGAGACCTTATTTGGAGGGTTTGGTGTTGATTTTTGGTGTGTCTTTCTCAATCCAAGCAGGAAATATAAATATGCAACCAAGACAGAAGCAGAGGAGGCATAGGAGGGTGAATTCCTAGCACAGACAATATTTTCCAAAGCATATGAAAGACTACGACCAATCATCCATTTTTCCTTAAGCTCAACGTCATATTTGTTATTTAACTTTACATTATATTTCAGCCACCAAAATGACAGCTACAGAACCTTGTTATTCTTTCAGGTTTCCTTGCTTTTATTGTTTAACATTTCAATAACATTAAAGATCCTTGTAGCATTTTAAATAGGATACATATGATGTATTCAGCATTTACAGACATATTTTAACAGAGTGATTTTTATGTCGTTTTGTCGGCTATATGGTTCCACATCACTTCCATCATCTGATGTTCATATTTATACCCCTAAATCATGATTAATCTGTAATAAGAATGTAATTTTATATATGAGTTTCTTCCAGATTTCTTATTGCATGTAATGGCCAACTCATTTCTCTCTTTAAAATCTATATTTTTTCTTGTTCTTTCTTCAAATTTATACAATGCAATCCAAAAAAACTCAATGAAAGAAACAGATCTGATTATCAGGTGAGATTCTAGTACAGTATATTTACAGTCGTTCTAAAAAGCTGATATTGTTCTTAGCACTGAATCTGGCTTAATGCTACCGGAGAGGCAGAAACTGCCACTGTCAGTGGTCCCACAAGCCACTGTAAAATAAAATAAAATAACCAAAGGACTTCCTTTGTACACTCCTGACCTCAAGTGCTTCGATACTAAGACTCTATTATATATATAGTTAAGAAAATGCTCGTGATATAAAGTGGACTTGAAGGAGCAAGAGCAAAACGAATCAGGAATTAGTTCTCATCAGGGAGAAACAGGAGCAAACCAGAGAGGCATTACAAAAGTTAAATTCCACAATAAACAAGGAATTTGACATTAGCCCAGGAACAATTCTGAAGAAGAGTGCTCATGCTGTCACTTCAAGTGATCTATTACCTTTCAAACTTACTTGAAAGCAGAAGATGGAAAAGACATGAAAGTACCTTAAAAATAGATTTGTTAGTCTACCACATTAATAAAATTCTTAAAGACTCACCACAAACAAAATCCGAAGTGATGCTTTCAAACTGTTGAAAAAAATCCATCCTCAGATTCCCTTAACTCATCTGATTTAAGGCCTAAAAAATATTTTATATGTCTCAAATCAGAAATTTTATGTTTGCTAGAATTAAGAACCTATTTAAAATTTTATAAAAAGAGATATTACATTTTTGTTTCAAAATTGAAGCAAACACTAAACATACAAAAACACTCATCACCACTGTATGACATAGAAAAGTAGAAGAACAAAGATTTCATATTAAATTTTTTAAAATGTGTGTTTGCAAATGAAAACTGGTGGTCAAAGGGCAAATTTATCTTGTTTTTTTTTTTCTTCCAACAAGAGGATATTAGATATACTCCAGACTTGTTAGGGCTTATGGATTAAAATTAGGGGAAAAAAGTTTGATTTCTGAGATTAGCCAAAATTATTAAGATCTAGCATGTTACCTGCCACCTTAAAACTCTTTTCTGCCTATATCTCAACCAGGGCTACTCTTGAGGCTTATATGGAAGAACACAAATATAACAGTAATAATGTTTCCCAGTCTCCATCCAATTAGTGGAGCCTTGGCATAAGTGTGATTTCAAATGTTCCCCATGTAATTTCACTATGTAAGTAGGTTAAGAACTACAGAGATCTGGTTGCAGTTGCTACAGGCTTGCTGGTGAAGGGTGGGAAGAAAGGCTCAGAACCCTAAGTAAAAATGGGGGGTGCGGGGAGCCAGTATCCCCACCAGCAACGAAGTTGGCTGGCCGACACTGTAGCGCAGGAGGACTCTGTAGCTGGAGGAAGAAGCTTAGGGCACACGCTTGGCTTGTACGCGATTTACAAACCAGTTGGGAAATTTGCTCTTAGGTAACCAATGCTTCAAATTTCAGTTACATCAGTTCTAAAGTCCCTGATGTTTGCTCCTTAGAAACAGCTGAAGATGCAATTTATCTAGAGTAATTTGGTTCTACACATACTTTAAACAACTTAAGAATGACTTGAAAATGAGAAAAAAATTTTATAAGTTAAATAACTTTTGTCACTTATTTCTTGGAAATAATAGCGTTGTATGGCAAGTCCTCCGCCTTACACTTATCCACTTATCCTCCGACTTACCCATTTTGTTATTCTCTTTCTGGCATTTAGTTAATTATCTGCCACAATATAGAAAATTTCTGAGATTTTAAGGAACATATAACCTTCTAATACTAATGACCTCTTTTTAGAGGTTAAAAGAAAATCAGAATCAAGATATTTAGATGTGCAATCATAAAGATTGATGACTGAAAGAATTCCACGTGAATAGTTTGTGTTATGGGGGCTTACACTTAAACCTTCAAGTTATACTGCACAATAAGCCGACCGTGTTACTGCTAGACCCATTGGATCCATCTTCTGTTCAGCATTAAGAATTTGTCTTGATTCACCCCTTTTTCAGAGGTTCGTTTCTTTTCTGTCTGACCTTTGCCTCTCCTTCTACCATGGCATTCATGTTTGGATGAGTTTATGTGGGTTGAGCCACCATATGGAAGTGAGCACCTTTATAGGAAGACGGGGGGAAGGAAGATCAGAGTCTCTCTACACCTCTTCATATCATGCCAAAATATATAGGCTATCAACAATCCAGGAAGAGGGACAGGTAGTGGGCCGCTGTGATATTTCATCTCAATTGTCAACCTGGTATTCTTGAAAGACTCAAACATAATCCTGGGTGTGTCTTAGTTAAGGAGGCATGTGTTGTTATGGAAATTCACACTGCCCCTTCCTCTATGGTGCTGTTACATTCTTTTCTACCTCCTGGAAAATATGAAGTGAGCCCTCTCTCTCTCTCTCTCTCTCTCTCTCTCTCTCTCTCTCTCTCTCTCTCTCTGTCACACACACACACACACACAAACACACTCACACACACACGCACACACACACACACACAGAACTTATTCTCATTGACTCTAACTCATCCATATGCTTGAGACTCTTCCATTTTATGATTTCTTTCATTCAATGATATTTTAGGAATGTTTAATTTTTGAGGAAAAAATTAAAGTCATTCCAGAAACCAAAGTTCACAAAGCTCAGTAGTCTTCTAGTTTTGCCCTATGCTCATGAGGGAGGCAGCTCCGTTTTCAGCCTGGGACAACACGGTTGTGTACTAGGCATCCCCAGGGAGGCAGGTGTGCCTCATCCACAACGGGTTGTTCAATAGACACAGTGGTGACAGACAGCAGCCTACAGTACACGTGGGCCTCCACACCATCTCCATCCATCACTCACAGCTGCTCTGCTCTGGCAGACCTGGGCCAAGGCCTCTGCTGGACTCAGAGCTGTGGGGATCAATTACTTGTGGAACTCTTGAAGTTCTGCTAAAGATGCTTATGCCAGCTGAATTCTAACCTCTCTCTCCTTTCCCGTCTCTAAGATAAATAAATAAATACGTAGATGTTAAATGAATCTATAGGAATATCAAGACATGGCTACTTTCAAAGTAAAAATTTATCATATCAGAATCAAAGCAAGAAATGAGAATATTTGTTTTATTCATTCCAAGTTAAATAACACAAGAACATTAAGCCAGCTATTCAAAGAATTGTTTTCTAGGTATTGAGACTTTATTGAAATAAAATTTATTCTTTTTGACTTTCTCTTTCACACTACCAAAACAATTGTCACAGAGATAAGGGTATGAACTCTTTTTAGAATTTTTTCTGTTTTTCCCCATTTTATTGATATGTACAAGTGCAAAATTTAAGGTTTACAATGGAGTTGAGCATTTTGTGCACATACATATCTTGTCAAGGTGACAAGGGAATTTTTTTAAAGGACTTCCTATGTTTCAGGGAACACTGAGTAGGAACAACATGAAGCATTTTCAACTTCTGACTCCGTTATCACATTTAAAGCAGATAGCAAATATAAATAATTCTCAGCTGTTGAAATATCTTTAAACGTTACACAAAAAACAAATTTGTAATATGTACCTTGCCTTGTAAGAAAGTATTACAATACTCAAGAACTAGAAATAATTTTTTTATAATTTATTAACTGAGAAATATACATAAATCCAATAAAATTGCATCTTACACAAAAAATGGACACAAATATATGTATATTCATATATATACCATGTATATAAAAACAAAAATACATGCTTATATATGTGTATGCATATATACAGTTAGTATATATACAGTTAGTTGTCTTTTAACATGCATTGTTGCTTGTATAAACACAAACATGCAGGCTTGTGTGAATATCTATGTATGCACAGATATGTATACACCTGTGTTTATATGTATAATAGAGCCCTCTTCATTATATATATATATATATATATATGAACATAAGCTTGTATGCACACATATAGTCCCAAATGTATAGATACAACACATATGTTTAAAAAGAACCTGAGTTTTCCTCTTAAGAGAAAATGTAATATTTGAAAGTGAATTAGTTATTCATGGTCTATTTCATAATTTAGCACTTATAAAATTGGTATTTTCTCTGTTGAAACATTTTGTATTAAAGAAAATGAACATAGAATATGTGGCTTGCTAATATTTCTTTCAACATGCTTTGCTTATTATTTTTTATTTTTAAAGGAGCCTTGATATGATAATTACTGCAAGTTTTATGTTTTAAAGAAAATAATTTTCTCAAAAAAATATTCCAGGGCTGGAGGAATGTCTCAGCGGTTAAAGCACTTGCCTAGTAAGCACTAAGTCAAGAGCTAAGTACTCAAGATCAATTCCCCAGCACCACATAGGCCAGGTGTGATGGCGCACACCTGTAATCCCAGTACTCAGGAGGCTGAGGCAGGAGAACTGTCTTGAGTAAAAGTCCAGCCTAGGCTCCATAGTGCATTTAGGACTTGGCTACAGAGTGAGACCCTGTCTCAATACACACACACACACACACGTTCAATTAAAAAGTCTTTTAAATTACTGAAAAAATATATGAAAGAAATACCAAAAGGAGATTTTTGCATTCACTCTTTTCTGTATGATGAATGGTTTGAATCACGGGAAAAAGGAGAGATTCACAAATAAAACAAGGTGAAAGAAATTGGAAAGGGGCTTGCTGCATATGCTTTGAAAAATTAAGTCACTTTTCCAAGGCAAAGTATGTTTCATGGTTTTTGTTCTCTTTTGGAAAATTTTAATAACGTGTCACTTTTAAGAAATTGTTAAAACAAATATCCCTCACCCATCATTTGACAGGTACATCATGGAGCAAAGACGCTTTGCTCACTGTTACCAGAAAACAAAGAGATATATAAAGATAGGAGGAACCGGGGTCTAAATATGACCATTAAAGGCATGCATCCAATGACCTAACTTACTTCCCCAAGACCCTGACTCTTAAAGATCTCATGATCCACCTTAAAGAACACAAAAGCTGGTGGTCAAGCTGTCAACCTATGAGTCTTTGGGGCATATTTGAAACCAAAACTGTAACAGGAATGTTGGACAAGATTTTGTCAAGCACTGATTTACATGATTTATGTACTTTAAAATTTAAAACAATCTTATAAAGTAGTTATTTTTACTTTCACGTGGCACCTTAACAACTATGAACCCAGAGATGTTAAATAAATTGACTGAGGCAAATATATGGAATCAGATGGTCCTTAGCATATTTGTTCCACTTCAAAGACAATGTAATTCATCTGAGAAACGTTAGGGAAAAAAAATTAATGGTGGCCACTCATTTCTTCCTCTCTTTTCATCCGGAGACATCACAATGTTTGAACTGTGTCTTCCAGTTGTGTAGGAAATTACATAATTAAAAGAGGGTTAGAAGTGATGATGTGATTGAAAAGGCTTGTCTCAGAAGATCAAAGGAAAAAATACAAGGTTAGTTGTAGACTTAGAGAGATTTTTGTTGTCATTTGCAAGAGATTATTTCTTAGGATATTTAGAATTCACGGTCATGATACTTTACCCAAGAATGAGGGAATTTCCTAAACAGATATTTTTATAGTTTTATAATTTCATATCAGAACAAAATTCTCAATGTAAGGCCTTGTATATGATCTTTTTCAATCGTTATCCTGCGTTTTGGTGAAAGAGGATAGAAATGATGAAGTTTTGTTTTTTCTATTTATGTAAAAATATTAGTAAAATCAAGATAATTAGGAGTGCCATTTTTCCTCACATTAAATATATTATTGACTGATATTTTTCTGGAGAAAGTGAGTAAAAAGATCTAGTTATGGCATTTGCCAAGAGTAAATCTATTAAACCAATGGATCTACAATTAGAAGATAATTTTCAACATTAGAGTGTGCTTTCTGCATTTTCTTTTTCTTTACCCTTGGAAAACAACAATTTTTTTAAAAAAAGTAGTATAAAAATCCTTAGAGTTGAAGAAAAGATAAAAATGGTTCCACGATTAATATATATATATATATATATATATATATATATATATATATATATATATATATATATATATATTAAATCAAAATCAGGTAACAGATTTACAAATCATATTTTTCTTTATTCAATAAATCTGTAATTCTATGGTACCATATGCATAAATCATTTATTTTACTAGATAAAAACACACTGTTGAATATTTAGTAAGAACATACTATATAACTCCAGACTACCTAATTTGAATTCTATTTCGTCCCCTTACTGCTTGACTATGAGAAGTTCATTAAACACCTGTTTTTTTTTTTTTTTTTTTTGATTTCTGTAACTGGTTAAGAGCAATAGTGATAGTATCTATCTCAGGAGTTTGTGGGAATTCAGTAAACTAACTCATGCAAAGCACAGATGTTGGCATAGCCTAAACATTTGATAAAGTTCACTAAATGGTTGTGAATAACAACAATAAATGGCAAAAAAACAAACAAGGTCAAGCTCATTATTCTGTGATTATGCTTTTTCCTCCAATTACTTCCAGTCTTGTAGATACTTTAATTGCTCACTCAGCAGAGGTTCCCAAATCTAGGACCTCAGATCTTTGCTGGCCGTAGTTTTTAGCAACCAGGCCACAAAGTAAGAAGTAAGCAGCAGTTAAGTTAGCAAAGTGTCATCAGGGTCTACAGGCATTCCCATCACTCACATTACCATGTGATCAGTAGAGTGGGGAAGCCACTGTGAACTACACATGCAAGAGATTTAGATCTCGCACTCTCTTTTGGAGCACCAAATACCTGGTTATCCGGGATGGAGCTGAGTTGACAAAGCTAACACCAGCACTGCCATCTCATTCGCGGAAAAATTACAAAACCAATCTCGGGGGCCAAAAATGTTGCAGAACACTTGTTTAACACAACAGTAATCTCCAAATCTCTAATTCTTTCTCACATTCTACAGTGGCAACTTAAAAAGTAAATGAATTATTTTCCAATATTGGAAAGTAAGGAGGCCATGGGATCCAGTTCTGGCCAGTGACTTGAAGTTAAATTCGATGAAGGTTTCAAAAAACAAGTTTCTGTTATAATAATAATAATAATAATAATAATAATAATAATAATAATGTTTTCAGTACCCCCTTGTTTAAATGTAGGCCTGTATTCTAGATAAGCAGCGGTTGTTCTTCAATAAATTAGTTTACTGGCATATAACTACAAAACAGTGGATCAACAAGACATGGTGGAAGTTCAATATGACTGAGTTTTTGGTGGTGTTCTAAGGAGCCTAAATCAACCCCCAAAATCACTTAAATCTTGCTATCTTAGGAAGTAAATATTTTTAATCTATGTTGCTACTTCCATCTACACTAATAAATATAATACTATGTTATTAATCCTGTCATCTTAAACATGCCTCAGCTTAGCCTCCAGGTGTTTTCTTGTAGGTGAGAACAATAACACCATCCTTCCCACAGTTCAGTGATACAGGAAAAGAAAAAAAAACTAAGGCAGGGCAGGGACCACCCAATTGTTCCTATTAGGACCACTTTCTCAGTACAACAATCAACTACATATTCACCTATGTTTTATCACATACTGATTTTAAAATAAAATTGTCAGAATTTCTTTATTAGAAACTATAAAGGCTAGAAATATTTTTATGCATGCAGAGTGATACTGTCATCTAGTATGCATCAATGGCATCAATCATGAACCAATTTAGATGACTAACCACATGTAAAACATTATGCTAAATATATTCACAAAACCTAATATTTTATCAGTTTAATAACCAGTTTTTGTTCTTTTCTTGATTTCAGCAGAACTTAATCTTTTCTTAACATCATAACTTCTTGGAATTATTTTTTATATTGCATGACAGCTCTGTTTTCTCTTCCTCCTGCACCCTTTCTCTGAACATTGTCTTTGACATCTCTTTGGCTGGTTCTTAAATATTGACACTAGGCAGCCATTTTTTTAAAATTTTTATGTTCTTTACCTGGTAGATATTTCTCACTGTAAATCTTCAGGGCACTTACAGGACAAATTTGTTTTTTAAAAAAGAAAGAAAGAAAGAAAAAATAATAATAATCTTAGTGAGCAATATAAGATACTGAAGAACACAAATCCATGGTTCCTGAGGATTGAAACACGGCCAAAGAAACAGGAACATTCTGTAACAGTGGAGGTTTCTGTGAAATCTTGCCCGCGGGTTCCCATTCAATGGGTTGAAACTGTTACATGTGCCCAGGAGCTGTCCTGATAATAGGCCCGTTGCCATGGAGTCAGGTTCAATCTTAGAAACATTTGGCAGCCCTAGGAATGATTTCCCATGATTTTTTTCTTGGATATTAAAGGAAAAAATAACAATCGAATAAATAAAAAATAAACAGGGGAAATATCTAGAATTAATAAACAAGAATCACTTGTTCTGCATAATTCAGCTTTTCTGAAGCAAAAGGGCAGGGTCTTTCTGTATTTTTGTCCTTCTTTTTGGCATTCTTTTTTTCTTTTTATTTCTGTCTTGTGACAACATACCAACCAATACCTCAGCAATGTCTCGTCTGCATAAATTCCAAAAATTTCTCATGTTTTCTCAGTATGACTGCACCCACCTGAAGCAAGTTGCTGTGATGCTTGGTTGCTTTGTTGATATACCATCTTATGTCCTGAAAGTGGAAAAACGGAGAGCCGCCCTGAATGCGTTGATTTGAGACACACCCCTTCGAGATGCTGTTTTTACTCCATCATTATTTTTAATATGCTTCATTCCAGACTGCAAATCTAGATTTGTTAAACTTTCCTAATTGTAAGTGAGATACTAACAACAGAAGTAGATTTATGATATTGAAGTATAAAATGCAGTGCCATTTTTTTCTTTCTAAATTTCTGAGATAATACACTTACCTCTTTTCCTCTGCAGCAATTTATCTCCATATTTTTAAATAAGTTGGTGATTAATCCTTTGTAGATTCAATGATCTACATTATTACTTGCTAGCTTTCTATTATTGTAGATAAAAATTTTAACCTAGGTTCTCTCTGTCCATTTATTCTTATTTTGCTTTGCTGCCATATTTTCATAGTCATATTTTTGAGGTTCTTGAGTTGATGGTCAAATAAGATAATCTTTCTTTTCTTGTGAAGCTTTATGAGCATAATAACCATTCTCTTTTCCTTCTTCATTAGCATGGCTATTTTTCTTAACTTCTCTGCAAATAAACGTATCTTAGGACAGATATGTAAATCTTCATATATTTGAATTAATGACTGTAAATTGCCCACCTAAAACTTCAGCTAGCTGTCTTTCTCTGTGCTCCGTTGACTCTTCTAGGGCCCTCCGATTCTAATATGACCCGATTGTCCTCTAGACATTTACAACATCCTGAGGCCTCCTTTGATCGTCACCACAAGCATCTCCTTCCTCCTTAGGTCAGGTATTTCCTGGAGCTTGTCTTCTCCTTGGTGTTCTACATCATGATTTCCTGTTCTTCCTTGGGAATTCTTGCACATACTTTGCTTAGTAAAGTCTTCTCGTGGCTTTTTGAGACTGACATAAAAGAAATCAAATTCTGAAGTTCTGACTAAATGGTACGTTTGCACTAACACTTATCCTAGATGTATTTTTTAAAAATTGTGAGTAGCTGAACAATCTTGAAAACAAAAATAAACATAGAGGCCTCACATTTGATGACTTCAAAACTTACCACAAATACACCAAAATGAAGGAGTGTGATATTAGCATAAAGGCGGACAGATAAGCCAGTATAATAGAGTTCCCAGAAATGAATCATGATTACATAGGAAAGGGAAGTATTTTCATGAGACGGTTAGGGGAAAAGTGACTACCCACTGCAGAAAAATGAAGATAAATATCTTACATCCTATGCAAATACGCATTGAAAACTTAAATGTGAGGCCAAAAACATAGACACTTAGTAGAAAATACAGGCGCAATCTTTCATAAAGTTGATTTTGACAAAAATTTCATCAATAAAAATAAAAACATAGGCGTTATAAGAGAGATTGAACAATATCAAAATTAAGTTCTCTGCACTAAAAGGCCCAATCAATACAGTCAAAAAAGCAACTACTAAGGAAATAAAAATAGCTTTCAAATCAAATACTAAATGTAATAATACCTAGAATATACAAAACGCTCACCTAATTCAACAAAATAAAAATCAATCTGATTGGGAAATGAATGAAATTTGGCTAATACATGAAAGATTTCTGGGTTTGATCCTAACCACTGAAAAGAAAGACTCTGCTATGGTTTGGATCTTGAGCACCCCCCAAAAGCCTCAGGTATTTGGAACTCTGCATTATTGGAAGGTAGAGCTGGCTGGAAGGGACAGATGTTTGGGTTTTGACCTGGAGGAATTTTATCAAGTTCTTAAGATTGGGTCTAGCCCAGGGCAGAGCTTTCAGGTGTTTGTTATTAAGTTGTGGAACAGGAAATGGAGGAAGTCACCCATCCTGGGGTGGGGTGGCAACCAGCAGTTGGAAGTTATTAAAGGAAGAAAGAAGAAACACTATTACAGCTTCTTCCTGGTAAAGACCTTGCCCCAGACGTCAGACTCACTCGGCTTTTGTCTGCAACGGTGTGAGCAGCTCTCCAGCCTCTGTCCTCCATGTACCTCCACTGTCGCTGGCTGTCCCACAAGTGGACTTAAGCAAGAGACCTTCTGAAAGTGGGAGCTAAATAAATCTTTACTCCCTAACATTGAGGATGTCGGGGGTTTTGTCACAGCAATGAATAAGTACCTAAAACAGACTTTAGTAGATCTTTTTTTCCAAAGAAAATGCACAAATGAACTAGAAGCATGGGAAGAGATGTTCAACACCAGGAAATGCCAATCAAGGCTGCAGTGAGCTATCTTCTCATACACATTATAGTAGCATTCTTTAAAAATAAAAATTGCTGATCAAGGTGAAGTTAAAGAATAGCTCTTTTGTATTGTATTATGAGAGGGAATATAAAATAAAGCAGCTTTCATGGAAACCAGATTAACAATAGAATTATCTGACCCAGCAATTTTATTTCTGGATATACATAAAACAATTGAAAGCAGAATTTCTGAAGAGATATTTTACAACCATAGTTATAGTGTCATTATTAACAATATCATGGAGATGAAAACAATACAAATATTCATGAATGGACAAATATGTCAAGAAAATTATCACATACCTACACAATGAAAAATTATTCAGCCTCAAGACAGTAAAAAGTCCTGTCACAAGCTACAATACAGATAACATTTGAAGTCATTATGCTATGTGGAGTAAACAAGTCACATAAAAAGCAAATTTTACATGAATTCAATTATGAAATGAGCAGCATAGTCAAATATGTAAAAACAAAGTAAAAGAGTGGTTGTCAGGGACAGGGCAAAAGAGAATAGTGACTATTTCTATAATGAGTGCAGAGATTCAGTTTTTCAAGTTAAAAAAAAATTCTGAAGATCTGTTTTAAAACCTGAATAAACTTACTACTTTAGAACAGTACATTTGAACATGTTTCAGATGATAACTTTTCATGTAACATATATTTACCCATAATGAAATGCCTTTAACAATGAAAAAGCTCTGGAGACACTATCCGGTTAAGAGTTTATATCTAATATGCAAAGAACATTTCCTGAAATACTGCATCTACACGTGTGTGATCGTGGAATTTGTCCCCATCAGTCTCTGTGTTGTCGATCACCTGCAGTTTTGCTACTAGTCTGAGATTTTTCCAGCCTCGATATTTACACATGACCTGATGTCTTCCTTGATGCTCAGCCTCGGATGCCCTTCTCAGTTGTTGGGACTGAAAGGCTGCGGTCCACATTTCTAAAACACCCCTATCCACCAAGGTGTGGTTTTAATTCTACCACTGAGCCAGACTTCCGCAGATTCAGAAGGCAGAAGGTGTCACTGTCCCATCACGTACAGGCAGGCAGGAGGCTCCAACAGAGGCGGGTCTGGTAGTCTAAACACTGCTGGGCATTTTCCTGCCACTTAATAATTACAGTGCAGCCCAAAGTGGTGAAAACCAATGGTGTTTTGAGGAGTTTAAATTTCATTATTTCCATATGTATATGGAAATATTGGCATGTATATTGGCATGCTGTATTTAAAGTTCTTTCTTCATTAAAAATTTCATAAACTCATTTTTCTATGGACTTATGAACAAATTCCAGTGTATCACTATCATACACCACACACACACACACACACACACACACTGCCTCTGGGGATTAGTGGTAGAGAACTTAAAATAAAAAACAGGTATATGATAATCTTTGTTGTTTAGTGGTAAATCATTCACTAATGTTTGATCAACTTAGAAAAATAGAGCAAGAATTTGAATATTTACTTGTCTACTATATATTTTGTTTAGCTCAGCTTCAGAGAACAACGATAAGTTTGCATATAAATATGTACAAGGAAAGAAAAAGAAGGGCCTAAAATCTATATGGCATCAGGGAGCATGAGGAGCCGACTGTGAATTTTAGAGGCGAGCAGATTGGAAAGAGCTTGGAGGAACAAAAACTCAGAAAAAGCCTCTAGGGCAGAGTGACTCATCCCTGCTGAAAGGAGACAATTTAAACTAAGCCTTCTCTGCCCACACTTTGTATTTTTCGATAACTTCAATGCAGTCACTACAAAGTTTAAAAAGAGAAGCTGACGGCAACGCAGCCAGTGGAATAACTGAGCTCAGAGCCAAGGTTGGAGAATCTGGTTGAGTATGATATGAAGACACAGAAATGGAGAGGAGGAGCAGATAGGTCAAAAGTCTTCTTTTTGAGGGAGCCCCTAATTTTGTGCACAGTCTTGGTCTGTTCACCACCTGACAGAAGTGAGGCAAATGTTGGCAAAGAAAGAGCATTTTAAAAATAATAACCTAGCTGATTGGAAACGAGCCAGACTATCACCTTACCGACCACCTCAGCAAATACTTCAAGCAAAGAGCTCACATGAGAAATTCGAGCAAGTGCATCGTTAGCCACAGGTAGTTGGGCAATAGAACAATCATTAACCCTGCAGTTACCCTTGCTCTTCTTCCTCATGTTATTGACATGTGTATATGCAATACATAAAGGTTACATTGATCTTTAGTGGTTTTTGCACATACGTATCATGGAAAAGTTACAAATCCTTTCCAGCTCTCTTTTCAACCCTCCTTCTCCCACACCATCCCGTCCAGTTCCCATTGTTCCCCACAATAAGTTCTATGAAATAATTGTGATCTGGGTTTCTCATGTCAGAGAAATCATTTGATACTTCACCTTCTGCTTCTAACTCACTTCACTAAGCTTGCTGGTCTCAACTTGCCTCCATTTACCTATAAAAGCCTCCAACCTATCTGACTTTATAGATGAGTAGTATTCCATTGTGTATATATAACACAATTTGTGTATCCATTGGTCTGTTGGTGGGTATTTTGGTGTCTGCCACATTTTAGCTATTCTCAGTCGTGCTGCTATGAACTTGGGTATACATGTATCTCTGTTATGTGTTGTTTTTAACTCATATATATATATATATATATATATATATATATATATATATATATATATCCAGTCTTCTGAGAGCCTTCCATACTGCTTTCCATAGTGGCTGTGTCAGTTTACATTCCCACCAGCAGTGCAGGAGGGTTCCTTTTTCCCCACAGCCTTGGCAGCACTGATTGCTGTTTGTGTTCTTGATATACAACGATCTCTCTGGAGTTAGATGACATATTAGTGATGTTTTGATTGGCATTTCTCTTTTGGCAAAGGATATTGAGCATCTTTCCATATATTTATTGTCCATTTCAACTTCATCTAAGAACTACCTATTCATTTCTTTTGCCCATTTTTCAATAGGGTCTTTGATTTTGAGGGGCTGTCTTTTCTTCAGTTTCTCGTATATTCTGGTTCTGAGGTTAATATCTGAGGTATTTGTGGTGAATATTTTATCCCAGTCTGTTAGTTTTCTTTTTCCATTGTTGATAACTGCATTTGCCATGCAAAAACTTTTTAATTTGACATAAACCCATTTGTTAATGCTGCAGTCATCCTTTTGAAGTACATGCTGATGTCTGAAGGTAAACCGATGCTCTGGGTTCAGTGTATCTA
Source organism: Ctenodactylus gundi (assembly GCA_004027205.1). Classification (NCBI taxonomy): domain Eukaryota; kingdom Metazoa; phylum Chordata; class Mammalia; order Rodentia; family Ctenodactylidae; genus Ctenodactylus; species Ctenodactylus gundi. The sequence continues at coordinate 44,837 of PVKB01003622.1, read as the reverse complement.
AAGAAAGTTCACTGATTAGGAGTTTTTAAAATTAAAAGGAAGTTTACTGACTAGAATGCCTAATGATAAAGTTTTCACTTGGGGCTGAAGGAATGGCTCTGTAGTTAAAGGGCTTGTCAGTGCTAAGTCAAGTGCTAACTACCAAATTTGATTCCCCGGCACCACATAAGTCAGGAATGGTGACTCAGGCCTATAATCCAGCATTCAAGAGGCTGAGACAGGAGGATTGCTGTGAGTCCAAGACCAACCTGGGCTCCATAGTGAGTTCATAACCAGCCTGGGTTAGAGTGAGTCCCTTTCTCAAGTCATTGCTTCTCCCTGAAATATCTGACTCTAGAAGTTAATATCTTAATCATTTAGATATAGCTTTTGATGAGAATTCAGAATGCAGGGCAAACGGAAAGAAAATAAAAAGCTAGTTTTCAAAGGAAATTTTGCAAAGGACGACTTTAAGTCATTAGCTGGTTTTAACAAGGCTGGTCTACTAACGGCTTGTAAATCCTAAAATAAACTTTGGACTGACAGTGGATAAAATAGTGTCCTGCTCTTCCAGAGTGCAAGAGCCGCTGAAACCATTCCATGTAAAACTAAGAAAAAATAAAAATAGAACAACATGCAACAGCGTTGTAGAGTGGAGTCAGAACTAGGAGAGCAATGGACAGAGGGGTCCATCTACAGGGACAGAGCATAGGCCTAATGAGGGACTTTCTTCACATGCAGATGGGATATTGGCAATGTTGACCCAAGGCTACTTCCAAGTCAGTATAAGCATATAATTTTAGAAGGGCCTCCATTTCCTTCTTTTTTCAAATGTGAAGATGAATTAAATCTTGATTTATTTCTCTTATTGAGTTGACATTAAGCAGAGGGAAGATCACTAAGTCATTCACAATTGAAGTCTTTGAATAATTATTTTAATAGCATGTAATAATATTTGAAATAACTATTCAACAGAGTTTATCTAGATTTGATGTGTAATTTTTTGCATAACTATACTGAAATATTTTAAACTTTAGTCCTTTAAAGTAGAATTAATATGAAGGGCTTTTTTTTTTGTCTCCAAATGTTAGTGTCTTAGTTACTTTTTGTTCCTGGGACCAAATACCCAACATTTACAATTAAAGGGAGAAAAGATTTATTTCAGCTCATAGTTTCAGAAGTTCTTAGTTCACTCATGGGTAGCTGGCAATGGGGGAAGCCCGTGGCAGAGGCAGAGGATCTCTGCACAGCATCCAAGGCAGAAAGTCAAGTGATCAAAGAAGAAAAACTAGCATGTACTCCTCCAGTTCATGTATAAGTGATCCACTCATTTTGGTCCAAGCCCTAGTATTTGGCCACGGTCAGGTTATGTCTTAGTGGTCTGTGCTTCCCAGGTCACACACCTAGGAATGTGTGAGACTGCATACTCTACTACTCATCCTCAATCTACCACAAACTCGTACTCTACGGTTCACCACACACCTAAAATCCACCGTGTGCCCATAGTCTATCCCTCTTGACCAGGTCCCAACTCCTAACACCACAAAATTCCATAGATAATCCATAGCATCGAAGTATCTGAGGCTTTTTGTGGGGGCATTCTGGATCCAAACTTTAACATTTAGGTGAAACAACAGGAGTAAACACATTTCTTATGCAGGAAAATCTGTTTCCTTGAATGATAAGAATTTAAGATTTGCTCCTAGTGTGCACTATTTTATCATTTAAATTTGTTGACTCTACATTCATTCCCTGAAAAAAAATATATACAACTATATCAAAACTTCTGAAATAAATAATTTTTAACAATATAGTTTAAACAAACACTTAAGTTTGACAGTTAAATACTATTTTATCTAAGATTTTTTTCAATATATTCTATTTACAGAACACAATTTTAAATAAGTACTTTCATGATTTGGAATTGAAAACAAATATTCAAAATATTTAAATAAGACCTTGAATTTCAAATTATTTAATACTTACAAAACTTCCATCCTTAAATAAAACAGATAGATCAAGTATCACTCATTTTATTTGACTTTATCAAGCTACAGCTTTATTTAGTGGTAAGAAATTCAACATACACACCCACATTTACTTACTTTATTAAAATATAGTTTTAGTTAGCTACGAGAAACTAAATATAGGTACCACATTCCATTTAAAAAATGAATAAGATAAACTTTATTTGAAATGAGCTATACAATGGAAAACAAAGCAAACCAAAATATAGTGCTCACTTATTAAAATATATTAATCGTATTCTATGTTACATTTACATAATTATAAATTATTAATTTCAAATCAATATCAGTCAAAAATGAAGCCTTGTATAGGGAGGTAGTTTAGTGGTAGAGCTCTTGGCTACCTGCATGAGCTCTTGGACCCAAACCTCAGCACAATGAAAGAAAGAAAAGAAAAGGTAAATTCTGGAGGCAGCTTCAGTAAAATTATGGCCAAATATGATCATTGGTATTTGGCATTGTTATTCAACTTTGTTATCAATTTTTGTGTCAATTCAATAAGGCACAAATGGAAATGGAAGAAATACATTTGAGAAAAGAAATAAAATCATTTATTAATTTTTATTATCAAATTGAAAATGAACAATGTACCTGAGAAGAGTGTTCATAAAACTATGCCAATATAAATTGTTTTGTAGGTACTCACAATGTTGAGATACCCATAGTATTTTATTCAGGGAAGAAATTTTGATTTTTTTCTATTTGGTAGAATATAGATTTTAGGTGAAATCTTCAACATAGAGCAAACATAAATCTTCTAAAACAGTCGAAGATGTCATTTTTGAAGAATTTAGGGCAAATAAGAAAATTGGATAACATATTTGAGAAAGGAAATCAAAGAGCTAGTTTAGGATTAAGATGATATTTTCTTCTAAATATTTATTCTAGTGAGTCGATTTTAGGTCAACTCACAAAAGCCAACCACACAATCAATATAGAAATAGTACACTAACAAAATGAATAAAAACAATTAGGATACAACAAATAAAAAATAAATGTTAACCAAATTGACATTATGTCAAGAATGCAAAGTTGTTTTAACAATCTAATTTGAAATCTTAGCAGATTATAATAGAAAAACATATGATCATTGCTATTAATGTAGGAAAACGATGTAATAATGTGATCAATAATGATTTTTAAGAGTGGTGTAAAAAATAAAAGAAACTTTCTCCAGCTAAAAGGATCTTCACAAAACAATAATAAGGCTTGTTAAATATAGACAATTATTATCTGAGATTATATATGAGAATGCCACTTTTATTCAACATTGGATATTATGTAATTGTCAAGAAAAAATGAGTAAAATATACAATGTTTGCAAAGAAAAAAACAAACCTATAATAACTGGCTCACAATATTAATGTGTGTGAAGAATTGACATGAGAATTGTTGCAATAGTGATCATTAAAGTTGCTAAAATAAGTATGGTAATTACACAATAACTACCTTAAGTGTTTAAATGTTTTAAATACTCATAGATTTCAGTGTAAAATCAAAACACCTCTCTGAAACTCTAAGATTACACAGGATACATTTTTTCTAGATCTTAACTGTCACTGGAATTCACATAAAGTACCCCAGTTCTAGAAAATTCAGTTATAGTGAAGTCTCTCATAGCAAGTAGGTCAATAGGTCAAATAAGACCATCCCACTATATGACCAGTCTTAATTACAGAAACCAAAACCAGATGGAAACATTCCATGTAATTATTACTAAACATGCTACTCTGCCTTGGGTCTTTGGAGAAACAGTATGACCTTTACCTGATTCCTAATCACTTCATGTGACTGTAATATAATACCCAGCACTCACAGCTTAAATGAAGAGAAATTTATTTTGACTCAGTTTTAGAGGTCTTGGTCTAAATGTGGTCAGCTGACTCTAATGCAGAAACAACCATAGTAGAAAGGCTTGTTGTGGAGAAACCGGTTCGCTGTGTGCTTCTCACAAAGCAGACAGAAAGAAGAAAAAGCCAAGAACAAAAATATTCTTTTCCAGCTCATGCCTTTGGTGACATATTTCCAACCAGGCCTGAGAACAAGTATGTAATCATACTAGTTCCCTCATGATGACGAGGCTTTCGGGAACATTCTAAACAATGACAATCTGTCAGTTGTCTCAGGTGTTTACATATTCTATTCCGACTTTGTCCCGTCTCGTTTCTCAGCTTTTCTCCGAAGGCCTTCTCTTGTTTACTTATCCTTCTTCTACCTCCTACTTCATCACTGCGAGCTAAATGAAATGGAGCCAGCTGATTGATCATGGTCTAAAACACCTGAAATCATGAGTCAAAATAAATTTTTATGCCTTTGAATTTATTTCCTTTCAGTATTTTGTCACAGCTACAGAAAGCTGACTCACACACCATATGGAGTAATATTTCAGATATTCGGCATTGGGACTTGGGGACAGACTTACTGTCTCTATCAATTTCTTAGGATTATGTCTAAACATGAAAACAACACTGACTACCATATGTGGAAGATATTGTAGGCACATGCTTGAAGTAGACCTAGCTAACGCTCATAGTTTACCACCCCAAGTATTTTCCATTATAGTTATCACGTCATTCGGAAGTTCTTTCTGCCAGTGCAACAACGCACTTCCCACTCCTTGATTTTGAAACTCACCATGTAAGTTGATTTTGCCCATTGGATACAAACAGATTTGAAATCAAATGTTTGAAATGTGTTTCTGCTTTAGAACTTCAGCCTTTACCGTGATGGGAAGGGAAAGGCAATCTATGGCCAGCCCAGGAGCTCGATAATCGAAATGAAACAAACTAGCACAGAGCTAACAGCACCTAAACCGCATTTCAACCAGCTAGCCTGTGGCCGATCTTCAGACACCTGAGCACGAACAATTTGCAAAGAACTAAGCTTTTATGTGTTTGTGTAATGTAATTGTAGCTTGGATTGGTTGATACAAACTCCTGTACTTCAATTAAGATTGTTATAAATCAGATTTTAAAATGACACAAAAGCATTAATTGCAAAGGAAAACATTGATAATCTAGACTTTAATAATATTATTTAAAATTTAGCAATAAAAACTAATAAATGATCTTATAATTAAGACTATTTAAAAACTATATGAACTTTGTGCATCAAAATATAGGACATAAATTAAAAATAAGGATAGACAAATGGCTTAATCATATATGTGTGTATATATACATTTTAACAAATTCACATAAAAGATAAATTATCTAAGAGAAAATAACTGATGTGGGAGTTTAGCAAGACTATCACTAAGAAAATATTCAAATATCCAATATGTATGTAGAACACACCTGTACTTAATCAGTAACTAAGAAATTAAGACCACAAAAACAAATACGTATAACTATTTGTCTTAGTTACTTTTTATTGCTTAAACAGAAACCCTGAATTCCACAACTTTAGGGAGGAAAGATGTATTTTAGCTCACAGTTTCAAAAGATTACAATCCACTCAGGCATGGAAATGGTGGGCTCACATGGCAGGCTGGAGCCTGAGACAGTATTTTTCATGGCAAGGCAGAGCAAAGCCATGTCAGAGAGGAAGAGCAGAGCCAGGACATATCCATCCAGATCAAGCTTCAAGAATGTTCTCCTTGTAGCCAAGCCCCACATCCCAATAGCACCCAGTACCTATAGGTGCATGACGCTCTTGGGAGATACTCCAAATCTAAATGAAAGTACTATCTGCCTTCCAAAAGGATTAAAAACACAAGCAATAGGACAATTTGTATATGCTGTGCAAAGTATATTATACTACTAATAGTAAATAAATTGCTACCATCTCTTTGGAAAACTGTCTATAAAACATGGAGCAGTTTCTATTTGAGAAACAGAGTGGGGACATGTGTAGGTGAGACACGGTGAGCTAAGAGAAGGGTAGTGGGAAAAAATTGGGTGTTTTAAGAACCGCGCAAAGCAGAGCCTGTGTAGTGTGGTTAAATAGTACAAATTGAAGTAAAATTGAAAATTTCCAAGATAAGTTGTTATAACCACTGTATTTTAGCTCCCGATTTTATTTTTGTGCCTGACAAATGAATCAAAATGAAGCAAAAGTAAAAGAAAACACTGTAGATTATTAATAGAATGATGCCAGCAATGCATAGCTAAGAGGGTTAGGGTGATGGGATTGGAACTGAAAAGAAACCAAGGGCTTCAAAATACCTTTGTAAGTACAATGAAATCAATGATGCATGATTGTAGAGCCAAGTGTTATAGAGATATAAGAAACCAATCTCTTAGTTTTTGATGTTGAGTAATTGGGTGCATGATATGGCTTGTCCATTTCTCTTTTTTATTTTTAGTTTTCTTTTCTTTTACTTTTGTTTCTTAAGACAGGGTCTCACTCTAGTCCAGAGCAGTCCTGAACTCATTATGTAACCTAGCGTGGCCTCAAAGACAGGAACACATGGCAATCTTCCTACCTCAGCATCTTGAGTGCTGGTATTTCAGGCATGTGTTACCACATCTGGCTTATGTGGTGCTGGCAAATCAAACTCAGGGCCTTGGTTTGCTAGGCAAGCTCTCTAACCACTGTGCTATTCTTTCAGCACCTTACCTAATTTTTAAGATGTCAAAGAAATTAATGTAGCACCTATTTTGTTTTTGTTGTTTTTGTTTTGTTTTGTTTTGTTCTTTTGTTTTTATTTTTATTTTTGTTTTGTTGTTGTTGTTGTTGTTGTTTTGTTTTGTTGAGATAAAGTCTCACTCTGTAGCCCAGGCTGGTCCTGAACTCGCTATAAAGTCCAGGCTGGCCTTGGACCCTCAGAAACCATGAGAATAGCTTTTGACCAAGACTAGTGGAGAAGATATGTAACCCCAGATACCTGGGAGGCTGAGGCAAGAGGATGAGAAGTCGGGGCCCAGCCTGGGAACAGAACAATCAGTGAGACTGTCTCAGAGTAAAAACAAACAAAAAACCTAACTAAAAAATAAAATGGTGATGAAATGTGATGTGAAAGCCATGGGTTCCATCTCCAGCAAAAAGCAAGCAAACAAACAAACAAACAAAAAAAAACTGAAATTTTTTTGCCTTTCACTGTCTTTTAAGACCACAAATGTCTTCAAGATCTATTTAAGGAAGATCCACAGATCCACTATGAATTATTATCTAATTTATGTAATAAAAAATTGCAATATTAGTGATTCTAACCAAAATAGAAACTACAAAATAGACACATTTTAAACAATTCATATTTTATTTATGCACACATACTTTTGGTCGTGAAAATATGGTAGATTAATTTAGAGCTAAATGATAACAAACATAAGTGAACAGATTAAAAATATTACATATTTCTAGCAAAAATATAATACAAACAATGGCAAAGTATTGCATGTAAGTGAATCACCTAATTACAGAAAAATGTTAATTTTCACCTATTATATACTTTATTACAGTATTTAATTATCTTCAAGAGACATCTCTAAACTTCATCTTTAAATTTGACAATGATTCAAATGTGGAAAAAAGTATTGATTCTATATTAGGAGATTATTGGAGTACCTTAATTTCTGAGCTAAAATGTAATTTTGCTTTTTACCAGATCTCTGTTTTTATCTCTTCTACATTCTAAATCAATATATAAAAGAAATATGAAGGAAAGGATTGGAGTATGGAGTGTTAACTTTACTATAAAAATGTTATTTACCTATCTAACAGGATCCTACAGTAAAAAGAAGTTAAGAAATTGACTGCATCCCTATGTAAGATTGTGGTAAAAATATAGAAGATAGGCTTAAGAATTCTTAGCAGAACAATTAATCTTTTATGAGCGCCTCAACTATTCCTGCAACCGTTGAGACACAAAGTGCATTGTTTAATGACATTACTATATGTGTTAAGGGAATTTCTTCCCTACTTAATAGTACTTATTTATGTGAGAAAATTTAGAAAGCTTTTCTTATTCTGAATTTGAGCTGATAAAGATGGATAATACATACAAAATTTGAATAATAGTTCAGATCCAGAGTACATGAAGGATGTACTCCTGACAAATAAATTAAATTAACAGCTACTCTTTGTCCGACATTTTTTTACAAAAATAGTCAGCGGGAGTTAATGTGTCTTCTTACAAGCACAAGCAAAAATTCACCAGAAGTCTGATGTCTTATGCAGAGTAGCACGTTCCAGCAAGCCTCTCTGCTTAGTGTCTATATGCTCTACTCTTCACCCGTGGTTCAAATCAACAAGAGTAAGTCTGTCCAATCCCTGCTGTGCTAAAACTTGGGGCTATTTTTGTAAGACTGTAGGGAAACCTCTCTGGTTTGGGACCCCTATAGTACATTCCTGTGCACTCTCTGCTCCTTTCCCATTTCCTGGACAGAGTCTGGCCACTCCGTGCCCTGGTTTCTTCCTCTCTTTCTCTCTGTGGCAATCTGTTTCTTTTCCCTCCAGCTGTGATCACAGACATGCTCATATTTCCCTTTTATTCTTAAACTAAGTTTACTTTCTTACTCATCCAGGAGGTTTAACCAGATAAAAAGACACCGGGCAGACGCTGCCCCTATAACGGCCAAAGTTTCTGGGAAAAAGATTCAGAAAGACTTGGACAGTGGTGGACAGAGGAGGACAGACAATCCTAAGGTCAGAAGGGACACTTAAACTGTGACACCATCTCAGGTATGAAAATTCATATACCTGAGACTGAGAAAGTGGCACAGAAGATAGCAAAAGAAGAAAACGCACACACACAAATGTAGGTGTACGTTCAGTAAAATTTGGAACCAGAGGCTTGAGAAATACATTAGATCGACTCATGTAACTTGGGTTTTGGACCCTAGGGTATGAAAAAGAATAGCCTGAGCTATTCCGTCTTCCTCCACCACCATGCCCTCAGCAACGGTTTTCAGCATCCAGATGATCACTATCATTTGAAAGTGTTTGGTTTCAGATTCATCAGCAAAAATTGTAAAATCAAATGTAACTGGTGAAAAAGGTAAGATTTGCTACTGTAAAAACAATAAGACATGTTCCCTCTGTGTCATTGTGTCTTTTCTCACAGTTATTCTCTCATTAGGTGGTGATGGTCTCATCAACTCGTCATCGTCCTCTGTCTCCTAATTATAGTCCAAGCAATCACCTATAATGAGCTTGCTTTTTTAGAAATCACTTCTTTTTCACATTTGAAAATATCATAGTGTTTTAATTATTATTTTTCTATTTTGTGCTATGTGGTAATTATCAGAGATAAGTTTTTCCTAATTGACCTTATAAAGAAAAGTACTTTTTAAGTATTTTAAGGGTTTTTGAAAGAATTGTGGAATTACTGATATTTTCAAGACATATTTTCTGATGTTCTCAAAAAAAAAAAAAAAAAAAAAAAAAAAAAACTTTTTTTGAGGGAGAGAAAGTCTCATCCTGTGGTCCAGGCTTGTCCTGAACTCCCTGTACACCCCAGCTGGCCTCACTCTCATAACAATTCTCCTGACTCAGCCACCTGAGTGCTGGGATTGTAGGCGTACACTACCCCGACTAGCCAGTAAGTGGTGCTGGGTATCTAACCTGGGGTTTCTCACTCAAAAGACCCATTATAATAAAGCCAATAAGTTGTGGCTAACTATGAATTCCTAAGTGAAATTAAAATTGAGACCACAGATTCCAATTTCACCAGTCCCTGCACAATTACAAGTTTCATACATGAGTACAGCACAATTTAGCAACTTTCTCTTAGAAAAGAGTTCTTTCATTCTCTGATATTTATCAAACTTTTGCAGATTCTTAATCTCTCCTACAGACTTTTTGGTTATTACTCATGTAGTTCATGTGACATTATCCTAATTCATTATTCGTAGAAACTTGCCTTCCTTATCTACATCATACCAGAAAATAGTGAGCTTCTGTCTTAAGATTTATTTTGTCAGAATTCTTCTTTTTTCCTATTTATCTATGATAGATTATCCTTAATTAGGATATCGCCTTTGTTTGTGAAAGAAAACTATTGCAACGGTTGGTCTGGGACTTTCTTTCTTCCCCACTGAGGGAGCTCTTGGTTTTAACTGCAAAGAGTAATTTTAATGAGTTCCTCCGAGGTGGAGAAATGGAGAGAAAATTAATTAAACACTATGAATTACATCTTTTGTGAGGAAGGTTTTAGTCTGCCCTTGAATCCTACTAATACTGTTGTCTTTAAGTTGATAAGAAACACAACTCTATTTGCTTTTCCTGTTCCGACACTAAACACAAATTCAAATGTATAAACATTTCAGTGGTGATGACTTCGAAAAAAAAATCAACACACTTTAGGCTAACTTTGTTTCCTTTGCTTATATTTAAGGATAATTAGTTATTCATACTACAATTATGAAGAAAATTCTAAGTAAACAATATTTGAATGAACCAGATTATTATATACAAGTTGGCTTTTTTATCAATCCAATGTATAGGTTTATTTCTCAAAAATTTTAAATTACATAGACATTTTAGGCAAACATATGTGTTTCTAGAACTCACAGAGTAATTTTCCATAGGTTCTATAGAGAACTACATGGTGCTTAGTACTTTTCTATATGTTAGTTTGCAGGCTATGTCATATTTATCCCAATCTAAAATATAAACACTGTGTTTATGCCCTTCGGAAAGCTTTTTTCAACAACTGTAGGATACAAGAATATATTTTTCTCAAGTCATATTGTAATGACAACAGTGATATTTAGAGAGAATGAGTTATAGTTGCACAAGTTGCATACTATGTTGAAAGATAAATGTGCTAAAGACAACCTCAGATAAGAATGACTTACAAACTTGTCATCATGTACATAAAGCCAAATAACAAAGGCTTAGAAGTCCATACCATTATCTGTTGATTTCCATGTGTGTAAATAACAATCCTCTAATAAGAGGAATAGCACAGCATTTAGAGTGCTTGCCTAGCAAGATCAAAACCTTAAGTTTGGTTCCCCAATTCCCCACCACCACATAAGCCAGGTGGGATGGCACGTGCCTTTCATCCCTGCCCATGGGAGTCTGAAGATTGCTGTGAGCTCATGATAAATCTGCACTACAGAGTGAGATCTTTGCTCAAAAAAATATTTCATTGCTATAACTAGGACCAGAACTTCAGCTTTTGCACCATTATACCCTTTAGATGCACAGAGATGCTTTTCTTAAAAACCATATAGACATTTTATGGTACCAGGTGGTGGTGCTAGTTGGTAATAGTGTGAATCAGGAGGATGAGGGAGGGAGATGGAGGGCAAAAACGAGGGGCAGGAAGGGTGACTATGTTGGTACGATACAAATGGGCACGAAATACCCAAGCTCAATGTAATCGCTGTGTATTGCATGTATGTAATATGAAAATGAGGGGAAACATATTGAAGAAAGAAAAATATAATCGGAAAGAGATGTGAATGTATTATTTTTCAGAAAAGGGGAAAATCAGTATAATTAGAAGTTGCACCATTAAAAATATCACATCACATACGAGTAAGTTTCTTAAACAGAAGAAAAAAGATAATCGAAGGTAAATGTAGGAGCCATCGACTTACAATTCAGGAAAGCAATCATTTAGTGGGCTCCTTCAGAGTAAGATGATATTACATGGGCATGTTTTATCAATATTCACAAGCAATTGTGTCTTCTGTAAAATTATTCTTTAAGGAAGATTCAGAGAAGAAAAATACCCATGGGTGATTCATAGAATTGAGACCAGAGACTAGGACAGATAAGATTGCACACTGGGAGGTATCCTGGCACGCTGGAGATTGAGTCCTTCCTTTTAAATATAATATAGCCACAGTACACTGATAGAATTATTAAACCCCATGGGAACAAAGAATAATGAGTAAATGAAAAATAATAACAACTTTAGTATAAATACATAAATATTTAATGAAATTAAAATATCAGTATGAAATGTTAATAAATATAGACCCAGATATTAAGAAGTTACTCTAAATCCAAAGCCTGCCTATGACAGGCCCGGTGGCTTCAATCCAAGCCATGCACCCACAGTCCCAGCTACCCCGAGGCTGAAGCAGCAGGCCGGGTTGAGCTCAGGAGGTTGGGCAACACGACAGGATCCCATTCCTTAAAAGTAACAATTTAAAAAACTCATCTGAATCCTTCTAGTCCTCCGTGTGTTGCAGGTACCTATGTTCTAAGCCTGCTATATTTGCAGAAACAACTTGAAGTTCATGAGATAGGGTAACTGATATATTTTTACTCTGTTTCTCCATTTATGAGGGAGAGTAACTATTCTTCACTGAACTACGGCTTCCTTACTTAAATTTATCAAGACTAATCCCAGACCTGCTGTGTTTTTATACTTGCATTTTAAATCACATTGATCTACTTGCTTTTGCTCTCAAACTAAAATCATAGCAATAACTGTGATATTCTTTATTTAATCCCAGACCCTGTTTCAGACTAGGTGCTTAACATTTGCTTTCGAATAAGTAAGGTAAATATCTTACTTTTATTTCCATTGGATAAAAAACCCAAACCCTTAGTACCTCATTATGATACCACTCATAAAATATGCATTCACTAGCTGCTATGCGACTATTCTTTGTGTTGTGCAGCAGAAAGTTTCTGCTTTTTTAGAATTTATGTCCCACTGGAGATAGAATCCACCAAGTAAAAATATAAACTCAGAAAAGTAAGTAACATGTTATAAAGAAAACAGATGTGGGAAATTGCTAGGGAATGGAGCGAAGGAGACACCTGCGGGAGTTGGGATGTTTAGGAAAGATATCTCCAAGTGAATTGCATGCAAGCAGACACCGTGTGGATTGTGGAGTGGTTGGATTGTTTATCGTCAACACTGCTCAGAAAAAGTATTAAACCCCTGATTTCCTTAGCTTATACTTTAGGTACTTATCAAAGCAGTTAGAATATCTCAAAAGTGTTCCTAGATTTTTCTTTCGTCTGGCATAGGCCTCTTTTGTCTTCCATTATCTACTTAAATGAAATTATCTTTATCTACTTAAATGAAATTTCTGAGTATTTTTGAAACGATCTAATTCCAAATTCTTGCCTGCACAAATTCATTATCTCACTTTATTGTTATGTAAACTGACCACAACCATAGACCTTTAAAAAATAAGGCATATCCTTCAGGTTTGAGCTGAAAATTTCACATTTTTCGTTTATTTGGCCAATTTCTCCAGTTTGCCAAATTTTGAAATTCTCACATGATTTATGGTAAGGTTTACTTAATTACACAAGTTATTTGTCTCCTTTGCACACTAGTGATTTTGTGAATATGTCTCTTGTCTTCTTAGTCATAGCATATTTCTAAGCTTTTGCAGTCCTGGAATTATTCTCTGCACATTTTCAATTTCTCTACCCAATGATGCATATAGTGGATAGTCAATAAATGTCAAAAACTGGTAGTGACACCACACTACAGCACTGTCATCATGCTAAAGAAAGTTTCGCTTTAGCTATGGTACAAATATTAAGTGCATTATATGAAAATTAACAAAGCATCATTGTTGAGTGCTATTATCTGCCTTGATTATGCATAGTATCAAATGTATATTTAGTATTGTAATTTTCTGATTAAAATGCATTAATCATAATTAAAATTTGCATTTTTATTATTTAACATTTAAAATATTTCTTTTAGGCTTCTCATACTGTTTCAATCATTGTAGATGATAACTATTCTTATATTTAAAGAAGAGACTGGTTTAAATTTACAATTAGTAATAGCAAGTTATGTTATACATTTACAATTAGTAGTAGCAAGTTATGTTATACATTTCTGAAGTATTAAAGTAAGTCTCTCTAGAGAATAACAATCATGATAAAAAATACTGTCAGGTTTTTAATCTACACTTTTTATTGTTGTCACGTAGAGCTGTTTTATATGTTTTGTTTACTTTTTAACAAAACTACACGAGATTTTTCCCCCTGAGGCTCTACATATTAAAAGTCAAGATGAGTTGGTAGCATTTGCAGTAAAAAATTGCTAGATTCGTGCGTCAAAACATAAAATTTTAAAACCTATTCTCACAAGTGCAATGAAAAAAGTCAAGTATGCTACATAACTGGTGACTCACAAGTTTTGTTTTATATCTTCAGAGAATCAGTCATTCATTTGAAAACACTTGCCTCGGGAGATTTGTTGATCTGAATGCTGAATCGTTTGTGCAAAGAAAATGAACTGTTTGTTGACTAGCAAGTGTTTTAAGGAGTACACATCATCTCTAGATTTTTAAACTGTTTGTCTTAAAAGTGATCGCATCTGAAAGATCAACATTAAAATAGCTATAGAAAAATGAAAAACCTCAGGTGTATGTATATTTAAACATGTTACTTAGGATATAGAAGGTAAAAACTAAACAATTAGTGAAGAAAGTAAAGGCTACTTTGCATGATACATTTTTATTATGTAGGAATCAAGATATAATTTATAATCAATTGATGCCAGAAAATCTATAAGATCAAAAGACCTCCTCTAGCTAATGTGGCCCCTTTCAGGACTGAGATTTAGATCTGGCAAATAGCCCACTAGGTACAAGAGCTAATTGCTAATAGTAAAATATTTAATAAAATATTAGTCTTTTTGTTTATGTACATGTAAACCAGGTAAACCAATGCTTATTTCACAACGTGAATTAAGTTGAAAACATATGGAAAATATTTCAATTCAATACTTCATACATAGCAGATTCTATGAATGAAATTTTGCCCTGAAATTCTTTTTTTTTTATGTGGGTTGAAAAACGGTGGCACTTTTCATTAAGGAATCACCCAGGAACATCATAAAAATACAGAGTAATTGCTGATGTTGTCTTGAAAGCCAAAAGAGGAATATTTAAAAATATTTCTGCCCCCTTCAATCAAAGTCATGCTTAAGCCTCCTTCTCACGCCCATGCCTTCTTACCACTCCCCAACTGCTTCTATTGGTGTCCACTCTGCAGAAGTTTCTGTCGTTCGAGCAGAAGTCAGAGGTTTAAAAAAAATGAGTGCTTAAGCTTTTGGTGTTTAGAGATCTCTGATACGTAAACTACATATCCTAAGATGAAGAGTAACTCTGGTGATAAGAAACAAATGACATGTTTGCAAAGGTTAGGTTAATAAGGTAGAGATATAAAAACATCTGCTGGTTTGAAAAAGATTAATATTCCATTAATTTAAAAATTATTTTAAAAGCATAGATTCTTAACATGTTTTTACAAATACACACACACACACACACAGAGAGAGACAGACACGAAACACTCAGAAACACAAGCACATTCATATTGTGACAAATATAGAGCCAGAGTCAAATCTGCAGTGTCGGGTAGCGATCACGTGACAGTCAATACCAGAGTGAATTCATCTTGATACTAGCACAACTGTTCGTTGCAGATCTAGATTAGAACCAAACAAAATATCCATGAAGAAAAGAAGAGGCAAAAAATGTATATGAAAGAAGAGGATTAGGTAGTTGGAAAGTTTTCAAAACTTCTGAAAAGTCATTTTAAATAATGACTTCCTCAAGGTAATTACTTAATTACTTAATAATTCTAAAACCAATAGCTTCAATGCAATCTATTTGTAAAATTATACTGGAAGAAAGGATGTAGCACACAACCTACAGAAAAACGCAATATTAGAAACAGAATTTTAAAAATTTTATAGAAATCAAAGAAAATGATAGAAAACTCTACTAACGTCTGAAGGAAATTCATCAATCTGAATGACAATATCACTTCTCTATTAGTAAGTGAGTAAATGCAGCATCGCCTCCGCAATGAAACTCAGAAAAGCCATTTTATTTTACAGTTTACATGCAAAAACTAATGTGTAATATTAGCCTGGAAAATAGTATGGTGATGATTGAATTTGCTTACAATTGAAAAGGTATGTGTACTGTAATGTTTCCAACGTAGTAAGAATGAACACAACGAGGGGCTGGAGGAATGGATCAGTGGTTAAAGTGCTTGCCTAAAAAGTAATAAGTACCCCAATTCAATTATCCAGTGCCTCATAAGCCGGGCAGTGTGGTGCACACCTGTATTCTCAACACTTTGGGAGGCTGAGACAGGTGGATTGTCTTTGAATCCAAGGCCAGCCTGTGCTCCATAGTGAATTCAGGACCAACCTGGGCTAGAGTGAGACCTTCTCTCAAAAAAAAAAAAAAAAAAAAAGAATAAACACAACCGTGTAATGTCATAGGAACTCCTAAATATCCCTAAATGAATTTACAAAAGTTAATATATGATATTATTCAATAAATTGTGTTCTCACCAACTATTAAAAATGTGTAAAATTGAAAAAGTGTCTTTTGAATATTGTTTCTCATATGAAGAAAAAAATCTAGATTGCTCCTGGTAACAAGGAACAGGTGAATTTGTTACATAAGATTCAGTCGCTAATTTAATAAATTGTTGTATGTATGAAAAAATATAGATTGTTCAAAATAAAAATTAAAATGCAATAAACATGAGAACTCATGAACATATATCAAAGTTAATATCAGAGTAGACAATAACTGCTTTTCACATGTGACATGTAAGTAGAAACTATGAATAGAAAAATTATGTTGATGGAAAGTAACTGAGTTAATATCAATGAAAAATTTAGAAAATATTTGTGGCATATACAAATATTTAACAAAGATAATACACAAAAATGTCTACAAAGTGTTTAAGAATTCTTACAGTCATATGATATAAAAAGAGTATTGCTAAAATATAAGAAATGATAAATAATATTGGTAGTCTAGAAGTCAACTTAAAATATAAGTAATATATGTTTTTTTAAATATATGAAAATATTCAAAGTTCCTGAGAATATGTGAGAACTATTATGATCTCTTTGAAGATATCCTAGCAATTCCATTCCTGAGACTTTATGAATGTTCTTATAATTTAACTGAGAAAACATAAGCCAAGTTGCCCATTGTAACATTCTTGTAATAGAGAAATTAGGAAAAGCTAGCAATAGCATAAATAATATCGTCTGCAGAATAGTAAGTATTAAGAGTACAATAAAATATATAACCCAGGAGTAGATGAACAGGGCCTGCAATTGTTCTAGAAAAATATATATTAGAATGTCAGGTAAATACTAGAAAACGTACACTGAAAGTCCTCAGACTCTAGACTCAGATTCAGACTCTAGAAGCCAAGATTGCATTTTCGATCTACTTTTGCCTTATTGTTTTAGATTTTGAGCATATTTCATTTTCCCAAATAAAATCATGCACAGTGTAATATAATAAGAAAAATCATCCTTCGTCTTGGCACTTTCTGTGAAATAGCAGTAATAAACAGATCCAAGCCTTTAACGCGTGTTCCACATCGCGACTTTTTTGTTCCATGAAAATCGTATTCTGTTCTTCCTAATAGGAAAGGGAGAGCACGGGAAGCCTTACCCCCTCACCGAAGAGGACCACGACGACTCTGCTTACAGGGAAAATGGTTTCAACATTTTCGTCAGCAACAATATCGCCCTGGAGAGGTCCCTGCCGGATATCCGCCACGCTAAGTGAGTATCCTCTCGCTGCTTTGGGGTCCTTTCATCATTTTCAAGGTTGTGTCTTACCACTTACAGAGGCGTCATTGTTAAGATGTGTAACCCAAACTTTTAACCTAATAATTTTCATAAATATTTCATATATTGTAATATTAAATCTGTTTCGTTCAAATTCAAACGTCCAAAAGAATAGCTACCAGCTCTCTACAACTCGGTACAAATATTTCTTGGCTCCATTTAAAGCAAATTATTTTTAAAATAGTCATGCTCTATTTTTCTCTGGCCATGTGGACGTGAGTCGATACTCTGTTCCTGTGCTTATTACCACCACGAGAGTTGTCGACACTCCCACGCCTCCCGTGTTCTTTGCTTTTTTCCAGCCATATCTTGTGCTGTTGTCATCATTCCTCCATAAAGCACAGTGAGAGTAATTGCATTTATAATCCAAAAATAATGATGCTTAATCAGTCTCCTATCACGTTATGAATTGTTTGTGGCTCATCGATCGACAGTACATTCATTTTTTCATTAAATCATAAAAAACATTCTGTAAATGAAAATAATGCTATGTATAGTCACCGGGTATCTACCTCATGTTTAAACTACCTACTTTACTTTTTGCCATAATTTATTATAGCTGCTTCTAATAGACTAATAAAGCTCAAAAGGATATCAGGAATGTGAGACGAATTTGGAAAAAAATATTTATCACACATATTTGACAAACCTATCCAATTCTACTTATAAGTTTACTCATTCATCCTATTGGACACATGAGCACAGTAGAAGCAGAGCAGACAAATAAAATTATGAAAAATAAAAAAAGAAATTAAATTAACTCAGTAGCATAAAGTAGATAAAACCAAATATCCTTTCACAAAGTTATTTAACTCATTAGCAAAAAAAAAAAAACACACACACAATAGAATATAGCCTGGAGAACTAACTTTTTGATTCTATATTATATCTATATACATTTATTTTAACATATAATGAAACTAGTATTCTCTGCAGATATTATGTGAATTTGCATTTCCTACTATACTTAGGCAGAGGCTTAATGTGAAGAGAAAATCAATTTTTCTCTAAACTGAATGTTTTATATATCAGTGTTAGCCTTTTAGCCAGACAAATTATTCCCAGGTTACCTGAAATTATCTACAGTAATTCCCACTGACCGCAAACATTTCTAGTTATGAGAAATTTCAGCACCTAATTACACATTATCAAAGATGCATTATATTACATCATTGACATAATACGCTCAGAGGATGATTTTCCTCCAACTCACTGCCAACCCCACCCACAATTTTTATGCAATCAAGAGAAAGAGCTGCAGGTGACAACCTACCAAAAAATCATTGATGTCAAAAGAAGACAATATTTTAATTCTTTTCTGTGAAATGTTTTTATTATTTAAATATTCATTCATTTTTTTTTTATTTTTAGACAGGGTCTCACTATGTAGTCCAAGCTGGTTTTGAATGCACCAGGTAGCCCAGGTTGGCCTTGAATTTTTGTCAAATCCTCCTACCTCCTCCTCCCAGGTGCTATAGGCATTCTTCCCCAACCCACACCCAGATTATAGGATTCTTAGGAATCAAAATTAGAGCCTTCCACTTGATAGGAAAGAGCTTTAATTGCTGTGTTGTTCCTCCAGGCTGAGAATACAAATTTCAGTGCAATCCCCACTGTTTAAAAAATTATGGTTTTGGGTAATAAAGGGGAAGAAAATGGAAAAACAACGGTATTTCAAATTTTCAATTGAAGTCACTGAGTGTAGAATGTGGAAAAATTAAACATTAAAGAAAAAAAGTGTTGGTAAATAGGTATATATATATATATATATATATATATATATATATATATATATATGAAAGGAAAAGAGAAAGAACATTATTAGAGAGCTGCATTGCATTTCCTATTATGAAGCTTATTTTAACTTTTTTGTACTGTCTATTCTTTGATATTGATTAAAATCCCATCCCTTTCCATACTCTCACTTTATATTTTTTGCCTACTATGTGTATGTCTTTAAAGACACATTCCTTTTAAATATTCTCTTTTTTATGGTGTCAAGTGTGTATCCCTGGTACTTGGGATCTGTTTTTATATCAATTTTTATATAATACATTTAAGGCGATTTTGATAAGAATGTTAGTCTGAGCACTTTCTTTGTGCGGTGTGGCCAGTAAATGGATTCATTGCTGGCCTTATTTGCCTCCGTTAGATAACTATTGTGCAGTCACTTTGTACTGAGTCATTAAACTGGTTGGAGGTGAGTCACGAGGGGCACAACCTGGCAGGGTGTGTTCTTGCCCCCAGTTCTTCTCTTCTTGGTCACTGCCTTCTGGGTGTCGATGGCTGAACAGCTTTCCGCCACCGTTCCTTCTGCCACGTTGTCTGTGCTTTGTAGCCAACCAACAGGGGCTGAAAACAACTGAAACCACGTGTTAAACCTTTCCTCTTTTATGTTGCAAGGGTTGGCATTTTGTCTAAATAATGGAACTATATAGTCATACTCTACATTGTGGCTTTTCTTTTTATAATTTTTTCATATCACATTGCTTAGAAATAGTTCATGATTTTAACAATAAGTGGACTGTTGACTATTGAGAGAAAACTGAGATCATCTTTTGAGAACACATAGGGGAATCCCTAGAGTCTCTTGGATTATATGATCATTTTCAGTAGTATTATTGCAGTTATATCAGACCAATATACCGTAACCTGTTCCCTGCAAAATTTGAGAATTAATTCAGAAAATTATCCCGAGTTAATTCAGTATTAAAGCAATGCTTTTATTATCTTGTCTCTAAAGGTGGGTGTGATTTAGATGTCAGCCAAGCGTAACAGCTAATGCTGAACTCCAGATTGTAGCACAGTCATCACTAAAAGCTCAGACCTTGCTGGACATCATAGGTGCTGTTGCACACTTAAAGGCACCTAGGCAGAATGTGGTGACTGATCTCACATGTAAACAGGACTGAGGGCAGATGAGTGAAGCACAATAAGCTCTGGAAGCCAAACTGAAAACGCCACAATTGTGTCTCTTTTTCCTGGAAAGAATGTCTGAGAAGACAGAGAGGGCAGGAACGCTGACGTGTTATGCTCACATCTGCACGGCATAGTATCCCCTCCCTTGATGAGTGGTGCTTAATATTTACTTTATACACAAAGAGAGAAGTCAACATTTCCACGTAGTCTGATTTTCAGTAAAGTTTCTTACGCTCTAAAATACAAACAAACTGAGCGGCAAACTCCTCTTAGCAGCAAGAATGTTCACGCTAATAAATTTGGTCTTCATGACACTGATCGGCTCAATCTGTCCTCTTGAACTTTAGTCTACACACTTCACTGTAATTTCCTCATCCCTCCACTAGGGACGAAGGTACCAAATCAGCCTCAGCATGTTCCATTCAGTGATTCTTTTCCTTTCATAGAACATGCTTCGTTTTCCCTTTCTACTTTTCCATTTACATCATAGAAATACAAAATATAAGATCAAACGCATTCTAATTCTAAAATTATATTGTAGCTACCTAATTAAATTTGCAAGTCAATTTTGCTCTATTACAAACAATAATTATGTGCTCAACTTCTTTTAACTAAGATTTAGTCACCATGCTTAAAGCGATATTTATTTTAATTTATGTGAACAAGAAAAATGTGAGTTAACTGTTTTGACTCTTGTCTATTTAATGCTTGAACTCACATCAGGAATATTTGACTCTAACCATATGAAAATGTGTAAGGATAATTTTTCTTTATATCTCAATTTCAAAAGCTACATAAAAATGTGAGTGGCACTAGTTGGTTTCCTTGAATAATTTTATTATGATCTGCCAGTGAAGTTGATGAAGTACCCTCATTTAGTATATTTACAATCAAACTCAAAAATGTGCCATGTGCAAAAAGAAGTATCTTTATTTCTTCTCTTTCAATTAGTATTCCTTTTACTCCTTGCTCTTGCCTGATGGCTCTTGCCAAAATTTCAAGCACTATGTTGAATAGTAGGGGTGAGAGCGGGCATCCTTGTCCTGTTCCTGAATTTAGTGTGAATGCTTTCAGTCTTTCTCCATTTAGGATTGTATTGGCTGAGGGGTTGATGTAAATCATTTGAATCATGTTGAGGTAGGGTCCTTCTATTCCTATTTTCTTCCAAGTTTTTATGACAAATGAGTGTTCACTATTGCCAAATGCTTTTTTCTGCATCTTTTGAGGAAATCGCGTGGCTTTATCTTTACATCTGTTAATGTGGTATATTCCATTTATTGATTTTCATATGTAGAACCATCTCTGCGTCTCTGGAATGAGCCTAAAAAATTCCAACCAAGGACTCTTAGTACTAATAGATAAATTCAGCAATGTAGCCTGTTGCAAACCAAAACTCACAAATCAGTAGCATTCCTACACACCAATAATGAATCCAGCAAGACACAAATGAGAAAACAACTCCCTCCACAATAACAAAAGCAAAAAAAAAAAAAAAAAGTGCTTAGCAATAAACCTCACCAAAGAAGTGAAAAACCTGTACAAAGAAGATTACAAAGCCTTAAAGAAAAAGATTAAAGAGTACTATAGAAAATGTAAAGCCATCCCATGTTCCTGCATAGGAAGATCTAATATCCTCACAGTGGCCATACTTCCACAGCTACTATACATATTCAATGTAATACCAATCAAAGTACCAGCTACATTCTTCAAAAAAAAAAAAAAAACAGAAAGCAACTTTAAACTTTTTATAGAACTAGAAAACACCCAGCATATCTAGAGCAATTCTAAGCACCAAGGACATAGCCAGTGGAATCACAATCTCAAACTTCAAAAAATACTTCAGAGGAACAGTGATTAAATGTATATGGTACTAATATAAGAACAGACAGGAGGACCAGTGGACTAGAATTGAGGATACTGAAACAGACTCAAATACACTTAGTCACATGAAAAGTGGAGAACAATTTTTACATGAATATGAAGACAAAAATCTCTACCAAATATTAGCAAACTAAATCAAGCAATATATAAATAACTATGCTATGGAAAAATGAGATTAATGCCAGAAATACAGATGACTCATTTGAAATTTAATTAATATGGTATATGTTAATATATACATATACAATATATGCTAATATATACGTGATAAGTCATGTAATTATCTAAAAACATACAGAAAAAATAATTTGGTAAAATCTAAAACACTTTCCAAAAAAAGCCCTCAACACACTAATACAAGGGACCTTCATAAATGTTATAAATGACATGACATCCTTGCAGAAGCCAGAGCTAACATCATTCTTAGTAAAACCAAACAAACAAATAAAAAACTCAGAGAGAGGAATGACCATTGACTGAAATGACCATTCCGTTGAAAATTGATTGTGTTGTTATCTGTAAATATCTGTGACTACACTAACAAGCACTAAATTTTATGCTTTATATACTAAAATAAATGAACTCTGTGGTATAAAAGTTCTTTTTTGTGAGCCAGAAACTCTCTCTGGATTCTAGGCTGGTCCTGAACTCATTATGTAGCACAGAGTGGCCTCCAACACTGGACAATTCTTTTTCCTCATCCTCCCATGTGCCTGAGTGCTACGATTACAGGTGTGTGATGTGAGGGAATCAAGGGCCTTGAACTTTAAGCTCTGTGCTGTTTCTCCAGCCCTAAAGCTGTCTCTGTAAGCATAAACCACTTTTAATTTCTCCTAGTTAAATAATTTATGGTTCATCATTTTTATCAAATAAAAAATTAATTTCACTGGTAGCCTGATAATCATCTGAGTCAGTTTAGTAGATATTAATTGCTGAAAGCATGTGAATCTTGCAAAGTAAAAATTGTCTATTGTTTTAAAAGTAGGTTATATATCTCAGTATCATAAAAAATAGTTATAATAATATTTGCAATGAAAAACTGGGATTTTCATGTATAAATGATTTAGTCCCCTCTGCAGAAGTGGAAAATTTCATTACTAATAGTGTATTTTTAAAAAATATTTTATTTCTGCTTAAATGTAATCACATATCTGAACAGCATTAGTACTTTCCAACTGTAAAATTCTCCTTCCTCCTCTGTTTCCCTGAAACTAAAAGCCCAAAGCCCAAATAAGTTTCCTAAACGTCCAGTCACTGTTCAGCTGTTCCACCTTGGCTCACACCTAATTCTTGTCAAAGTCAGCAATCACTTCTGTGTCGCCCAATGTCCAATGCGTTTTTGTATTTCTGTTGTGAAATTCTCAAAGTCATTGGACACCTTGGCCCTTCTTTTACTTTTAAGCGTGCTTTTCCCTTCTTTCCTCTTTCCTTCCTTTTCAATCTCCTTTTCAAAACAATATATTCATTGCTATATGTTAAAACACACTGGTGCTCAGTGCTAGTCCAGTTTTTTTATTTACTCTCTTAATAATCGTATTCAGGGCAATCTTTAATTCTATCTCTAAACTATACTGTCAAAAATACATTTGAAGGTATCCATTTCTAATCTTATCTCTGTAAACTATGGTCATTTGACAGGAATTGTATTATAACCACGTAATTGAATTCCACAGACTCTCTTTCTTCTGAAATACATTCATCAGACTGATCCGTAGTGAGCTTTATGAACTACGACCGAGGAGTACACCCTGTTAAAATGCTTTCTGTTGCACAAAAGACTAATATCTCAGGAAACACCAAAGCCAAGTTCAATGTTCTGACCTCATTTGCTCTCTTCACACACGCTGTTTCTGCCACTGAGGAAACACGAAACTATGTGAACATAAATTGTTTTGCTCCTAAGAAAAAGCATAAAATAACACATCATTAAAGTGTTAATCCTATTACAGTTTAAAATTCGTGTGTGTGTGTGTGTGTGTGTGTAATGGGTGATCAGGCAAATAAATAAGTGAGGGAATTAGTGCATAAATAAATAGTAATGACCCCTCCTACCCAAATGCACTCACAAGTATTTGACAGTGCACACTTGGTTTTCCCACTTGTCAATGGCAAAATAAATGACTCGTTATCTCTCCGTTATCAGACCCAAGTGACAGGGCAAGATTAGGACAGAAAACCATGTGACTAAAACCAGCCATTGAAAATTGAAAACACTGACATAAAACGATTATTATGTAAATTGGCACTTGGAAATGACGAAATGACAGAGACAGATATGCTCTATAACATTCTTGTCGCTAGCCAGATGCCAAGTTGACAATTTCCTCTGCTGCTATTGAGAATGATGCATGGGAACTTTAGCTAAACGAAAATGTGTCTTTCAAGAATCATGAGATGAAAAGGGTAAAAGAAGATGAAAAAAGTTTCCACTATTCTGTGAACATGTCTGGTCTTTTGTGAATATGAAAACAAATTGGATTTGGATCTTAAATGTCCCCCAGAAGCCCATAAAGATTTGCAAAAAGCCTGTGACACTCCTGGGAGGTGATGCAACTTTTAGGAGTTTGGGCCTACAGAGGAGGTTACGCCATTAGGGGCATGGCCTTAGAGGGGTAGTGTATGGAGATCCTGCCTTCTCTCTCTCTCTCTCTCTCTCTCTCTCTCTCTCTCTCTCTCTCTCTCTCTCTCTCTCTCTCTCTCCCCCTTCCCTCTCTACTTGCAACTGTCCTGAGTGAGTAGCATTCTTCGCCACAACCACCATGATACATTGAGCCACCAGAGGCTTAAATCAACCAAACCCAGATTGCATGACCTGAAACCTCTTAAACTATAGAGCTGAAACAAATATTTTCTCCTTTTCACTTACATATTTCAGATATTTTGTCAAAAACAGTTATCAGACAAACACACTAGCTATAATATTAGTAACTATTCTGATAACTATTAGAAAATATTCTGATTTCATAAAATCCACCTATGTAAATTGTCATCTATTACTAAACCCAATTTACCCCAGGTATTTTGAAGACTAGGAGACACTAAATTAACAGCTTGACTAATCAACTGGGTTGGCGTTTCAGTTCCTGTCATCGGTGATTGGTTGTTTGATTTTTTTTCCCTCTTTTTCTTTTTGTGGTGTTGAGAATTGAATCTAGTACTTTCACATTCTGCTGTATCCTCAGTCTGTTTTTTGTTTTCATTTTGAGACAAGGCTTCACTAAGTTGCTGACTTACCTAGGTTGGGTTTGAATTTGAGATCCCCCCCCACAAAAACTGAGAGCTTTCAAAGCATGCTATAACTTTATTTTCAGGTTATTTCATCGGTAAGTATATGAAGAATAATACTGCATGAATATGATGTTAATGAATATGAGGAATACATACCAATCAAGTCATATAAATAACAAATTTCTTCTGTTCCTTCATATGGTCTTAAAGAATGACATGAATCTCTTATTTTTGAACTTCTAAACACAATGACTTTAAATACTAAACTAAAATTTTACTTTCTGAAAGGATCTCTATAAATACATGTGCTAGTGATTTTAATAGCTAGTCTCATAAAATAATTTTGAAATAGTTGGTTTTTATTGTTGCTTTTCAATATTATGATTTTACCAGCCAGATAGACACTGTATCAAAACCAAAAAATATAAAAAATAAACAGGGGATGTAGCTCAGAATTAAGGACCTAGGGTTGATTCTTAGAAATGAGAAAGAAAAAATTGACCTTGCTATTTAAAGTGGAAAATTATTTTTCCACTGTAAATTCTGCTGAGATTTGTCCTATAAAGGATTTATGTTATTTGTAAACATCTTCATGTCATAAGATCTTGCTATGTTAAGTCATATTCAGTTCGGTTTTTTTTTTTCTTGTTTCTTTTTTTTTCTAGAGCTAGATGTAGTTCAGAATTAATGTGTCGCCTTACAGATATGTGTTTAATTCAGGGCTTAGTCACCCTCTAGTTCTTCTAGCCATTTCCATAATCTATATGATTTCCATAATCTATGCAATTCCATATGAGAATCATTCCTTGCCCAATATATGCTATATTGATTTTTCCTCTTTTTTTTTCTTTTTTCTTTTTGGTGCTTCATAATCTGGGAAAGAGTATTTAATTCACATACTAGGACTGGTCAAAGTGCAATCACTGACTTGAAGGCATCGCGCAGAGCTGCTGTGTTCTACGTGTTCTACTCTCTCTACAGCTCTGCGCCCTGCACCCTCAAGTCACCTGGGTCTGTCCAACTTCTGGGCTTCTTTTGTTTGATGTAGGAATATCATTTGGCTCTGCTTGTCTTTCTCTTAATTTGTCATTTCCTGGAACCTTAAATGAGAAAGCAAGCCAGAAATTTTTTTCTTCCCTATTGCTGAAGGATCACTGCTCTTTCGTGCTTAACCTATTATGTCTCAAAAACCATTATTTTATATTTTTAAAACTGGTTTCGTTGATAACAGACAAATATAAAACTCGTTTCTCCATTAGGTTGAAAAGGAAAACTGAATTGTAATTTTACCTAGAAATAATATTAAATAGAAAAAGGAAAAAAATCTATATTTACAGAAAATATGCAAAACTAATGTGAAAATATTATAGATAGTGGAAAATATATCTCAATCATTTTAACCTCCTTGTGTAGTATGAGCGATTTGAAGGGTTTGAAAATTTTTGAATAACTATCCCCAAAGGTCCATGTGTTGAAAGCTAGGTCCTCGGTCTGGGCTACTGTTGAGAAGTGGTGGAATCTTTAAGAAGTAAAACCTAGCGGGAAGCATTTAGCTTCCTGGGGTCATCCTCTTGAAGAAGATACCAAGTCCGGGAGGCTCGTGCTTTGCCTCCTTTCCTGGCTGCCTGAAGGCCACCCTATGTTTTCTCACCATATGCATGCCCCATGATGCTCTGAGCCACAGCCCACAGCAAGAAGGCAAATAGCTATGGACCAGAACCCTTGATACTAGGAGCCAAGGAAGCCTTTTCTGCCTTCAGGTTGATTAACTCATGTGTTTGTTCACAGTAGCAGAAAACTGATTAACACAGAGCCTTCACTCATCAACAGAGTTTTTGATTTTAGATAGCCACTTCTTCATACATGTTATCAAACTGCCTATTTCCATAAATATTCATGGATAATACAATATGCATTTCACAAAAATGGCTTAGCTAATAAAAAATTGCAAAACTCTTCTTAAAATATTACAGGATATATATAATTTTAATTATAAGTATGTTTAAAGGGCCAATTATAATACAATTAAAGTATGCTGGCATGTGATTCTTCATTTTTGGTGTCTTGTTGGATGAACTATTCTTTTTAGAAATTATATATAGCACTAGTGCTTCACTTCTTCATCCAGTATGATGTTTTGACAGTTCAACTATGAAGTAATGTACGTTCAACCCCTAAAATTCTAAATTCTTAACTCACAGTTAAATGAGAAACTAAAGTATGTGAATTCTGAACTGTGGTTTGAGCTCTAGTGTTCTCTGTTGCTGTACTTCTACAGATGCAGGGCCATAAGTATTACACAATTTTCTCTAAGAAGAAATTGAATTTTTTCATTAAATAAAACATAACAAGTAGCTTCATTTTTCTTTTTTCTTTTATTTTTTCCTCTTTCTTTATTTTGTTCTATATTATTTTATTTTATTTTTTCTTCCCATTTTATTGATATGTACAAGTGCAGAATTTAAGGTTTACAATGGAGTTGAGCATTTTGTGCACGTACGTATCTTGTCAAAGTGACAAGGGCTTCCCCGCTCTCCTTTTGTCCCTCCCTCTACCCTCCCTTCCTCCCTTCACCCTCCCAGTCCCCCTCTTTCACTTTGTCTCATTTAAAGTTCCATGAGATAGTTGTGATCTGAGTCTCTCATATCAGAGAGACCACCCGATGTTTCACCTTCTGCTTCCGACTCACTTCACTAAGCATGATGTTCTCAAGTTTCTTCCACTTGCCTGTGAAAACCTCCACACCTTACAGATGCGTAGTATTCCATTGTGTATAAGTACTACAGTTTGTGTATCCACTGGTCTGTTGATGGGTATTTTGGTGACTTCCATATTCTAGCTATTGTTAGTTGTGCTGCTATGAACATGGGTATACATATATCTCTGTTGTATGTTGTTTTGGCCTCTTTTTGGATATATTCCCAGGAGGGTTGTCGCCGGTTCAAAGGGGGTACTTATTTCTAGTCTTTTGAGAGCTCTCCATACTGTTTTCCAGAGTGGTCGAATGAATTTACACTCCCACCAGCAGTGCAAAAGGGTTCCTTTCTCCCCACAGCCTCGCCAGCACTGATTGCTATTTGATTTGTTGATATAAGCCATTCTCTCTGGAGTGAGATATTATCTTAGCGTTGTTTTGATTTGCATCTCTCTTATGGCTAGAGATGTTGAGCATCTTTTCATGTATCTATTGGCCCTTTGTACTTCTTCATTTCATTTGCCCATTTTTCAATAGGATCCTTTATTTTGATGGGCTTAATTTTCTTTAGCTCCCTGTGTATTCTAGTTATGAGTTTCTTATCTGAGGTGTTGGTGGTGAATATTTTTTCCCAGTCTATTGGTTCTTTATTTACAATGTTGACAGTTTCCTTTGCTGTGCAGAAACTTTTTAATTTGACAAGATCCCATTTGTTGATAATGGGGCTGATTTCTTTTGCTCTTGGTATCTTGCCAATTTTAAAAGAAGAGTCAAATGATTGTTCTGATTGTCATTTGCCGAACATTTCTGATTATATTTCCACTGAGCCTTAAGATAATGTATCTTAGCCTTTGTGGTTCGTCACTCCTGTGAGCAAAGAGTAGTAAGCAAAATATAGCAAGTCCCCTTCAGAAGAGTTCATGAAGTTATCAGCTTAAGAATCATCAACGTTTTCCTTTATATCTGGTCCAGCAATTGACGGTAGTAAATGTGTTGTCTGGGTTCATTATCGGCAAAGAGAAGTAGACTTCCTGGCAGTTGGATGGACAGCTTAGGGAAGCAAAACTAGGAACATTCATTAGTTTAAGCCACTGGGATTTGGCGGTGATTATTGTATTATAATATCTTGACTAATGTTGTTATATAAGTATGTAAAAACAAAACAAAGTATACTACAAGAAATGAACCTGTACATTTGAATCAGCTCACAAAGTGATCTAAGCATTAAAATATGCAAATGTTCGCAACTAAATATTTTTCTCATTTAATTTTTAACAAATTGTGGACCTGCTTTCCAAAACTAAGTACATCAATAGAACACAAAAAAAGAAGAGTCAGGTGATGCAATGGAGCACATGGGGCTCTTGAGAACAGCAAAGGCAAGTTTATCTAAGTGCCCATGCTATAAATTAGACATGGTTGCTTGGATATCTCTATTAGACAAACAAGGAAGTTTTATCGTCTGGTATTTATTTCATGTATATATAATCAAAATTTATTTGACATGTTTCTATTATTGAAGGAATAGGGGTTTTTTTTTGCAAAATCAATGAATTAAAGATAAATTATTGTAGACATAAAAACGAATGTTAGGTATGCTTTTTAGAAATGCCATTACATCAATTATACTTTTCAAAATATCTGCATTCAATAAATAACAGCAAAGACTGTCAAAAACATTTGTGTTTTATATTTGAAAAGAGATAGAAGAATATACATTTGCTCTTGAAATTTATTTGCGCTGCTCTAGACAGTTCAAGAGAATGTTTATAAACAAATTCAGGGTTTAGGGTCATTTTTTAAAAATGACTTCAAAATTTGACTTTTTCTCTCAAGTAAATCTTTAAAGATTTTCATCTATTTCTTTCATCTTCCTGGTGTTTTCAAAGTTTGAAGAATGAATTTTCTATTCATTTATATAAGTTGTTGCTTAAAATAAAAGTGATTTCATCTTTGAGCCATCTCTAAGTTAAAGTAATCCAAATTTATTTTGAAAATAGTGTAGTCATATCAAAGGTGATAACAGACATTTTATCCATATCTATATAATCTTATTGAAATAAATGTTTTAATTTTCTTGATTTTCTCATGTTGGCAAAATGCTATATGTTTGCAACTATAAATAAGTGAATTGTACTGGTATTATTTAGTTGATTCTTTGGTTTTACTTTTATTTACTTTTGTGGAACTAGAGATTGATCTCAGGGCCTTCTGAACACTGTGCAACTATTTTACCACTAACCTACACCCCTAAGTTCCTCTTGCCTAGTCCTTTAACACAGTTTTGTGTCATTATTTCATCTTTATATTTAATAAACTCCTATTCTCTCCAGATTTAACATTAAATCTAACATACACAGATGCAAAATCTTAATAAAGTTCTGAATTTGCTCCAGTATTTCTAGTAATGCCAAGAAGCAGACACTTAAATCACAGCTTCTCAAAGCCAAGGCTTGCTTTTGGTAGTGAAGTCAGTCTTCTTTGGCCCATCTTAAGTGTTAGAATGACTGAGTATAATTAAATATGTTAAATACTCTTATAAAGAGGTTATCTTTCCTTAGAATTAAAAATTCAAACCCAGGCTCTCACTAGATTTTTTCCCCCAAACTGTTACAATCTGATGTCCCTGCTTCTAAATTCTGACATTTTCAGCGCAATGTCTGTCCCAAAGCCAGGGGAATGTGTATACAGTCTCTTCTTCCCTATGATTAGCAATCTCTGAAATACTTCACATTGACTGCAGGCTAACATCCAAATTCCTTAGGATCACTCTCAAAATCTTGCATGATCTCTTTTCAATGAACAGATTCGTCTCTAAAGGCTTCTGTAATGCTTAGAGACAAACTGAAGTCATGCTACCTTCGGGCTCCCTTTGCCAGTGTGCCTTCTAGTACGTCACTTGTCTCAACTGGGTCTAATCATTTTATGTATCTGTCCACTGGTTGGGGCAGAGATTGTGAGTTATTCATCTGTGTGTCCCAAGTGTCACTTTCCCTCATGCCATTCCAGTCTCTCTTGCATCTCTTCCTCCTTCTGGAAGGAATTTAACAGTCAAAGAAAAACAATTAAATGACAGCAATGTCACCTATAACATAACACTACTTGCTTTACAAAGATTACTCAATTTAACTCTTAACACGTTATGACAAAAGCATTTTTTCCCACAATTCCCTGTGTGAGAAGACTAATCTTATATAAATTAAATTATTTGCCCATTGTCAGACAAGTTGTTAGGATAGACAGAACCCACTGCCTAAAATAAAACAGTGTTTAAGCAGGTTAAAGACTGGGTGGCCATGACACTGCACAAATTAGTTGTCTTATCTAAAATGTTTTGCATAGTTTTTGATAATCACCAGACTCTGCCTTCCACCATGACAGCCCCAGCCTACTAACTCAGCACTTCCTGATCACCTTGTAAGGTGTTCTGGTTACCTATTGTAATTCATGTCATCACTTTCCAACTGTGAGGCAGTAATCCACCAGTGTGTGAAATTTTCTAATAATTCCATTATGAGCAACATGACTGGTTAGAGAGAAGTAGAGGAAGAGGCTGAGACAAACATAAAGGCTGAATTTGCTTCCAGCTGCTCTGCCCGCTTGCTTTCAATTTGCAACCTGACCGAGGCCCTAAGCCTGGTAGAACAGATGGATCTCATACAAGCGATCAGTGGCACAGCTGACATTTTAACACAGACTACATGAAGTATGATGTGTGACTTTTCGGGATTTGAAATGCAGTCATCAGATAAAGAATTCGTAATGTAGCTGAAAAAAAGGAAACTGCAGATATTTGTAGAAAGAAGAAATCCTAATTACTAATAGTCAATTGTTTAAAGATTAAAGCCATGAATGTGGAAACACTGGGGGAAATTGTAGTACGTGTGTTTCAGGACATAGAAAAGACACAAAACAGAGAACCAGAAATAAGTAATAAGTTGAAAAAGGGCATGAAATGTGTTTAGAATTTTTTTGTACTAAAATCACCTTAAAATATCTTCTGGTGTAACTTCTGCGAGCTCATAGCTAAAAAAAAATATCGCTTAAAGAATATATATTTTGTAGTCAAGAAACTGTCCCCTACAAGTGTAATTTAACATGTATATGACTATAATCCAAAGAACAGACCCTTGAGAAAAAAACATAAGAATGCAATGGGTTTAGAACTCTTCTCCTTTTTTGAAGTAATCTCAAGTATTGGAAATGGAAAAGTGTAAGGCAGAGAAGAGAAAATAGTCCGTAACAGGTGTAGGGTCAGGGCGCATATCCCCATGAGCTGCTGGGCTCAGTCCTGTTAGGAAACTCTGGGAGAAGCTAGATAAGTTACTTCGGGCTTATTTCACCATTGAACTATTCATTCTCCAATCTTTCTTCTTTACTCTCTGATATCTGCTCCAGGGGTATTCATTTTTCCCAGAACTTTAGATCTAGGCTGATGCAGGAGGATTGCTATGACTTCCAAGCTGGCTAGGACAATATAGTGACTACAAAACCAGCTTGTACTACAGAGTGACACTCTGTCTCCAAAAAATGGGAAGGGGAAATTTATTCATATCTTAGTCTGGGTCTTATGTAATCCTACCCTGTGATTGGATTCAATAAATGGTCATTTAGAAATAAAATTTCATTTAATTTCACTGGAAAGCTGAAGAGGCTTTTTCCAATGGAACCATAATATTGCCCAGCCAGTGAATCATATTTCAATCAAAAACTGACTAATTCAGCATAATTGTTATTGGAGGTGAATTGCCAAACCCTTGGGGAAACCCACACAAACCTCAGCCATGTGTTCAGTGGAAACGACCTAAATTAGATCATTTCTCCTTAACTTTGCTATATAACAATAAGAAAACATTAAGTTAACAAGAATACAGTATTTCAACACTTTGACTATTTGAGGCCCTGCTACAAAGAAAATACATTAGCTTATTCCTTAAGCGTGAGCGTGAAACGGAGTCACTAAAAATCTTGTATGATGAAGGTAACTACCTTGATGCACAAACTCTAGTTGGAGGATTGCGAAGCCGATTTCCTTCACCACTGTTGGATACCATGGTAAGTAAATACTGATAGGTGTTTGACATAGCTCTCTTCTTCCTCTGTCCTCTCCAGTTGCAAGCACAAGCTGTACCTGGAAAGGCTGCCCAACACCAGCATTATCATCCCATTTCATAATGAAGGTTGGACCTCACTCCTGCGGACCATACACAGTATTATCAACCGAACCCCCGAGAGTCTGATAGCAGAAATCATTCTAGTAGACGACTTCAGTGACAGAGGTAAGACGCAGTCGGTAATACTTTGTCTTACTTTGCTGTCACTCATACAATCACTAAGGACTTCTTAAAAGAGGCAGATAGTGAAAGCTTCCTTCATTTTTCTGAAAAATGATTACAAAGTTTAAACTATGTTGTGATTTCAGAAAATGTTGACCAATTGCAAAAGGAACTTGATGAGAAAGTACTGGTGTCGTTTGGGGAGCTGGAAAAAATTGTACTACATGTTTGTTGTAAATTAAACAGGTGTTGGCAAAATTTCAAATTTTCCTTTCAACCTCAGGA
Organism: Ctenodactylus gundi; assembly: GCA_004027205.1. Lineage (NCBI taxonomy): Eukaryota > Metazoa > Chordata > Mammalia > Rodentia > Ctenodactylidae > Ctenodactylus > Ctenodactylus gundi. The sequence goes on along the minus strand of PVKB01003622.1, from coordinate 11,048 downwards.
TGAACATTGCAAACTACATTATTCTAAGTATGAATAAGGGGTGAAATATTTAAGTAGAACTGTAAAATCTCTCCCGCCTTCTGAAAAGTATATCTACTATATTATTTACCAGCATGATATATATTCTTCAGGCTGTGCTTATGTTCTTTCATAAGTGATAGAAATTATAAGGGATGTAGATACATATATTTACTTGGAAGGTCTAACTATTTTATCATACCTAAGCAATAACCAGAGAAATCTGATAGAAAGTGTATTAGAAAATTTGGCATAGGTTTAGGTATTTTTGTCATTCCAATAAAAAAGGGTTTGGTTTATAAGACAGAGAAATGAAATTATATAAAATTTCCTGAGGCTAGGACTTCCTAAGTAATATTTGGACTTAATAGGTAGTTAATACTACAGGGACAATTAAGTCTCTCTGCCTCAATTTGCATACATGGAGAGAAGGATTCTTTTCAAATGACACATATTTATTTGTGAACATAATTTCCTATCTCCTACATTAGTGCATGAAAGAGCTTCATAATCTATAAGACAGAATACTAATTAATGGTGCTTGGATATTATTTTAATGCTTTAAATGAGAACACATCTAGATCATATGAGTTAATTGAAATTCTAAAAATTTCATTTTCAGCAAGCCATGGTGGTATTCAAAAATTCTGTGAAAGGCTGCCTGGTGTGTTAACCTTGAGATGTGATGATGTGATCTACAGACTTCTAGTCTTTAATAATTTATTTTTAATACTGATTCAGAAATGTTCTCATAGATGTTGGAATTTATATGACTATAATGAGGTGTTCAATGCTACTCTTTTAAGGTGTAACTTTGTTATTTTGGTTTGATTTCAAAGAGGTTTTTGTTTTGTGTTGCTTAGGCAGGTAGACATTCAATACTACCTAAGAATAAATACCAGTATCCCAAACACAATTCTCAATGTCTGTAACACATTTCCTTACTTTGCTGCCAATTAAGGACTACATATTTCAAAGCAGCCATATGATCTCAGCTAAAAGTAGGCACTCAGTAGTTATTAGGGATCAAGCTTAAAGAGAAGAGAAAAGAGATACAGATGTGCAGAATCTGGTGAATGGTATTCTCGGTTGACTGGCTCCAGCAAAAATAAGACCTGTATCTTTAGGAAATTTTGTGTATATTTCTATAAATATTGTATCTTTGGATAATCTTCTCCCTAAATAACTTTGTTTTACTGAGATATTTAGAATTGGAAAATAGAGAAATTTTGACTTGGAGGTAATATTTAGTAAGACATACTTGGTAACCGAAAATTAATACTGGAGAAAATTATTTGCTGAATACTTCTCAGAAGCATTTTTAACTGAAAGTCTGCAAAAAAATAAGACATTAATAAGACATACATTTGGGGGGATAAAGGACATCCATCTTTGCTCTAGTGGTGACACTGATAAACCATCTTTGAACTTAGAAATCAAAGACTGTTGATATAATTAGTATTAGTGAACTAGAACAAGAGCTGAAGACTATTTAGGAAAGTAATGGTCACTTTCTTTAAAATTTTTATTGCAGATTTTTAAGGATAATTATTTTAATGCTTTGGCAAAAGCTTTCAGTTAGGTATTCTATATTTAAGAACCATCCAGTTCAAAGAATTATTTCATAATCAAATACAAACATAAATTCTAAAAAGTAAGTTATATGAACATTTTGATAGAGCTAAATGCAGTGATAAATGCATGTAATCCTAACTATCTGGAAGATCAAGGAAGGACAGTCACGAATCCCTGGCTAGTGATGTAGCTGCATAATGAAGCTGATGCCTAGCACACTGGGGTTCACTCCCTAGAACCTCAAAAAATAATAATTAGAGAAAATGTGTAATCTTTTTTAAATTCATTATGAATACATTCTGGGGAATTAAGAAAAGTCTTACTTCCAAATTTTTGTGCTGTATCATAATTTGCCATCTGATAAACTTTGTTGGTGCATGTTAGGGCTTGAGTGGGCCTAGGAGAGTAAGTCTCTCTTTCTGGATTCTGGTGAATATAACATAATGAATACAGATTTCAGCCTAATAACTAATATTAGCTGTTTGGCATTAAGTAAACTAACTTCTGAGAGTCGTATCTTTTTTATCACCATGGGAGAATGATAGTGATTCCTCATAGAGAAGCTTGAAATAAGAATCAGAGTGGATGGTTGCGTGAGTTTTGTGCACCTCACAGGAGAGAAACTGCTCTCGGCTGTTTATTTCTACCACCAAATACCCCCCAGTTACTGCTCCAGTCTCTGTACTTCTTAAAAAGATCTTCCCCATTTTAGCAAATGTGTTTCAGAAGGGATATCATCTTGAATTTCCTTCTTAGCTTCTCATATAAGAGCTTTTCTATATTTTTTCTTCATTTCTCTTTTCCTTTTTTTTTTCTTTCCCTTACTGAGATTGCTTGACTTTTCTCATGGTTTCTGCAGCCTGAGCAAGGAAAAAGAAATCTACTCCAGAAAAGTCTGTCTGTCCATCCCTCATCTAACATCTCCAGAAACAATAAATTATTATATATTATCAAGAGAACAAATGAAGATTAACTACGGCCATTTATAATATACTAGGAAAAAAAAGGCAATTGATCTGTCATGAAAACAACTCCAGCATGGCCAATAAGCTATTAAAATTATTCACAAAAATATGAGCTGAGAATTTTACCAAGAAACATCATGTTAGCTATTTAAGCCATTCAACTGGTCTAAGATGAGTGACTATAGGAACACTGTGTAAGACTAGTATCACTGTTGCTATGGAAAACAGCTATCATAGTATACTTCCTGTCTACCGGGCCTCCAAAACAGAGACGTTGTCTCTATTCTGTTTCTGATTGTTATAGCTGTGTATTTAATGTTATAATGAATATATTATCTGTTTGATACTCCCAGAAATCAGAAGTTCATAAATCATAAAGTTCTTCTCATCAACTTGTGAAATATAAGATAAAACAGTATAAATAAATTTAATAGAAAGAAGGAGAGAATTGGTTGGTTTGTTTAGAAAATTATTCCTAAAGGGCTATAGTTTTATTGTTAGGAAAGGATCACAATCTTGATTCTGTTTAGCATGAAACTTAACACTTTTGGATATTCTGCACTATTCTTTAGCCAAAAGCAATAAAATTTTGGTAACATTTAATTGAATATGTCTGCTCTGTATTTGTGTACTCAAAGTCAATAGAACATCTATATATAACAAACAAAATAGAAATGCAATATTTTGTCTATTTTATTACCACAAGTATAGTAATACTTGGAATCCTTATTTATAAAAAATTTTAATATTATGATAATTGGTCACTTCTATAGTAAACCACTAAAGTATTTTATGATTCTGAATTATTACCAGGTGATTTTTAAAAATCTGCTTGAATAGGATTGACTCAGATCTTAAAAGAATTTTTAAACTGAATTTTTTAACCCAGTAGTTTTGGTATAGAAAAATTTTTATAAAACAAGGTTTATAAACAGAATATTGTTTAAGCCAGAGAATAAGCCTATTACAATCTGTAAAATCATGAAGGTACAGGCCTGCAGGTAAGTTTTCAACCACTGCCGCCGTGTTTTTGCAATTTGTAGCTTACCAAGCTAAGTGCAAGCGTGACTCCCCCTTCTCCCCATGGTGAGCTCTAAGAAATGCATTTAGCAACTTAACTTGAGGCCTATAACAAGGCCTCCTGATGACTTTAAAGCAAGACTAATCCTGGGCTTATCTCCAAATTCCAGGCAACCTTAGCAGCATCCACATGGAAACTGTTGAAATGTGTGAAATCGGCTGGGCTTAACCTCAGAGATAGGGCACATTTGAACCGGACAATTCTCTAAACTTTGTGTGCTTAGGTGAATGCAAGTCCAAATCGCAGACAGCCACAGGAGAGCTGCTGACACACTTGCCTTGACGCCGAGCACACAGGCGGTTTTACCATACAGCCAGGTGCACACAGGCACCGGAAGTGCACGCTCCCTTGTTCTTGCCCTTGCTCGTTTCAAACTTCCTGATCAAAAAGATGAGTAACTGAGCACAAAGATCCGTTACTTTTTATATGCTGGTGGGAGGAAATTAACAGAAACTTGAAAATTCCTGGCCAGTAAGTTTTAAGAAATCTGGCTTATTTTTCCTCTGAGAGCAGAGTGTTGCTGCTCAATGCGTAGTCCATAACCTGCCACTTCAGCGCCGTCCACAAGTTTGTCAGAATACAAAATCTCAAACCTCATTTAAATAAATCAAAATCGTCATCTCAACATCTAATGCTACATGAATTAAACAACGAAGCGTTGTCAATGTGATCCAAAATCAGGGTTGCCGCTACAATGATAATATCTACACAAAAATAACACAGCAGTAAAGATTTTTTGTTTCTTGTATGTATATCTGTTAGGAATTTTTTTTCTAGTCAGTCAGACTTTAGTGGGTAATGAACACCAGATTTAGAAGTCTACATTACTACATTATTTATATAACATTTATCATTGTATGTCTTTGGTCTTGACATTTTAACAAATGTGCAGACACTTGGTTTGCCTTCTTATAGAAATGTTTTATAGCATTTTATATTTTAATATAAATATAATATTAATATTTTAATATTGGGTTGCTCCCACTATTTTATTCCTTGCTGATTTTATTTGTTATGTAAATAATATCCTACAACAGTTCGTATTTATTTTTTTATTTGGAATCTGTCAATTCAGATGATGATGATGATCCAAGTACAGAAGAAGATGAAAAGTCAAAGCAGTCTTTCTCTCTCTCTCTCTCTATCTCTCTCTCTCTCTCTCTTTCCCTTTCTCTCTCCCTCTGTTTCATCATAGCCATAGTTTTATATATATATATGAGTGTGTGTATGTATATTTGTATATATACATATATCAATAATAAAGAAATTTCTACAAAGATGCATAAAAACTTTAGACTCTTTACAGAATTTAAAGTATTTATAAATCTTTAAAATAGCAGAAATATTTCACATGATTTCACAAGTTATAATGAGTCTTAAAGTTTAATTTCTGCTTACGCAAATAGCCTGAAACTGTGCATTTGGGAAAGTTTCTACAAGCAGACAAATCAGTTAGCACAAGTGTTACAACTATTCAAAGTTGAAAGATATCATCAGTGTGAAAGGTTGTAAAGTAGATGAAAAATGGCAGTGCATTTCGATTTTAGATTATAAAATACTAACACTAAAGTGCATGTAAAGATTCTGAGATGACAGTCGTCAAACATGTTTTAGTGCTGATATTCCATCGGATACTTCACTAGACCAGAAAATAAGCAATTTTTATTGAGAGCTAGTAACTCTTGGAATTGTTTAGATTTAATATCATATTTCAAATGGTGAAAATAATCTTATCTTGAAATTGTAATACAATATAGAATTCAGTAATAAAGAATAAAAACTAAGAAAATGCTATAAAGTACACTTTACAGGTTTTTTGTGTTCATAAATTATTATCTACCAAAGAATTGATAGAAAGATTTATGATTTCTGATTTTTTTGTAGATCATGATTCATATTAGAGAAATATAGACTTTTTTGCACAAAACCATTCTTAAAATACCAATTTATTTGAATTGATTGTTGTGAGTCAATGTCAGATGTTGAATAGAATATGTCTATGGATATAATATGAATCAATGTGCTTTCAAAGTCATAAGAAAAAGAGCCTACGATGTTCTCAGATAAGTTTTTAGGAAGGTCCAAAATGTAGAATTGAGTCTACCATATTTTTGGATTTGCATAATTTTGTATTACTTACCAGCATGAGAATCTGCTTTGAGTACAAACGTAGTCGTAAGAGTTTTGGAGTTTCCTTTTCTGTTAGTTTTAAATTAAAAAGTCAAGTCTCAAGTGATGCCGATGTACACATAACAACAAGATGCCCCCAGAAGTACTGAGCCGTATGCCTGCGTAGAACCTTGTCACTGCCTTCGTGTTTCACGTAATGTTTTCCTGTCTCGTTTTCTCCTAAGGTACAAATGGAAATAACCTCTTACGTTTTCACAAATGAAAATGTATTTACAATCTTCATGATATACTCTATATGTTCTTGTGAAACAGATTTTGGCTCATCACTCATTTTGCAGGTCAGAACAAATGATCTCACGGCACTATAAAGGTCTACATTTTTCTTAATTGATTGTTCTATAGGCTTGCTTCTTTAATATTGACATTGGTATTCAAAACTTGCAAAAATAGTCATAAAGGGCTATGATATTCTATCGTATTCTAAAGAAAGTAATAAATTTAAATTGCTTATTTTAAATTTTAGTTAAATTAGGGTTTATATTTAATATATATATATAATTTGACATACAATTATACTTTTATCTAACTAATTTCGGTAAAAACTTAGGAATACTCTAACACAGGTTATCTGAAGCAATATAGGCTATTTGTGAACACAAATAGAATTTTGGAAGATACAAAGTCTGTCTTATTTTGTTGTCTCTGTGACTCAAAACCTGACATTCACAACTTAGGGAGGAAAGATTTAGTTTAGGTCACAGTTTCAGAAGGTCACAGTCCATTCCCAGGTGGGCAGCTGGGAAATGACGGAAGCACATGACGGGGCTGGAGCCGGGGAAAGGCAGAGATCCCCACAGCATGGTGGTACAGAGAGGGAGAGGAAGGGCAGAACCAGCACATGCCCCTCCCTGGTTAAAACCAAAGCACCCACCCCTTTCCAGCCTCCCAAACCTACACAGTATCCATAGGGGAATGAGGCTTTTGGGGGACCCTCTAGATCCAACCCATTGAAAAACACATTGAATACTTAAATTTTATAGTTTATTACTGTAAAGGACATTACCATTAACCTTCCTTGAAAACCTTCTTATCGTTTTATAACTTATTGATCCTTTTGTTCACACTGCTTCTTGGAGCAGTTCTGGAGGTATTCTTTTGAATCTAAGTAAAAATATAGTCCATACCACTGCCCAGTACCTTGAAAGAAAAAGGCAGGCCCTTGAAAACATTGATGTGTCTTAGTCCACGTTATTTCTGGTAACTGAAACCCTGTGACTGCGAGCTCTTCGCCTAGACTAACACAATCATGAAAGGTGAAGATTTCGAGTCAAGTTAGAAGATGCCGTGACTGTACAATAACAGACACTCACAAAAGAAGAATTTCCAGAGACGCATCAGAACGTAGCACAAGCGAAGAATGCATATGTTCAAAGTGAGGGAGAACAACATTTTGAGGGATATATTTCACAGCTGAAAATCTCTCTTCTCATTGCTTCTCACTTTCTGTCATTAATGAAGCATTTTGTATTTAAATGAATGAAATCCACAGAACACAACATTAATATGTTGTCTTTTAGGTACCCATAAGGAAGAAATTTTTGTAGTTAATCATTAGGGGGTTAAAATATTTCTATGTGCATTGTGGGCATCTTTTAAATGTTTTCAAACATTTCATTTTAAAGAGATGATAAACCTCATCTAATTGTCTCTTTTCTAATTAGCATTTCATTTTTCTTTGTAGCTTTATTTTCTTCTTAAATACTTGTAAGAATATTAAATTCCATTTTATGGGATATTAATGGCTGGCTTTGACAGTTTCAAGTATTTCATTCTCAATAGTCAAAAACATAAAATCTGTCTCTGAGGTGAAAATGTATCTTGGTCTCCTATTTTAAACCAGTACTCACAAAGACAAAGGTGTCAGGTAGTAAGTAAACCAATCTGGCTTTCCAGATTTTTTTTTTCTGGAGAAAAAATTTACATGAATGAATTAATATGGGTTTGGCACAGAAAGAATTTTTCTTTTAAAAACAAAATTGTTACAACTCACCAATGTCACAAAGGCATGACTTCCCCACGAAAAATAAATTGTTCAATTTATTTTTATGGCAGATTAAATCCCATTTATTTTCCTTTCAGACAGCTGTTTTGAATAGGATGTCACTTGTGTGAAACCATTTTATGAATGTTGAGCTTCAGATCTTGGGCAGGCATAACTTTCTCTGATGAAATAAAAGGTTATGTTTTATGATTATTTTTCTTGTCAGCAAACCTCAGCTTGTGAGCTTTAATAATACAGTCTTCAGTATCTCAAGCAGCTTTTTTGATGTCTAAATATACATCTGCTCTTATTCAAAAAAGTCACTGCACTGACACAATGCAAAAAAACAATGCCCCAGAAAACCTCGGAAGTGTTCTTTCTTTTATGCCCAATTATAATACTTACTTAAAAAAGTATTAATCTCTCATGACCCAAGAGTTTCTGACAAAGTGACAAATTTAGAAAATAACATTCTGTTGATGAAATAATGTTTAGAAGCTTCTGCTTGATTTAAGACAACAGGAAAAATCCACAGAATGACGGAATCTTTGAGATGAGGAACTTGCAGTGTGGTCTAGTACAACTGTAGTATTTTATGGATAAGTAGAGTCTTAGGTCACATACTGGGTCAGTTTTATATACAAAGATAAATGTTATACTAAATTAACATGCATATTTTTGGACTTACATATGTGAAGTTTCTCTCATCTATAAGCTTCCTCAGACATCTAATTCTAAGAAAATGGAGTAATTCTGATATCTTTAATTTAATAATACTATACTATAATCATACAGACACTCTAGATAATTGGGTCTAATTTATTACCCATTTTGCCTTGGGCTCAGGACAATAATAGAAGCCATCATTTTACTGTGTGTATACACAAGTGTCAGAGTAGAAGATTTCTGAGAATAGTAATGATGTGAATACTAAAACTTCAATATCCACAAAAGCCTTAGGACTGCAGGGGGCCAATCAGAATCTTTTTTCCTGGAGAAAACAGTGTTTCTAACAGTCTCGTGGGCTTTCCGATTAATAAAATGCGTCATAAGACAGAGTTAAACCTATTTTTCTCTAGCTTCCCAGGATGATGTAGATTAGAACTGATGGTGGCACATAAAAGGCTGGGGCTGGACCTTTTTAGGTCATCTGTTCTGTTTTTAATCCAGATAAAGCCCTAACAAGGTTACTTTGCTTCACCCAAACCAAGATGTCTCTGAGATTCCTCAGGGCTGTGCTGGTTCAAATGTGTCTAAAAGTTGAGGGTCATTTGGGACTAGAGGACTGGGTCGGGGTTGAGGTGAGCAAATGTTAAACACTGAATTATAAAGAAATTAAAAACATATCTTTTCCCATCTTCTCAACCTTGTATCGTAAGGCCTGGAGAAAGCATTTCATATGGAAGTTCTCATTCTTATTTTAAATTTTCTTTTACTTATAAGCTGCTAGTAGCTAGTTAACAGCACAGAAAACCCTGACCTCAAATTTACAGCTTTATAAAGGGTGTTTAATGGGGGCTGAAAGAATGGCTCCACATTAAAGCACTTGCCTAGCAACCGCCACATCAAGCACCAAGTATCTGAGTTCCATTCCCCAGCACCACATAAGGCAGGCACGGTGGCACAGCACATGCCTGTAATCCCAGCACTGGGGAGGCTGAGACAAGAGGATTGCAGTGAGTTCAAGGCCAGCCTGGGCTCCATAGTGAGTTCAGGACCAGCTGGGCTACAGAGAAAGACCTCGTCTCAAAAAAAATAAAATAAATAAAAAAAAATACACAACCAAAAAAGACTGCTAAATGCTGGGAATCAGGAAGTTGGAAGAATAATGACAAGAGCTCAGTTTTATGTTCTGAAATAAAATCTAGCTCAGTATCTTATAATTTTGACTTTTACATGTGATATTTGTAGTTTCAACTTAAAAGGCACATTTTCAAACTTAAGCAATAAATTTTTCTCAGATCGTGTCCATTTCTTTCCTCTGGTTTTGCCACATTGAAGCTCTGTTTCTCAAAAGAGAGAGAGAGAGAGAGAGAGAGAGAGAGAGAAATAGAGAGAGAGAGATTTAGAGAGAAAATTGTGTCACCTTCTTAGGGGAATTCTTTCTCACTGTTGCTTTTAATACAAATGAATAAGGTCCACGTGATGATTATTACCTTGATTCGTACCTAAAATGCTAGTTTTATCTACAACGACAGAATACATTTTGAAAGAGCCCTGTAATTCTATAATTAAATAAAAATATTAGATTAGCTGGTATCAGATCTCTTAATTTCTAGGGTATAGACAACTTGCTCTTCCTAAAACAACAGTATCCTTGCTCAGTTACAATTAGGCCACATGAACCAGTGACCAGACAGCTAGATTTTGACACCTAAACCAGAATCATCGAGTACAGGGGAATTTGAGAATGGACGCCACAGGGGACAGGGAAGCAGAAGAATGAAACGAGAGAAAATGTCACACTTCAATGAAAAATGTACATCAAATCTGTCCGACTGCACTGCTTTTGCTAAGTCCTATCAGTAGACGAAATGTGAGAGAGAAGGTCAATGAATACTTTAGTTGAGATGCACCTGTATCATACCAGACTGTCCCTCAAAGGAAGGAAGGACAATGCATGAAACCTGGCGGCCCAGGTGTAGGTATCAGATACTGAGCTCCCTGGAAGAGCAGCGGCAGTCACTTAGAGTTCATGTACAGAGGCGTACATCCCATGCCTTTTGCTTGCCTAATCTGCTTCCTCCATCCGTCCTTGTGATTGAAGAAAGTAAAGAAAGCACACTTTGTTACTTTCATATATTCATACCTGACAGTTGTGAAATATTAAATAAATGTATAATGGCAACACAGGTTTGAAGTTTTAGAAATGTCAGTCACTTACTGAGAACTTATTTTTAGCAGCTGTCACAATTTTTTAAAAAAGCAACCCAATTGTTAATTTTAGAGAAAACTCTTAATTTGTCTATGCTCTTACCGCTGTGGGTCAAGTGTGTTGGCAGAGATTTTTTAGTATGGTAATCGTCCCTGCCTAGTGATGGCGATTACAAGGCATTATTATCAATGGAAGTAACAAATAACCTTTCCATGTTTCAAAATCTAATTTCCACTTTAGGATGAGGAAATATCTTCAAGAAAGCTGAAGGTCAATATACCTACAGAAATAGTTGCCACAGTGGCTCACGAGAAAGCTGGACCATTTGTCTGATTAGATTAAGAAAGTATGTGTCTTTCTGGT